>JAPHDB010000166.1:0-362406 GCA_030772735.1 Fusarium sp. MBC 181 | reverse complement strand
ATCATGAAGCTGATCAATGGCAAAAAGGCAAAAACAACATACAACAGCGGGGATTCGCTGGTCGTCACCGACCCAACTACTAATCCGCCCCTTACCGGCTTGACTATGGGAGAGCGGACGGGATCCCGTATTTTCCGGTAGGTATGGTCGTATGTGCTGATTGTGCATCTTTTGCAAACCATATAGGTAGAAAGATAATGAGGTCAAGCCTCAGAACAGAGAAGTTCTAGGAACAACGCACCCCGCAGCCAACAACAACAGTTGGGAGTAGAATCCGACACAAAGAAGTCATCTGTTCGTGTTCTTGAATGAAGCTCTTCAGTTTATATGTTGTTTTTAATATTATTTCCTGAGCGCTTCCCTTCTGCGTGTGTCCACACCACCTCACTTGACAAAGGAAGCTCAAGGCCAACTTGTGTGGCATATACTGTCTTTATCCCTTCACGACTTTTTTTTTAAACCACGTCCTATTGGCCAATGCTGGTCATACCTTGCAGAAAGTCCCGGGCCAGATGGATAATAGAAGAACTGTCGTCTTGAGCTTAAGCTGCTAAAATAAAGGAGCCTAGGTGCTACTCCAAGCTAGCAACAAAACAACTAAACTATTTCGTCTCTCATGCTTTCAGCGGCTAGTTCTTCTCAGACTCAACAGAGGCCAATGCTTTTTATTGAGACTAGTCCGAAGGTTTTCGGATTTTATGCTCTGGAGAAGATGCTCCGAAGTTGGCGCTATGGACGCTATGGAGTCATGGACTGTTGGTCGAGCGCGCTTGGCGGCGTTAACCAATAACGGCTGAGGTGAACCCGTGCAGATGGATGAAAGCTAAACGCGATATTGTTTCTGGTATTTCTTGGTTCTTGTTGCTCCGGTACCTAAAGAGTACTTTTCTCATTCGCGTTCTTTTGGCTCGGGTTTTGGGATACCACCATGCTGGTGATAGGCTCGTCCAGATCAGCTTCATCTAGATTATCGTCGTCTGAATCGACCTCGTCTGACTCGACCTCAATAGAATTTTCCTCTCGCCCATTTCTCATATTCACCACGTTGTTGACGACCTGGCCTTGCATTCTATCAACCATGCCTGAATGAGCCATGCCTGGACGGACTACGCCCGAATTAACCGCACTTGGGTTGACAACACCCGGGTCGACAGCACCTAGATTTACAGGATTGACAACCCCTGCATTCTCCGTGCCAATTATCCTCACTGTCGTATATCCCTGGGTCATTACAAGCTGGCCTTGACTCATATGAAATGGGCCCTGGCTTAACTGTGGTTTTCCGTCTGATCATCCATAAGCAGCGGGTTCGTCATCATAGAAAATATCACCCCCACAGCCTCAGCCCCAACAGACCTTGATTTCGTTCCAGCATCTCCTCTCGACGGTAATTTCTTAAGCGGCTCATTTCTATCAAGAAAACGCGCCAACCACTGCTTGCCCAACGGCTCATGATCACCCTGCTCCCGCAGCAGCCTTGCGACCAGAGTCATGATCTGCTTTTGTGTAGGTGCTGCTCCGTTCGAATGCTGAGCCATAATCCATAACACGAGAATTCTTTCTTGGAATTGTGTAAGGCGTTGGTATGCTACATGGCTAAATTTGCTGCTTTTTTTTACCACGGAGGCGTCCTAGTAAAGTGGACTTTGGTACGCCGTTGGCTTTGGCTGCGCTTTGCTGGCTGCGGCCCAGTACTCTGACATCGTGGACAGCCTTTTCGAGTTGTTCTTGTGTGTAATTTGGCATCGTGGATGATGGGTGGATAGGGAGACGTTGATAAAAGATGAAGACTTCAAGGTACCTATATCAAAACATGGGGACATGGTCACCACCCCCTGAGTTCTCCGGCGCTAGACCCAACTGAGGTCGGAAGCCACTGTCCGTCGGGCCAATCATTTCGCGATTTCTGGGCTGTGTCAGCGTATTGCGTGAGCGGCCTCGGAGGAATATTCTGCCGCACCTAAGTTGCGTTCCTAACCTAGAGCGTTCAATATTGAGAAACGATAATGCTTTTTGCCATGATATAACGAAGATAGTAACTTTATTCACGCGTGTCGTAGTGAGACACTTCTTATCCTATATCATCGTTCGTCTGATCCGTTTTATTTGGAGCTCTTGATAGATGGTCGCTTACGCGGGTTGAGAATTGATGTTTGCCATGATTTTGATATGTCTACCAATTTCAACTCGGAGTCCTGTTTTCTGAGTACAAAAGATCAAAAGTTAAGAATGTGCCGTGACAAGCAGATACACCACACAAGTCATTTACTCGTGAAAACTCATTGAACGCCTCCTTGTTAAGTCATGTGATTTGAATAAGCGCCAAGTCAACATCTGCGTGGTTGTGCAACGAGCCACCGTGGTCAGCAGCCAATGGTCATCAAAATGGTTGGAGACAGTTTGCGTGCGTCACCCAACAATCACAAATACCTATCATACTGGGAGTTAGTAAACGACACTAAGAGTTTGCCTCAATAATCACCGAGCTGAAAGCAGCCGACTTGATATATAAACTGTACCTAGTCCTCTTTACTTTATCTCTACTCCGTACTCGTTCGGACCCTAACATATTACAGCGCTTGTTTGTGCTAGCCAGCCCCGCACTTTAGCGCCCGGTCAATCGAAAGGCCCTTTGTTCAGCTCAGCCTCCACAATTCAGCCAACATGTCAAATGCAGAGAATACCCACCTTGGAATCAAGGCAAGTTCATAAACATGACAAAATTTGGTGTAAATTAATTGTTGTTAGGAAGAAAAGCCGAAACTTAGAATTTCCGGTGGTGGTTTTCGACCTATCAACCCCGAAAGCCTTCCACCAGGATCTCCCAGGCCATCAAACTTGCCTGACCCAAAATGGCCGACCACCTCTCTAGCCGAGGATGAGATTATGGTTGCGCCACTCAAACGAGAGACTTCTTTGGCATGGCACCCAGCTGAGAAGAAAGAAAGGTCAGATGAACAAGACAAGAAAGATGAGGATGAATCCGAGATTAAGCCATTTCCTTGCATTCCCTGTATAAGAAGATGGCTGGTTGATCGGACGCATGTTTGCAGGGAGACTCGTGGTAAGTTGATCATCATTCTGAGAGCTTTTCTGATATGGATTTGTAGAGCTCCCTTGTCCGCACTGTCCTGATCTTCGGTATTGCATGCAAGTGAGTAGTCTGTAAGTCTATTTGACTTTTGTGACTAACAACTGCAGCCCGACACAGGATCATAGGTCAAATTCGGTCCATCCTGAGAATAATCATCGGAGTCTTTGTGGAAGAGAAAGGGTTTCAAGGCATCTGAAATGGCACAACTGAACATGGATGTATCGAATCTGTTAATGGAAACTTGTTATAGGTGGTATTCGGATCTGATGTAATAGCCCTTGGGTAGAATGGTACAGCTGTTTCTCGTTATGGTGAGGATTACACTGTCGCTAGAATTTCCTCCCCTGCTAGATTGTCATCGCCCTCATCGTAGTTATCCCAATCACATATACATGCCGTGCCATCCCCCATATCAAACATGTAGCATTCGCCAAGCCTAGCTTCGCATCTTATATCCAGTCCTCTCAGCAGTTCCATAAACTCACCTCCTGGAGTCCCTGCACTGACAGCTATTCCTTTCAATAGCACATGCCTCAAGGCAGGGAACTCTTGTTGTGCCAAGACTTCCCCAAGAAGATCCATCAGTCTCTTACTTCGAAGCCCTTCATGGTCACATTTGATGAATTCATGCTGTCGGTCACCCTCTGGATCGCAATCCTCCATCCCGATCCTCTGCTCGACGACCAAAGTCTCAAGTGTTCCGCTACAAGATTTGAGGATCCGCTCCCAATCTTTATGGGCAGCGACCTCTGCATGTGTCGACCAAAAGTAGTTCTCCCCCATCTCATTGTCCAGATCGTTGTCAGAAGGCTGGCACAGATACAAATATCTTAAATTTGGAAGTGCAAGCTGGTCCTTGTCAGGTAGAAAGCCAGAGAGCGGTCGTGGGATACATGACCACCCATCTGCGTTCCCTTGTCGGTCTTCCCGAAGTGGACTGTCGATATCTTCAGGATGATTTTCAAGGACATCCTCGATACACGAACCACATGGCATGCCTTCCTTGAGCAGCTCAAGCTCGAGCCGTTCGATAGTCTTACCCGAAGCCAGCACCCATTCTACCACCGGAACTGGAACATAGCCAACTAGCCTTGCAAATCGCAGCTTGGATAAAAATGGCGCGGACGTATCAAAAGGTCTATCTTCCACAGCCTCCCGATGATCAGCGTGTAGTTCAAGACTTTCAAGATTGACAAAGAGAGGCAGAAATTCCCAAAAGCTCAAACTTTCTTGAAGAACAGTGCATATTGACTTGACGCGTGCGCAAACAGTCTTTGACCGGTCTGGGTCTAAATTGTGCAGTATTTGGAGAAGCTTTCCTACTCTCCAAGGTCCCTGAGGAGACGAGCCCCACTGGTAAAAACGATCTGATGAGCTGGTTAAGGGTAGTGGATGCTTCCTATCACACTGTTGGTGATAGCTTGGATGATGGAATTCGAGAGTTGTCCATAACCTTGAATCGGCGAACTTGTTGAGTGATTTGCATGTTCGAGATAGCTGTGTGAGGTCATGGGCTGACAAATGCGAGACGACAATAGCGACTAGCTCATTCGGGAGGTGTAACTGGTTTGTCTGGTATGTGAGCATGTCGATAAGCTGAAGGTGAAGTGCGAAATAGGCGTGACAGTTGGCTTTTGAAGGTTCATTTTGTTGAGAACAAAGCTGCACCATGCCCGTTTCATCTAGCGTCACATGACCATGGTACTACTATTGGCTCTGACCTGCTAAATATAAACTAGACAATCAGCGTGATGACATGTCAATGACAGATGTCAGACAGATGTCAGACGGATATGCCTTCACTCAATGGGTGAGCTACTCTAAATCTCCAACGGAGCTTCTAATCTCCAACGGATCTTCTAATCTCCAACGGAGCTTCTAGTTACCTGGTTAGATCCTCAGCAGATAGTCTCGTATACCCTCGACAAGACAAGAAAATCGGTCAGTATGCATGATAATGACGATAAAAGCCAGAGAGTGGTCGTCAGATACATGCTCATCAGCTTACAGGCCCTCTACGTTCATAAGAGCTAATGTAGGGCTAGAGCTGATCGCCGAAGGCACTGTAATATTTCTATGGTTCAACACTTTATTGGTGGGAGTCGCCTGGTAGGTAGGTCACTCTTTAGGCTCCACTGACGCCTATAAACTATAAAACTTCAGCTATGACAACGAGGCTTTCAATAGTGAAAAGCTAGGGCATAAACCGGTACTGTCTCACTCCTTCCTTCCTGTAAACTGCCTGGGACTGTTCCAGTCCTTCTTATACCCTTCTTATACCCTTTCTCAATTGAACTGTCTTTGACACTATGAGCGAACCGGTGAGATCGCTATCTCCCCAAAGTCAGAAAGAGGTCCATGCATCCTCTGTGGACGATGAAAGTTCACAGGTCCAAGCTATCGGGACAATCCCATTGTTATCCCGCTCGCAGAGAACAATCGCCACGTTCCAGCTTTGTGGTGTCAACCTTGCCTGGAGCATCTCAAACGGACTCATAATCATCAGCCTCCCACGACTGACAACTGATCTTGATCTTTCTGAATCACTGGCGTTTTGGCCGGCTTCCGTTCAAGGGTTGACGACAGGTTCTACCTTGCTATTGTCAGGTAGTGTCGCTGATGTCCTGGGACCACGGACGGTGAACCTGACGGGATGTATAATCAATGGCATTATCATGATCTCAGTCGGTTTTGTTGGAAACGGGAGACAGTTGGTTCTTCTGCGGGCGCTACAGGGCATTACTATTGCCATGCACTTGGCTAGCTCTGTGGCTCTCGTAAGCACCACTCAACCGCGTGGCCAAGGTCGCAACGTATCCTTCGCTTGTTTAGGCCTTAGTCAATTGCTAGGATTTATCCTTGGGCTGATTATAGGTGGTGTAATGCTTGATGGTATTGGATGGCGCTTAGGTTGGTATATTACGGGAGGTCTAACTCTACTGTTATTTGCTGTGGGCATGTGGGCGCTCCCAAAATCAGCTTTACCCGGTTCTTACCAAAATGCCTTATGTGCATTACGACACAAAGTCGACTGGGCAGGTACCCTGCTTGCCTCTGCCTTTATGGCCCTGCTGTCCTACTTCCTATCGTAAGTCAATTCTTTGTACGATACACAATGGACTCTGCTAAGCAAGGAAAGGATTCTCGGTACAGATACTCATCGTATCAAGGACGCAGGCAGTATTGTGCTTCTATGTCAGTGCTTTATACTTGTACCTCTCTTTATCACTTGGATGCGCTTTCAGGTCAAGAGAGATAAGCCAGCATTGATTCCTAATGCCTTCTGGAGGAACTCAGCGTTTACATCTATTTGTGGTACTATCGCTCTATCCTTTGCAGCATTAAACTCCATGGACCTGATGACTAGCCTGTAGTAAGCTACGATACGAACTGACCTTGGAGCTGTACTAACCTTTTAATTTAGTTTTCAACAACTCCAGCAGCTTTCGGGGCTTGATGCAGCTATTCAAATAATCCCCAGTGCTATCGTCGGACTAGTTCTTAACCTAGCTACAGGTTACATCGTGAACAAAGTACCGGCTGTCTGGCTCGTGACCGCTACGACTCTGTTATCATCTGGCTCGCCTCTTCTTATGGCTATTATCAATCCTCACTGGTCATATTGGAAGGGCGCCTTTTTTGCTCAGATTCTTCTACCATTCTCCTTTGACATCCTGTTTACTGTTGGACATCTTATAATTACTGAAGCATTTCCTAACGAAAGCCAATCCCGGGCAGGTGCAGTCTTTTATACATCTGCACAATTTGGGAACGCTATAGGCTTAGCTATAAGCCAAACTGCCTCTACCCTATTTGCAAAGAAGTATAATTACTTGGGCCATTCCGAGGCACTGTTACATGGCTTGCGGGCAGGCTTCTGGGCTATCTTCATCGAGGCACTTCTATGTTTACTTGTTGGTATAGTTGGACTAAGAAAGGTCGGAAAGGTTGGGTTAGCATGTAGCTAGGCTTAATATTGCGATAGGGCCTAAAGCATACAATAATGGATCACGAATAAATTCAGATGTCTACAAGGAGGCAAAGGGTCACGCAAAGCAACATAGTTATTCCCGGGATAAATAGTGCGATTAATGAGCGAAACGGCTAGCTAGAAACAAGATGCAAAGGAGAGAAGCAGAAATGGATTTAACTTCGCAGCGGCTATCCAGTAAGAACCATCGCAGGGCGGCAATCTTGTTGCCTTTGACTTCCTCGGATGATACTGTGAACGTATGGTTCAAACGAAGTTGATGTGTAAAGTGTGTCTTATGACTGGCCATTGCATTATGGTTATGGGTATCTTCATCTAGGTGGAAAATGCTAACATGTATCCGTAGGTAGGCACCAACCAACAACCAACAACCAACAAGTGCACGGACATGGCTTGTAAATAATAATACCTCAGGCAACAAACTAACTTACTTTAAAGCGGTGTATCCCTCGCAATTACTTTCGGCTGAACATCTCGTACCATCTTCTTCACATGAATTCCCACCCTTACATGAGCAATTTGACAAGATGACTGGCCGCGGCGGAAAAAAAGAACCAGTCCTCCTACCACCACGCGACCCAAGTCTTGAAACTCGGCCTGTGCCCCAGGAGCGTCACTTCGCTGTGCAGGCGTTTGGACCAGGTGCTGACGTCGAAACACATCGACAATTTCAATCGATTGAGGCTGTAGAGCAGCAGCTACCCGATGCCAGCTCTATTCGCAACAGCGGGGACGTGGAAGGTGATGCTAAAGAACTTTTCAAGGCGCTCACCCAGGAGAGCGAACTTGTCGATTTGGATTGGACCGAAGACGGTGAAACCGATGGTGAGCCGACCTGGGGCCCTGTCGTTATAGTGACAGCCTACTCCGACAAGGCCACACCAAATATCAGCCAGGCCATCAACAATCTAGTCGAGACTATTCATCGTTATATCCTCCGATGCCGTCGGTCTAGGGCATTTGCAACAGAGGCATTCAAGCGTCTTGAAATCAAAGTCATCAAAGATAAAGAACTGTTGGAAAATGCCTCCGATGACCGTGTCAGAGAGGAATTCAATGCCTACGTCCGCTCTCTCCGGCTGTTTCCCCCTGATATGGAGTGGGAGAGGGAGAGCCAAAAGTTCTTTAAAGATAACCTCAACAGACCTAGAGGGCCCAGACGCTACGACTTTTGCGTTGTACTTGATGAGCAGACAATCGACAGTCTTGCGAGCATTACTTTCCCGGAAGATCTAGACGACGACTCCGAAACTTTGAGACATATCTCTGTGAAACTGGTGGACCGCAAATGGAGATACCCAGAGGAGGCAGGGGATAGTATCCGGGGAAGGCATTATACGGGGACAGATATCTGTCCTCTTATTGACATGCCGCTGATCTGCGCTAAGATACATTACTACGCCGACCTTGAGGAGATGTTTCCCCTGGACCGTTATCGGGATATGCATTAACAAATCACAATTCAACTTGGTTAGATGGGGGCTATGTAGCACTTGAGAAACGTTTCAGATGAAATTATAACGAGATACCAAATGCAAAGAAGAGATTTGATGAAAGATATTTTGCAAATATCGATCGGTTGATGTTGAAAATCAGCCGGAAGGCACATTTTGTAATGTCTCACTCGTGTTGACTTCGGTTTAAATTTATAATACTTGATCTTCCAACTCGTAGATACCATAGAAATATATACAAAACAAACAATAACTCATCACTCCTCATTCAGTCTCTACAGGGCCTTTTTGGCCCAACCAACTTGCTGGTTTCCACCATCAAAAACAACAAAAGCAGCCTTGAGTGCAATATCACCAAAGATGTTAATACCAATATCATCACTGGGCTGAATGCCACCCAGGCAGGTAGAGGAGCCCTCCTGAACAGGAGCATAGTTGATATAAGATCCAGGAATGGTAATAGTCACACCACCAACGCCGAAACTGAAGTTGGGCAGCGTAGCAGAGCAGCTGAAGACCCAACCACCGTAGGAAGAGCTGTAGCGAGCACCGTTGACCTTGGCATAGTAGGCCGAGTTGACAGCGTCGGGGAGGAGAAGAAGAGTGGTACCAGTATCAGCGATACCAGTGATGGGGCTTCTGTTGAGAGCAGCTGAACCGACGGCGTATCCAGAGGAAGTGAACTCCCACCAACCACCAGATGAATCGATAGGAGCGTATCCGATCTTGCCAGTGTAAGCAGAGCTGTCAATGTAGCCAAAGTTGTAAGTTCCAGGCTGCTGGTGCTTCAGATCGGCAGTGAAGACGGGGGACTTCAGGGTTGAAATGGCATTGTCGAAGAAGGTCTTCTGCTTGGTGGGCTTGACAGTGTTGATAGAGCTGAAGCCGAGGCCGAGAAGACCATCGAGACCAGTCTCTTGTTCGAACTCATCAGAGACGCGCTGGGCAGACTCGACAGCTTGAGAACTGACAGCCAGACCACCAACAGAGACCTTATCCTTGTAGACATCACCAGAGGAGGTACTTCCATCTCCATAGCTGATGGACCAAGTAGCACCAGCAAGCTTCTTAGCAGTGCTACTCTTGGCTGGGTTGTACTCATCATGACCACTGCTTCCAGAAGTCTCAGTGCTAAAGACCCAAAGATCCGAAGAACCGGTATCAAAGTCCAAGTTCAGAGTCTGAGCAGGTGTGCCAATTTGCACGGGAGTCAACCACTCAATATCCTCATCGGCAGGTGTAGTAATGACAGAGCCACTGCCATTTTGACGCTTGGAGTGAGAGGAGCCGGTCCTGACAGCCTTGACAGCCTTCTCAAGACCCTTGGGAAGAGGGACGCCGTACTTGGAGTAGACGTGGGCGAGAGCCAGAGGGCCGTTCTTGATGAACTTGGGATTCTTGACCTGTTCGACAGAGAAGTGCTTGTCTTGGGGTGCTGGAGCACCGAGGGCGATGGAAGCGAAGGCCAGAGAAGCGGCAAGAAGAGCGTTGAGAGAAGGCATCGTGAGAATATTGAAGAGTAGAGAGAATGAAGTGAGATGTGATGAGTGATGGTGATGATTCAGATGTTGACAAGACGATCTTGCCAATATTTATACATCTTCGAACCTGTGTTGAATTATCACTCTCAACAACATGAATTCGCCGTGTCTTGATGTCGTGATGCTTCGTCTATCTCGCTGTCACCTCACTCGGCTTTCACTATCCGACTCACCTTCCAATAACAGACGACATGTCTCATCTTTTCATCCGCTGAACATATGCCTCATCTGAAGTCTTGGCTGAACCTGTCAATGCAGCCACCCGTCCTTGGCATCTGCTTCGCTCCTCGTGGTAGATCCACCTCCATATTGACTTACAAAAAGTCCCGACAGCCTTGCCCTAGGGACTATGCGGTAGTTCCTCCGGTTAAGCACCTACCAATAATGGATGCTACCGCCGATTATGTCCGGAGTTCGGCATTGCTAAGGCTCTTACAGGCAGTTAGATCGGGACTCGGCATTTGAGCAGAGGGACGTTTGCTGATGGTACCTGAGGACTAGGGTCTATCCGACGCTTATCAGACGAGTTAATGGGAGAATGTCATGTGAATCGTTTCTTGGAGGAGACTCTGGGGTTATCATTGGTGCAGGGGTCGGCGGTTGCGATAAGCGTAATGGGCGGTCAAATTTCGCGATGCGGATACCCCTGCAGATCATGCCTTATCCGCTTTTAGCGGCAGAGCGCTTTGGTATTGCTTTCACTAGAATTGAGTCATGTGTTAGACCTTTTGTTTAGTTCTTTGTAGCTCCGTTGTGCTATAGGCTTGTTGCTTTGCTATGGCTTTCTTGACGTCGGCTACTCGGGGTCTGCTAGTGAAACATTTGGTGACAAGACGCCCGGCAATGCGTACTTCATAAAACAACACTTTTATTGACATCGGGTATTTGTAGAAACATACGAGAGGATTACCCGCAGGACTTGTTAAGTAGCTGGCTAATCACTTTACAGTCTACAGGGTACTTCATTGAATGAGGAGCAAGAATTGTAATTTGGATCTTGTTGGATTGTATGAAAGTATCTCGATACTAAAAGAGTGACAAGTAAAAGGATAACAGCATGCTGATATACGGGGTAAGGAGCGGCGAGCAAGTAAACAACCAGGCGATATAACCTTAACCACAACATCCTATCAGTCCTCTGATGCCATCTCTGGCTTCTGGGATGGCCAGGACCGATTGTGCCAAAGCCTTATTTCTTATCGGCAATGAGGCACCTGCGCCAGACGTTCTGTGGACCGACAGCACCACAGCGCTGGTCGCTTGGGATATCCAATTGGGTATCGGCGTACTTAATCCACATGTTATCATAGTTCGTTCCGTCGCAGGCATTTCCCGGGTGGAATTCGATAGTC
Source organism: Fusarium sp. MBC 181 (assembly GCA_030772735.1). Classification (NCBI taxonomy): domain Eukaryota; kingdom Fungi; phylum Ascomycota; class Sordariomycetes; order Hypocreales; family Nectriaceae; genus Fusarium; species Fusarium sp. MBC 181. The sequence goes on along the minus strand of JAPHDB010000166.1, from coordinate 350,974 downwards.
CAAGGCAGCGCCGGGACACGGAGAGACGACCACTCCCTCTTGCAGTTGACCTTGTACTTCTCGGACCATCCATCGCCCCTGACGATAACATCATCGAACGACATGATAACGCTGAAGTAGCCGCTTAGAAAAGATTCTTGTTAGCTAACATGATTAGATACCTAGGATCTCAAGTTCTCTCACCAGGAAATCTGGCCGTGCAGGTCATTCCAGTCGCAGCGCTTGTCGAGATTGTCCTTCTGCACTTCCACTTCGAGGGGTGCAGCGGAAGCGCCAAGTGCAAGAAGAGTCATGAAGAATGTCTTGGAAAGCATGATGACGGTGAATTTAAGATTGAAGCTGGTTGTAAGGTTGAAAGTTTTGGATACTATGATCAAGATGTTGATTGTGGTGTTGGATAGCATATACCAAAGTCAGGATGGCATGACTTCTTTATACTTTTTGTTGTTATATCAAGTTGGGCATGGATTCCACAAGACTTGTCCTTTTTGACCTCACAGCACCATACCATATTGCCTTGTATCTTGTTCCAAGGCATTTCGTGACTTCCAACGATCTACAAGCCTTGAAATGTCCTACACTTTCAACCAATCGGGAGGAGGATAAAGCAAAGCTACCTAATGCGAAAGTTCTTCCATGTTCTAACTAGGGATATATCTTACGTTTTCAGGCTATTTCTCGGCAGGTAAGCTGATGTCTGTTGGCACCGGTATATTGGCTACATGGGTTTTAGATCAAGGCGCACGTCACGAAAATTGTAGCCAGATCTGGGAATACGGAGTAGATCTGCGACAGCTGACTACCGGCTTAACGCACCTCATTTGCCGATCACCTCAAACATGCACAACACAACAGCTGAGGCTTACTATTCTATTGATAGTATTACGATCGTAGTTATACTTGTTTCGTTGCTGGTGGAAGCTATTTGTAGACTGATGGAACCTCTGTTCAACTTGGGCTGTTTTCATTAATCTCGATGAATACAACTGTCATACGTGTTCCTTTTTCCATACCAGGTGTCAAACCCTATGTAAAGGACTCTTTATCACGTTATACGGAATGACAAGCTGATCAAGGGCAGTAGTGGTCAGAATGCCCCAGAGACAACGGTATAGTCATCGGAACTGGGTTAATTCATGGAAGGGCTTTCATCACCTTGTCAGAAACAGTGAATACCGTCTCCACATCGATCTTGCTATCATTTACTCCTTCCAGACATATCCAGTCTCAAGTCCCCGCTATTTCCTGAATCCAACGGCAAATCGACTTAAATCGTATTGGGAACCATTGCTCAACATCATCAGGTTGAGGATAAGACTCTAACGCAGCTCAGTCTAGTATCAAATGTTCTCGTTGAATGGGTAGTAGTGCTGATGATTCTGATCGATACCCTAGATTGGTTGGGTAACCCCACGGGAAATATGTGGCCAGTTTAGTATGTCTTGATCAACAAGCATAAAGCCTGCGTATCCTAAGCAAGATGATCTCATCCAAAAGAACTTTGCAACGCATCAAGAGCTTCAGAATGCACAAGGTCCCAGTCCTTCCGTTCCTGACATGTCAGCACCAACATGCATTCGCTATGTTTCACTCTTCCAGGTCGGGATGGACAGCTGACATGGCGGAGTAAATTGAGCCAATAAAACAACTGTTTCATTCTTTTACCTGATCGACAGAGCCGACATGTAGAGACGGACTTTGGCCAACACGCATGTCAGCATTCACAATGCGAATTCCGCTTCGGGCCATCGGCGTTCATTCAATGATATAACGATTTGCTTGTACTATTAATAGCTTACTCGCCCCGCATGGCACAGGTGTTGGTGCGATAGTCACTATCGAAAAGATATCTCCTCAACCGGACAAGTATCCAAAGTCCTCTATGTCTGTCACTAATCTCGGCCCCCTCATTTCGAAGTTCTTTTAACAGCGCCCGAGAGACTTCTGCTGACAACCTTTTCATGCATGTTCCCTGACAAAAGCCATCGTACGTCATCCTGGACATTGCAAGGCAGAGTCGATTATCAACACTGCAAAGCCAAAACCCCACGAACTGAAATTCAATTGACAAACAGGTAGTCTTATCCACCAGACCTGCTAAATCGAAGTTTAAGCAAGATAAAAGCGCTGACAGAAACGCCTGTCTGATCCTGGACGGTTTCCACATAGGATGAGGTTAGTCACACCCTCACGGACAGCATCGATGTCCTCATTGGCATGATTGAGACGGCGATGCGTTGATGTATCCGGCATGGACACCGAGACAATAATGAAGCGTGTTTGAGTGGGAAATTGTTCAATAAAAGACATGTTTCACGTAACTTAGCAATGTTTGATATCATAAATAGGTCGTAAGTAATAAACGGAAGGGCACTCGCCCATCATGCCACTCAACGGCGCTACGGGAATTTTCTTTCCACGCTCCTCTGTTACCCGAGACTGGTCAAAGCTTGCTTAACGCAGACAAGCTCGGAATAACCGTATGTTAAAGCTGGGAGAAAGCTGCGCATGGACTCGCTTAAATGTGATCTGACAATCCAGACCAGTGCAATATTGGCAAACGCTGTACTGTTGCGGCAAAGCAACATATTTTTCAGAGCTATTTATCGATAGTCTCCTGTGAACCTGAGTTGTTCCCGGGGTGTACTCCACTTTGAGCCAGGATCATTGACAGCTGAGCTTATGGGTCGGTCTAGACACTTTCAGTGTGCTAACAGATTATGGTGGCAGATTCACCAAAGCTTGTTAGGCTCGGATAGCCCGCCGCAATTCTGGATCTTTGTTGTTTCCAACAATCAACCACCAACAATCAACAGACAGCTCACATGGGACGATATCGATGCATCATAACAGGCAAGGTACCCAGGCTAGAAGATAAGGAACAGCTATAAACTTGAGCCAAAGGTCTCAAATCCTTCCTTCCATCTCAAGAGCATTCTCGTTCTTGTACATCGGCTCCTGTGCCAAGATGAAGTTCCATACCGTCCTGATATTCTTTTCTGCTCTAGTGTCAGCCACAGGACCGCCAAAATGCAAGGGCTCCGCTCCTTCGTACTGCAAGTACACTTCAAACCGCGACGCGGTTGATTGCAAGAAGCTATTCAGTAAGGCTCAACCACCAAGAGCATTCCACAACTATCGCTAACATGTCTGCTTTTAGTCAAGAGCTATATCAACGTAGCAACATGTCAGCTTCCAGCGAAAACCATTACTTCAATTCGTACCAATCGCCCGACCAAGCATATTACAAAAACTTTAGCACCCCCGCCAAGGTTCACCAAGGTTTACACGACCGTGATTAAGACTGGAAAGCCGTATGTTCCTCTTACTCAACATACCCCATCTATATAAAGCTGATCTTTGACAAGCACCACTCCACCAACTATCACCATCACTGCGACGTCCACCAAGATCGATACAACTTTTTTGACTGATAAAACAACAATTGTTGATTTACGCACGATTACCAAGTTAGAATACAATGATATTATCGATGTCAAAACCATTACTCAGTAGGTTTACCCAAGGTAATGATCAGTCCCATCTGACAGTGTTACAGAACCACAACCTCGACTACCATGGTGCCGTTTAACGATGACAAGGTCTGTACTAGGAAGAAGCGAGCCATTGCTAAGAGATTACCAACTTCCTGCTGTAAGATTATTTCATACCTGCTTACCACGAGTCTATGCTTACATTAACACAGCTTGTTTCCTCACTACTACCAAGCCTGCAGCCACCAAGGTTGCTACTGTCACCAAGAATCTACCTGCTGTTACCCACACCGTATATAAATTTGGCGGCCCTCGAAAGGTCATCCGTCTAACTGTCACTATCATCCGCTACAAAAATGGACCAACCCTCACGGCCCCGGAGACTACCACAACCAGCACTGCTACCATCACGCAAACGGACCGCACCCTTGTCACCGTCGTGGACTCTCAGATCACTACCACCACAGCGACCGAGGATTCAATTGAGTCCATCACTGTAACCAAGGGTGAAACAGCCACTGCTACAGCCACCCAACATCCTTGCGAAAATGCCGGAAGCGTTAGGCCAATGAAAGACTTCATGTCAAGCCCCAACGTACGGTTCACCTACGTTAAGCCCGTATCAGCAGATAACTCCGTACAGGAGTGCTGCCAGACTTGCTATACGCTTAGAAATTGCGTATTTTACAGAATTGGTGGTGGGGTTTGCGAGGTTGGTACCACCAGGCCTACATTTAGCGACAGCTGTGCATCGCCGCTGTGTCCACAAGGTTTCCCTGATCTTACCGTTGGTATCCCTGATGGCAATGATTACTATATTGGACCTTGCTCTGGAGGAGCTAGTGCTTAGTCTGAAAGGAAATGATGGGGATGGAGATGGGACTACTTGAGTTCTGTATTAGTGGTCCAATCAATATGGTACCCGTCTAACAACCCTTTTACAATTGTTCCCTACTGAAGCCTAGGTCACTTTAGTCCTGTTAGAGTAGCTATTCTCCAATCAGTCAAGTCTTTCTGGATGAAGTCATGTGAAACCTTTCATATGCAGTAAGAACATGAGACGGGAGAGCCGCCAGAATACCAAGAAGGTGAGCTAAGACCTTGGACAAATTTGGAAGCTCGTTTTCACAGATGAAGCAGTCATACATAGTCAGTTTTGAGCGCATCCGCTACCAAAAGAGCTTTTGGAGACGAGGCTTCAATTTGGAGAGATCGCTGGTGAGAATCATGCTGGGTTTGGCCGTGAGGGTCAGATTACTATACTTGAGAAGGGTAACTGCGAACCGAGGTTATCACAGGTCACGTATAACATAGCGTGCATACTTTTCCCAAGGATATATGAAGTCTATTTACAAAGTGTCTATAAGCACGCTATGAACGATTAGGGCAAGCCTTCTCCAGAGAAGCGTAGGGAGAATTATCTCTGACGATATATACCTCCCCCACTAAAACCAAGCATCCAACAGCCATAGATATAGCAATTATTGGAAAGTTCACCCGCGCAAACTCATGGCTCTTCACATGTATATGTTTCCTTGCAAGGATATCCCTCCACAAAAGTCCAGCCAATGACGCACTGAAAGCTGTGCTGAAAGCACCATAGTTCACACCAAGGGCCATGCCGTAAATCGTTGCCCAGTATGTTCGGTCTGTGATGAGATTGGCGTCGACTTGGCAGTTTATCTCCTTCCAGGCTTGGATGATGCGTGAGAGAAGAATCGTAGTGCCGATGTTTGTACCAGAGAACTTTGAACTGGTTAGAATGATGCGATTTGTGTTTGATTGGAAGGGAGACTTACGTTGGATAGGACGACTGAAAGAAAGCCCATTCCGCCAATACTTCCAATTGTGCCAGTTCTCTTGGACCAATGATACCAACCCCATGCAAAAACGTTGACCCAACCTGTACTGACAAGCCCTTGTACAAGAACAAACATAGCGAAGGCAAACGGCACCAACGCGAAAGGAAGATGAGCCGCCACTGCCATAACTGTGGGGAAGGTTTCTTGAAGCCACTCATATGCTTCTCTTGACTTTGACACCAGGTTCGGTTTATCGGCTGGTACTCGGGTCGCGGGGCCAGCTTCGAGTTTTTCTGGTTCCATTTGTGCAGAAGGTAATGTCGGCATCGTTTCGGCGTGGAGAGTGTCGGGGTTAGCGGTTTGGAGAGGCGACTGAGGCGATGAACCAGAGATTAAGACAGGACTGTTCCCTGCGGTATTTGATACGACGATCTTTGGGTTGGAGGACTGAGAATTGGACTGGTCGTTCGTTCCTGATAGACGGCCTAGTGGGATATCCTGGGTCTGTCCCTCCTGTCCAGCTACCATGGGTGAGTGATTTTCAGATGCACCAGATGTAGTATCCAGCTTCGGCTCAGACTCATCACGCGAAACCAAGGTCCTCTCAGCCCTCGCATTCTCCATCTCCTCCCGATAAATCTTAGCAGTCTGCCTCGTCTCATGTCGATGAATCCACCCTGACCCCAAATCCCAACAGAACATAACAAACGCAGCCGGAACAGTAACCCAGAACACCGGGGTCTCGCCCGTTTTACTTGTACTGGCAGCGTTTATCGCCAAGACCGTGATAAGCGTCGCAGACATGATCAACGCGCCAAACGCAGCACCTTTTCGATCGAGGAAAGGATTCATGATATATTCCAGCGATAGGGTCATTTCTTGTCCTTGTCTTCCTTCCGCTGCTTCTTCAGCTTGATGTTGGACATATGGAATGTTAGGGTTGACAGGCTCTTTTTCTCGCGCCGCTGCCGGGAGAGTGTGCATTTCGATCTCAGACGGAATGAGCTTCTCATCGGCGAATACCACGTAGAGTAAAAACGGGAAGAGAACCACCGCTGTGACAACGACCGGGACGATCATGTTGGCCGTGTAAACGATAAACTTGATATCGAACGCGCCAGCGAGGACAAGGTTCGTAGGGTTTGACGAAACGAGAATAGCGGACGCTATATTAGCGATGGCGAATTGCGTAAAGATCCAAGCTCTCGGACTAGTAATATTCTTGGAAACGCGCGTCATGTACGCTAGGAAAGCTGTTCCAGAAAGAATAATGGGATCATTCCCGATGAAACTTCCAAGCAGGAAGAAAAAGGCGTAGAGATAAAAGAAGAGCCTGTGACCGACTTTTCCACCCCAGCTCAAGACTTTGAAGGCTAACCAGCGAATGATGCCCGATGCGTCGATTGATATAGCGATGTAGGCGAGTGTAATGAAGAAGGCCATGATATCGAGAGGATGAATATGATTAGCGCCGACAGTTCCATCATGAACTTCCTTTCTTCCAATCGCTGAGATAGCCAGAAGAAACAAATCTGCTATTAAAGGCGCCGTGATAAGATTGACGGGAAAGTTGAAGCGGACGAAATTCTTTGAGCAACGCTTTTTGTCGGTGAGAATAGCATGATGCGTACTCGCTGGTATGATGCGCAAATGCACAAAACATCGCCATGTGATGTCCACGAGGGATTTTGGAATGTAGACAGGGATGTGAAATGGCCAGAGGACAAGGATATCTATTATACGAGTGTCAGTGATACATTGCACATGTGTAAGAGTAACAGTAACCTACTAGCGATTATAAACACGATCAGTGTAACGATGGATCGCCATTGGCGGATCTCACTGGTATCAACATCAGCCATGGCCGTTATTCTTAAGGCAAACCGTTGCCTCGTGAAGAAAAAGCGGCAGACGCCTCTCGTTAAAAAGAAAAAAAGGGAAGAGAAAATGACAAGGGAGGATTGGTTGGGTTCGTATCGGAGTGGGGTCAAGCTGATCGTAAGAAACGATCCAATAGAAGATAAGGTTTCTGCATTCAGGGAAGAAGCACCGAAGCTAGCATCCAATTTCGACCTGATTCTACAGTATGATGTGATAAAAGCCTGATTCTCTTGAAACAAGAACTAAACCTTGCCAAGCGAAATGAAGGAAAAGAGAAGTTTTCTAGAAGAATAATATTCCGATCAACAGGGTACAAAATGCTGATGCCTAAGATGACTCGCTGATCCCTTCTGGTATGCTCTGCGAAGCTGACACTTTCTTAGCCAATTACGACAGGGACAGGTCTGGTTAGTCAAGGCTTGTTTTCCCCCCGGATTTAGTGCCCGCCCGATCAGTAGCAATGAACAAGTGGCTGAGCAGTCAGCTGAGACACACCAATTGATGATTACCAGTCGAAAGGAGATGCCTACAGGAAGCATTGACCATTGAGTAGAAGTGGGTGACGCTCGGAATGCAGTGAGCTACAAGTCCTATTCCGTCGGGATTTAAATAAGCCTCATGGCAGTGCCCAGTCCATAAAACCCCCCACACTACCGGCATGGACTGAATGACTTTACCCCATATTCTAATCTGCCCTGCCAAGACCATGCTATGCCTGTGGTTTCTTCTGTTCTAGAAGTCGTGGCGCCGAGAGCTGTCAATGAAACTACTGAAGCCTTGCAGGTCATTTGTGCTTGGCCTGTTTCTGGGCAATATGGTACAGGCACACGAGTTTTGTAAGCCACACACATACTATTCGTGACGAAGTACTAATAAAGTCCAGGTACTATGTTCTTATCGCTACTTGTCTTGTTGCAAAGAAAAAAGAATGGCTGGTGAATCCTTGCTTGGCTGCTGCTCTTGTGCTGCCCGCTGTGGCGGCGATCCATGGGATTGTCTTGACGGCGATGCACAATCCAGGTAAGCTACAATCATGTCCTTCAATGAGGATAAAAGCTAATGGTTGCAGATGCTGTTGATATGGATATCTATGGGGCCTTTCAGCTATGTGCGATTGGTATCTTGGCTGCTCCAGTGACAGTCATGATGTCAAAAACCTATTTCAACGATCCTGGCAGAAACACCATCTTCTTATGGACATTTCTACTCTTAATCGGCTTACTGAGTATGACGATCGAATTCTACCGCATAGAAACCCACGACTGCACAACCGACGCCTCAGGTAACCCCGTCTCTCCCAATGCCTCAAACTTCAACTACACCGAAGGCAACAACTGCGGTCTCATCTGCTCAACCCAAGACGGTCCTCGTTCTTCCATGCGCGGTGGTTCAGCAGACAACATCTACGTCATTCCTGCGCCTCATACTTTGACCTTTGGTGCAGGAACGCTCTTAGCGGCTGCTTGTTGTGTCCATGCTGTTCTATGTCTGGTTTCAATGTGGGATCGCGTGCTGGAGATTAACTGGCGAAGACGCTTTGGTAGACAACAGGAGGAAGATGAGGAAACTACTGAAGACGGGGGTGCTAACAAGGGTGTTATGAAGAAGGTTAATGATACAATTGGTTTCTATCTAAAGATCCTGGCAGTGCCGGTCTTTGGAGGAGCCGGATTGGCTATTTTGATTGTGGGAGAGATCAATTTCTTTAGTCCGCAAGTTGACTACCAGACGGAACCCATGGCAAATATCGGTAAGTCAATCACTATTCAATTTTTACTTTCGTTTAATAATAGGTTCCAGGACAATGGGCTCCTGTGACAGGTACTGCAATGGCCATGGTCGGCTCACTATACCTCCTTCTCGCCCGTCATGCAGAAGAGGCAGGCGATCCATACAAACCACATCAATGCAACTGTCCTCATTGCCACATCGACAATAGTGCACGACATAGTCAGGTTTCGCATCATGGCAGTATGTCTTCACTCAATAGTCGGCAGACTAGGCCAACTATCTCAGTAACCGATACAAATCCAACCACTCAATTGTCTCCAAATCTGGACGTACCTCCTCCCCGATCCTCACTACAGCGAGACTCGTCAATAGACGAGCATCACTGGATAAATCACCCCGCCAGAAACCCCTACAGGCAAAAAGTTGAAAAGGCATTCTTTAAATTCGGAGATATTCTTGGCACACCAGCTCACGATTTTATCACGGAACCACAAGCCCGTGACCCAAGCCATGTTGATCTGCCTATGGTACCTGGTGAACGGTTCCGGAATGAACGTGCCTCTGCGGTTGAGAGAGAACAAGACCAACATCAAGAACATGGAAGCGAAGTCGCATCAATTCGAACCCGATCCGATAGTTTTCGCGCAAACGAATCACCCGTGCCAAACGTGGAGCGCTGCACATCTCTACCAGTCACAATACCAGCTGCTGCAATAACACGATCGAGATCAGCAACACCATCAAGACCGAGAGCATCAACGCTCAATCACCAAACATCATAGAGAGAATAGGAGTTTGTTGTACAATGTTGAATTATGTAGACTATTATAATTTGGTTAAACAAATACGCATGCATATTTATGCTTTAGATTCAACTTCCTCTTCCTTCGTCGAAGACTCTGGTCTTGCTGTGATTTTAATCTCGTGGCTGTGTTCCAAGCCGGAGAGGACAATCCAGGTTGGGATGACGCAGAGAAGGGTGATTCCGAAGTTGAGACCGATGCTGACAAAGTGGTTGGCATTACCTTCAGATTGCATACTATTCGCTGTTAGTTATTTCTCAACAATAGAACATGTAGAGGTACTTACGCCCAAGCAACAGTCTGTCCCAGAGCCTCAAATCCACGGAGAATACCGCAGTGATAAGACAAAGATGAGATATCAGTAGTATACTGTCCAATCAACCAGTACAAGAACTGCTGGAACGCTTGACCGCCGAATTGCCAGAAGAAGATCAGAGCATAAGCCTTTCCGAAACCGCCCTTGAACCAGTCGAAAACGGGTGGTTCAGCAGCATCGTAGAACTGCTTCTGAAGAATAGTCGCCCAGATCCAAGTTCCGGTGAGGATGGTAATGATGGTCAGAAAAGCGATTCGAGCTCGTGTCTTGATGTAGATAGATTGACGATCCAATAATCCCGCGATGAGGAATGAGCTGATGATTCCTGAGAAGTTTGTAAAGAACGATGAGAATGCTCGTGATCGGACAGTGAAGTATGTCGTCAACCAGGTGCTCATAAAGCCGTTGTAGAAATAGCTGATGAAGAAGGCAGGGATGAGGAGGAGCATGCGTTTGGTGACGAGCAGCGATAGCACAGCCTTGAACTCGGCGGCCCAGGTAGGCTGCTTCTGCACAACGACAAGTGTTTTATCTTTTCGCTGGACTTTCTCCGCGGGACTGAGAAGAAGTGCGATCGGTAGGCCGAGACACATTATGACGATAAAGACGATGTATGTCGTTGAGCTAACGGAGCCTTGCGAGGAGGATTGCGCGTTGAGGCCGAGGTTGATGGCGCCTCCGACAATGGGACCTGCTGCTTTGGCAGATTGCCAGATGGCTAAAGAGTCAGCGTCTCAAATCCCACATATTTTAGTGATTTAGATCTTACCAAGATAAAAAGCACGATCCTCAGGACTAGGATATCCAATGATGATCGCCGCCTCAGCAGCCCAAAAGAAACCCGCCGAAATACCACAAAGGGCACTACCAAACAACAAAAACCACGTCTTGGGCGCAACATTATTCGTGTACAATCCAGCGCCATAAATCGGATATCCAATCGCTCCCAGCGCAAGTCCATATCTCAGACCGATTCGGTTGTTAATTGCACCGGCTGCTATGCAAACTGCTGCGAAGAGGCCGTATACTAGAGCGTTGGCTGCTGAGACTGCGTAGGGCTCTGCAGCACCGCCGGCGCCGAGACCGCCGAGGGCATCCCACATGCCGGGTGCTGTGAAAGAAACGCCACATGCGATGGCGATTTGGAAAGGGATCGAGCGGAAGAATGAGGGTTTGGATGATGACCCTATTTCTGGGGAGGGTGAGACATCGCGTGAGGACGCCATTTTGGAGGTTGAGGAACGCAAAATTCTAGATCTGGGAGTGAAGGTGGTAATTGGGGTGAAGTTGGTATTTATCTACTCTATGGGATTATCCGTGCAGTGATGATATGCTATTGCGTGCGATTGCGTGCTTGACATTTCGTACTTTGACCTATCTAAGCACCAAATTAGAGGACCCATAGTAAGATTTGTACCTGCAGGAAGTTCTGCACCCAAGGCGTTGGTATCGGGGAGATCGTCATGGTTTGTTTTTGGTGTCGTTAATTGCCAAGGCCCTAGACTGAACCCTGCATATTTCATGAGAAAGAAGCATATATATTCTATTGAGATACTGTTCATGATGAGGATAGAAATGTACTTGAATGTACGTAGAGCTTGGATATGTTTTACACCGAGTGCCGCCGAGCCGGTGATATTCACGGGGCATTACATAACAGTAATGTGAATAATTGGAGCTTATGATTTAAAGGGTTACTATAATGGAAGAACGGTTATCCATCCATGTGTTTGAAGAAGCTGGAGTAGTAAGATAAGGTTCATGCAATCTGGAGTAATAAGGTAATAGCAACAGTCAAGGGAGAAATATCCAAAGTCTTGTTGAGACAGGTGCTCGCTTGACTGCATCGTCACTTTTTTCAACGAGCTTTCCCTGTCGAGCAGAAAAAATTGTTTCCTTATCTTATCGTCTAGCGCGCCACTGCTTACGACAGATCGGCAGCACTAACAATTCATTCTTATCTTATCGCGTTATCTTATCAACTCTTCTCCGTTGTGAGATCGTCCGTCTAGGGTAATTACCAAGTATTCTGTGCCTCAATTCTAAACCAGGATCTTGCACTGCATGTGAATTCCCCTCAACGGAATATGCAAATGTGTTCGCACATGGGCCTCGGTAGTAGATCTACCCCAGACTGAACCCCTCATTGGGGCCGTAGTTCCGGCTTAGCATTGGGAGTACAAAGCATAAAAGAAGGTGATCATGAGCGTTGTCATAAAAGCAGCACGAGCCTCCCGAAACTCCATGTAAACTAAGAATGTCCATCGACAACACCCAACCAGAAGGTGAAAACCCCATCACCGACTTCACAGTCGAATTCCTCGGCACTCAGCGTTCCTCCAACGCCGCATCTCGTCGTGACCTTGGCTTCACAGGCCAGCTCGGCGGGAAATGGTACGCCGTCTACGGCGACGTACTGTGGTGCGACAATGGAGTTACTGATCCAGCAGAGGATACTGAAGGGTTCCACGGCATGGTGAGAAATGCAGTGTCTGCTCTAACTGATGATCCGTTGGTTGTGGAGGATTTGCATCTTAATGATGATGGAAATCAGCTGCAGTTCATGCCGTTTAATGAAGAGTGGGGTGAGACGAATATGTTCGGTTTTGGAGGTACAGGTATTGCAGAGGTTGATGCGGATAGTGCGACTGGTGTGCTTTATTATCTTGTGGTGAGTGTATTATGGTGGATCTCGGTCTTTCTACTAACACGGTCAGAATGACAATGAGCACTACAAAGGCGCAGGAGTCGCAAAGGTCGAACTCATCGACGACGTCCCAACGATAACAGACCGCTACGGCGAGAATGGCATATGGTGGAACGGCGACGAACTCCCCAAATACGGCGACGTAGCAACATATCGCGACGTCAACAGCGAGTACATCTATATCCTAGGCAACCCACCAAACCACTTCACAGACTTCCCCGACAAGTTGTACATCTACATGGCCCGCGTCCCTGCCGCCGACGCGTTCGACCTCGACAAGTACGAATATTGGTGGGGAAGGGAACAAGGCTGGAAGAGCGAGCCACTTACAGAATTTAACTGCGAGACTGCTGTGATGTGGGGCGCTGGACAGGGCCAGATTGTTTATAATAAGCACTTTGAAACGTACTTTTATGTTGGGCTTGATCTTGGTAAGTTATATGATCGCTTTCCTTCTAAAACGGGGAGACTAACAGATTTAGGCGGAACCGTGTTTTTGAAGGCTGCTCCGAGTCCCGAAGGGCCTTGGACAGAGGGCAAGGAAATTTACAAGGATGAGCCTATTGATGGTGATTTGGTCTATGCTGGGCTTGCTTATCCTCACTTGGATGAGTCAGGTGAAACTCTTACGATTGGTTTCACGAACAATAACTGGATTCGTATCATCAAGGTTTCATTCACCTAGATACTCACTATTAGGGGTTAACTATTATCTATACAATTTACTATGCAACCTGACAGGCTGACATTACCACACTACAACTCATCGTTCTTCTCATTCTCACAAACTCCATCAAAATCGCCATACTTATCCATTCCCGCACTGACAATCTTCTTGAACTCCTTGAATGGACAACTAGCACCAGGTCCACTCTGGCAAAGCGGTAGAGGGCGAGGCGCAGTGTTCGCAATGAACCTGATGAACTCCTCACCCTTGTCCTTAGTGTCAGGTCGTTGGCAAGTCATCTTCTCCATACCCACGTGGCCGAGGAAGGGAATCAGATCAGACATCTTCCATGCGCGAACGTGGTTGACGTGGGTAGTAGGGAACTCGTCGTAGCCTTCGTGTGATGAAGAGTTGAAGATTCCCAAGGCTGTGGCGACGAAGGGCGGGACTTCGCGGTGGGTGAAGTAAAAGAATAAACGTTGCTCCTTGGGCCAGCCTGATGACTGTTCATCCTTGAGATCAGACTTCTCGTCGATGTTGTCGAAAAGCTTGGACTGGGAGTGCAACCACGGAAAGCCGAGATAATTGGACAAAGGGTTGAAAGGGCCGACCATGTGAGCGTACTTCATATCCCAAGCGTACTCATAAGATAGCCACTCCGCATCAGAGAACAATCCACAGATAGGCGACTTCTTTCCTCGAATGGCAGACTCATACCCGCAAATGGATTGAAGAGCAAAAACATCCTTGGGGGCAAGCTCATAATCCTCAGGTGTATAAGGGCGCAGGCGCTTCGAGACAGCAGAAGCATAATTCTTGACAAACTCATTCTGTTGATCCGTACCGGGCGATTTGGAAAACTTGGAACAGGCCTTGTGAGGGAGAAGAGCCCTCGTACCGTTATTTAACTCCTTCTTATCGAACCTCGTAATCTCAATATTTTCGTCCTCCGGAAAGGCCTGCAGAAACGCCTTTGCAGTATCGTACGTGCGCGACTTTGTATCCGCGATGACGCGTTTTACAGAAGAAGCAAGATGTTTATATCTCTTGACGAGATGCTTGCCGACCTCCTTGGCATCCACCTTTCCAGATGGGGTTACATCTTCGAGATGGTCCTCTTCAATTGGGGAGTACCATTTGTTCAAGAACTCCAACGGTCCGGAAAAGTCACCGCGATGCTTCTCGAGTTTGTAGAGGAAGGGTTGGATGTAATCTTCGTATTCGGCATCGTTGGCGTAGATTGCGGCATGGCGGATGAGGTACGATGCTGCTGTCACGGTGCAGCCTTCTGGCGCGGCATGCGAGAGGCCAAAGCCTACTGCGTCGAAGTATGGGGAGATACCGGGGAGGTGCAGAAGGGGGTCGAATTGGTAGCCTTGGGTGTGGTCGAAGGTGTTGATGGGCTGTTGAATTACCGAGGAGAGAGCAATTGAAGGAAGAGCTGCGGCCGCGATGGCGCGCAGAGGAGAAGGCATTGCGGATGAGGCGCGAGAGTTGGAGCAACAGAAAAAAGAGATGAGAAAGTCACAGATTTGTTTGTTCCTGAATAACTGGGGTAGACGAAGTGACATGTGGGATCGACCGATTGAATCGATGACGTACAGAGGCTAGGAGATAAGAATGCACTGGAATCAAGGCAACGCGGGTGAAGCCACTAAGATAAGCCTAGTCTGTCACCAACGGACGTCATTTTAAGCCGTGTCTATTTCCATGACGATGTTTTCAATTGACCAATCATTGAAATTATGTTTCATACGTTTTATCCTCAATTAGTTTGATGTCAAATGTCGCAGGCATAATGAACCAGTCAGTCGGGCGATGGATCCCCAGCTCCACAACGGTTCACACCGAGCTCACGTCTTATCCTTGCTGCATCATGACAGCGTAACGTCACAAATATTCGGGTCTGGTATAGTATTGGGGTTTCTTCAGTTAAATGCTTGAGGACTTCATCATATGAGTTTTGCTTAGGACACACGTAAGAGATGGGTGTTTTAATTGACAGGTATTTAATCTTCTGCTACTCCATCTCGTGATGGCAATCTGATGCCAAAGCTTGCCTTAATTCTCAAGATGTCAGATGCCGACACACACTCTCTCTGATCTCACATCCAGATCATTAATCATGCTTTGGCTTCACAACGGGCTTCACAACGACCACCACATCTTCATCGTCGTCCTCGTTTCTCACCTGGAAAGGATCAAACCCAGGAACAGACTTAAAACTGCCGGCCGCCTTCTTGAGCGCGTGTCCAAATGCCTCATCACGGATATGCGGCTTCTCCCACTTATCATGGAACTGAAGGTACTTTGCCATGAGCTCCTCGTCAGGCCAATGATCATATCCGATCAATGGACTGCGGAACCACTTTCCAGTCTCATTCTCTGGTTCTTCGATGTCGTGACTCGTGGACTTTTTATCGACGAAGCGCTTCTCCTTGGCGAAGCGGATTTCGTGCAAGTCGTGTTTGACTTTGTGGTAGACGATCAGGGGATGGCCGTTCAACATGGGGATTTTGCACTTTCTCTTGCTCCCGAGGCAGTTCTTCTTGTACTTGTATTCCTTCTATAGGGCACTGTTAGTAGATTCAAACAATAAGGGAAGGTTTACCTACGTTGTTCTTTTCCTTGGCAACCATACGAACGATCTTGTCGCCCTTGGTGAACACGACAACATTCTCGAAGTCATGTCGATGCCCACTGACCGGCGAACTCTGATCCTTCTCAAAGTAGTACTCGTACATGATAGCACAGTACCCATGGTTACAGCGCTTACGAGAGTAGGCGTTGCTGAACTGAAGACGGCCACGGCGGCAGTCATGCGTGACCGAGAAATCATTAGGGAGACCGGGGTTCATCTTGCCCTCGCGGCCGACGGCGGCCGTGGCGTAGCAGGCGTCGTTGTCAAAGTCCATGAGAGGTTGGAAGCGGAGTTCTTTCCTGCTGGCTGATTCGGGAAGGGGGTCAAGAAGCTCGCCGTAGGCCGAGGTGGCCAAGAGGGCTGCCAACGCAAGGAAGGGTGCCTTCATGATGGTTCGAGGTTGGTGTTCTGCTTTTGGTGGGGATGGGGATGGGGATGGGAAGTTGGTGCAATATTAATTTGTGTGCAGGGTGGGATTAAATAGAAAGGTTTTTCTAAGTTTTCTCTTGACTCCTGGATGCCTCAGCCGAGACAACCTGTTTAACTTTGCAAAAGATTATTTGAACTTGTTGGCTTTCGCTTAGACATGAAGACCAACTCTGACTACAACCTTCCCGGGCGACGCGATACGACGCGGTTTTCAGACTCTCAACTTCAGTTGGGAAAAATGGCCGTGTTTGACCCTTCTTACAAAGATCTGAAGCTGAGCCGAGCCGGTCTTCGATTGGATCTCAATGACAGATTTGCAATGCTGATGCCACAGGGCTCGTGATTACGTCTCTTGTTCAGCATAACTTTTCCTGGCAAATGTACACACTGTTTCAAGCATCATGGCTCCAATGAGTACATGTCTCATAAATATGATAAACTTTGCACTGCCCAGCTCATTTTTAGCCACGTATATAATGCGACGTATTAGAAGCACCAACGTTGTCAAGGCGATTCATGGCGGAACATTCTGGAAATAAACTTTATTGTCGTAAGCCAAAGCCCTCAGGGTGTGTCTTGTGGCATTGCCAGAAAGTCGTTCAGCATAGGTCTTCTTCAACATTTATACTTTCTTTCAAGTACCATGACTGCAATTCTTACACAGAACCTTTTATTCCCTGCCCTAATATCTGTGTAGGGTTTGATTGACACATCTGGAGATACGGTTCGGGCACTACGTACTTAATAACCAACAATTTTGATTACGCAGCTGTTATTCCTGCCCTGGCAATAGGTCCTGGCTGTATAACCCGAGAGTTCTGAATAATAAAGATTTATGATAAGACAATATCAATATAGAATTATATACCCGTCAAGATCCAACTAGATCAAGGCTTCCTCTACTTTCACTTCACCAGACTCTTCCAATACCAGCACCAAGCTTGACCACAGCAGGAACAAGCTTAAGGGGAGTCAACTTGAACTTGTAATCAGCCTTGTAAAAGTCACCCTTCTGTGTGATGTTAACTCCAGCGCTGCCCCAGTCGTTCTCTGTACCATAATTAGTCTCACATCTTCAAGATTACAAATCGGTGATACGTACTCGCTCCAAGGTTAGCATAGCCATCGAGTTCCTCGTCACCGCAAACGCAAGTGTTAGGCGAGTCCATGGGGATAACCAGACCGTAAGTGCTGAGCGCCTCGCTGGTGTTGCCACGGAAGACGTTGCCTTCGACAAGGACCTATCGCTGTTACTTCTCTGTCATGGAGACTTTTTGTGGAGTGGAGCTTACCTGGTTGTCGGATCGACTGTGGATAGCTTGGTACAGAAAATCCTCGTAAAGGTTGTTGTACACGTGCTGGTGACCAAATCGTCCAGCGGGTCCACGAGTACCCATGTGTCGCCAGTAGTTGTGATGATATGTAACGTGAAGATGGCCAAAGTCGAGGTCGCGGAAAGTAGCGTCGTTGCCAACGAGGGAAGACTTCCAGTGGTCGTGGAAGTAGTTCCATGAGACGGTGATGAAGTCCGAGGCGCGGATGATGTCAACTTGTCCGTCCTGTATCAGTTAGCTACTATCAGCCTCTCAGTTATCAAGTCTGAACTCACGTATTTATCAGGGCCACCGTCAATGTCGGAAGAGAACTCGTTGTGGTCAACCCAAACACGCGTACTGTTTCGAATAGTAATACAATCATTATCCAAGATCTCGGTGATCTTCAGGTTCTGAATGATGACATTATCGCCATTATACACATTCAATCCCTTGCCGGTGATATGAGCTGACAGTCCAACGCCGATGAGGGAGGTGTTGGATCCAACGGCAAGACGGGCGGGAAGAACGACTTTGCCCTTGAGCTTGACGATCTTGGGTGCATTGCCCTTTACAGCCTCGACGAGTTCCTCGGCTGTTGTGACGGTGACGGTCTTGCCACCCTTGCCACCTGTGGTTACACCGATGGGGTTATCTTTTGCGTAACCCTCTACGCCCCATGTCGCGATCTTGAGATAATCTGAAGGGAAGGCGACGGTGAGAGTTGCGAAAACGCAGCAGATTGCTGAGGAGAGCTTCATCTTGACGGTGGTATGGAGGATGAGAAGCAGAGGTGCCAATGGCTCAGTAGCTGGTCTCTACTCATGGTATATATATCCTAAATATCTGCGCTGTTTTTCCCTCTTTGCATCTAAGTCCTTGTCGGTGATGAACGACGCTGTAGCTTAATTTGTGGTTAACGCGGGGAATCCCTGCTCCGGACCACCAAATAGCACCAATAGCAGTGTTTCCGCCCTTGAGGAATTAAGCAGTCATGAGACTGGGAGATTGTGATTGATGGAAAGAGATGTTCCGGTAATTACGGTTAAAGATGGAGGTTGGCTAAGAGTAGGGTCCTTCCACAATGGTATGTTTCCTGGGGTTGTTGAAGAGTTGAATGAATTGCCATTTTTGGTGTTTTCTTTCTCGTCTGGATGGCTGAAGTGATGTCGTTGGGGTTGATGTTACACAGTAAGGCCAATCAATTGAATCTGACATCGTTATTCCGGACACGGAAATACAGCTAAATTGCAGCGCTTTACGTGAATCTAATAACTTGCTTAAGCTCGAAACATTCGGTTTCGGTTTCTGTGGACCACGATCTCTCGAGAGCCATAGAAGACAAAGATCCCGGAGACCTAAGTCTTGGTACATGATGCTTGTATCTTTGGGGGTTGGGGTAAAGTGGGGGCAGTGACATTCATCTTGTGTGTGCCAAGTGCGGACTAAGAACATGCACCTGTTTTGTCCCGATCCCCTGTTGCAGTTCAGCCGTTAAGTCTGAATGCAAATCAATTCTCTGCAGTGGTTTGCAACGTGTTGTC
Source organism: Fusarium sp. MBC 181 (assembly GCA_030772735.1). NCBI lineage: Eukaryota > Fungi > Ascomycota > Sordariomycetes > Hypocreales > Nectriaceae > Fusarium > Fusarium sp. MBC 181. The sequence continues at coordinate 331,646 of JAPHDB010000166.1, read as the reverse complement.
GCTGTGGTGCGAAGCAAGTGTCAGAGAGCCAGCAAAACCATCTAGTGAGGTTTCATCTGCCATAGTTTAATATTAACCTCGAGATACCGTGAATAGCACAACAGCTGTTGATTCTGGAGAAATAAAGTGTTCATACTTGTGAAAAGTGAAGATACCCTGCAGTAAAGTCTTATCTTATCGTTCGTCGTTATCGGTCTTATCAGCTCATGCGCTATCTTATCTTATCTTACGGCTACTGCAAATTCCAGCTTTTCATACTTCTAGAGTAACTTTTAAATCATTACTATAGATAACAAACACTTAACATTGAAAGGTTGATGTGTCATCAATTGCTGTGCTTTATATGCTGTGTTATATCTATAGGATCTACTATAGGGTTGTTGAGAGTACCAAAAGGTTATACATTACAGATAACAAACAGTACGATCAATGGGAAGTTGTCAAGCTGAGACGCAGAAGTGCATCACAGAATACCATCCCTTCAGTTACAGTTTAGATTGAGGATACTCGTTGTTAGCAATAAAAATTTGTCAATCCACCTTATTGAGCGATCTCAATACTTATCAACACACAGCTCGTATCAATTATTACTGGATTAATATGAGGTGAGTACGCGCAAGCTAATATCTCCAACGTTTGATCAATTTGAAATACTTGAAATACGACATTTGCCGGCCCGATGTTGCTGATATTTGCCGGCCGAGAGATCATTCTCCGGCACGGCTCGGCCACCGAGTCAGTTTTGGTATCATCGTCAAAAACAAATTACGGTTTATTAGTCGTTAATGCTGTAAATCAGGGTCTTCAATGCTGTCGCTTCATGCGGTAGGTGCTGATCTTTATGATCATAGTTTGCGCTCGGACATCAACCAACAGATTTAGCCTCATGTTTACGAATACTAGCCCAGGCTGTAGGGCATAGTGTCCAACTGTCAGTGCATACGAGAATATACTTAATTGCGAGATCTCGCCAAGAAGTGTTCATAGCCAATTGAGGCAAGGAGACAAGCATATGTTTGAAGATCCTATTATAGAAGTGTCGCTACAGAAACTATTACCTAAATCTTTCCGTCCAACCCAGCATCATTACAGACTATTACTATCAACATTAAAACATTTACTCCGCTTCCAACAGCTCGACCGGGTTATGGTCTTCCATGGCGGGAACCATGCGGGACACGATGGCCCACACTCGTTCCTTTGTCTGCATGGAGTAGGGGCAGAGATTCCAGGAGTAGCCTGCCATCAAAGACTTGCGATACTCGGCCATGACCTCAGGGTCGTCCCTGGAGAGTTTTGGTCCGCCGAATTCGTGCAGCTTAGCGAGGTAGTGGTCTAAAACCTCCATCTCGTGCGCCCGACGGTCTTCGACTGATAGGGCAGTCATGGTGAAGTAGGCGACGTCAGTGAAGCATGAACCGATGTGGATAACCTGCCAGTCGACAAGCATGGGTGTATCTTGTTCTTCGGACCAGGCCATGTTACCGATATGGGCGTCGCCGTGAAGAATGCATTGGAACTTGGGGTTTCGGGTAGCGAACCATTTAGTAATGGCTGCAGTCATACGCTTCTGGTCCTTCATGTACTCAGGAACAGGCGGGCGATCTTCTCCGAGGACAATAGCATCCCACATGCTACAAAGACCCAGTACTGACACCTCATAATGACTGTCCAACCAAGGAACGCTGGAAGCTTCAACTCCCCATGTTGCAGCGTGCAGAGCAGCAAAATGCTCCACAGTCTTCTTGACGCGATCGACAGACCAGGTATCGACAGGGTCAGCAAAGGCAAAGTTTGCGGCAGCAAGGTCCTCCATAATAAGGATGGCGTTGTTGTCACTTTTCTCGGCCCACAATTTGCGAGGTACATTGAGATGGGGCACCTGAGGGGCCAACTTGTTGTAAAAGTCAACCTCGCGATTGTACAGCTGGAGGATGAAGGGGAATTGGGCCAGCATCGCAGGGTTGAATCCACCCTTGATGCAGATGCGAACTGGCTTGGCCTCGTCTCCTTCAGGCGTGGCTGTCAGGAGGACCAGCGTGGCAGTTCCACCGATGGTGTCGTTTAGCTGGAGCGTGGCATTCTTAACGCCGATCTTGGGGGAGAGCCAATCGGCGGTAATGTCCTGGGCAGAACTGGGGAAGATTTGAGTAGTGGCCATTATGTTATGCGTGGTTGTGATGTGATTGGGATTTAAGACAAGCACCAGACGATCCAATAAAAAGCTGGACGATGAGGAAAAAAGAAAGTTAAGGTGGAAGAAGAAATACGAGGCGACGGGGGGGAAGGGGAAAGGGGGCACTTGTTATACAGTCTGTAACATTTACATAACCAACAGCAGATAAATCCCGTCCCGTCCCAACGGTTCTCTATTTCCTATCACGGCCAACAGTCTCACCCGGAGCATCAGCAAATTATGACCTGAACAAGAGGAAGCCGGGGGCAGTGGCACATGTGGGCTGAGTATCTCGGTTATGCACGTGCCTGACGGAAGAATCCTGTCTTTGCGACAATCCTCTCCACATTCAGTACATCGCACCGTTGGGTCTAAGCTTACTGTACGCGGGAGGAAAGTTCCGGGCCAAGGATCTTCCCGTGTCTGATTTGCCCTCGGACCATATTCGCAAATAATACCGGGTGACGGTCATGTTTCAATTGTGAGTTTCTTCAAGAAATGTGACGCCAGCAGGGTGGTGTTACGAGAACTTGAAGAAAAAGCAAAGTGAGGTTCTCGGGGACTATTCTGACGAATGACATTACGTTGACATGTCAATTATGTGCTGGAACGGCTGATAATTTATGCAATCAAAAACGCCTCTAATTTGTACAGGCGAACGTTGCGAGCTTGCCGAGTCATCCGTGCATTGTCAGCGCTGATGATCAACTGAACCGTTCGCCTTGTGGGACTTCTCGGCGAACTCTCACGCGATGACAGCCGCGTCAAGCGATGTTGTACATGCAGAAACAATTGAGATTCATCCTAGGATTCAACCGCGTTGTACTCCCAATGCAGTATTTCGCGACCAACACCATACCGGTAGATGGGCGCGTACGGCAGTCTTGGTGATACAAAAACAAGGATTCAGCCCCAGATAATTACGGGGAATCTATGATGCTACAGTACCAACAGGCCTCGGTCCAACAGGTTTTTCAGTGCATTTATATCATATTTGAGATATTGAGGAATTTGACAAACTTGTGCCCTAGACGCTATTGCTTCTGCAAAACTTGCTGATCATCACTAGCGTAAATGACATATGAGCAGCGGAGTCGTCTCAACGGAAACCATTTGCTAGCGGATGGAGAGAACAAGGCATTTGATCCAATAGCTGTCTCGATGGAAGTCTTCCCGCCCACTACTTGTCTCGGCTCAGACCCACGCGGAGACATTACCCCCCCTGTTACCCGCTCAGCCGTTGCGGCACAGTTGCAATTCAACAGGGGACAGGAACAATCATGTAGGGGACAAGGAAGATATTAAAAAATCTTCAGGGCGAAAGTGTCGCTCTCTTCCAAGTTGAATGTCTTTGCTTTTGTATGGCGAATATGGAGACTAAATAAGACTCGACTATCCCACCCGGACGCTAGTTTAGCTGCCGTCTTTAGCTCTCGTTGAACACCCTCCTTCAATTGTAAGTGCAAACTTTATAAACAGTCGAGGACCTTCTAACAATCAATCAACAGACAATGGCTGTTCGTGATAGTCTCGGCCCTGTGATGGCCGCATTCATTGGCATTGACGGCTTCGTCGTCCTTGCCCGTCTCGCTGTCCGAACGAAACTCACAACCCTCGGATACGACGACTATGTCATCGCAGTAGCAATGGTTGCATTTACTCTCATGTGCGCCTTCACATTCGTTTCTCTCAATTTTGGCTTTGGTGTTACAGATCCGGCGGTCATTGCCGGTATGGCCAACTACAACCTCATGGAGTCGCAACGATACTTTACCATCGCGCAAATAACTTACGTCGCTGGCTTTCCCATCGTGCGTATTAGTGTTGCGCTGGTTCTGTATCGTCTTGTGCAAGGCTGGCCTCGCACTCAGAAGCTTCTTCTGGGGACCATGGTCTTCATTTTTATTTATGCACTAGGGTGTCTTTTGGTTGATGTCTTCCAGTGTATCCCTCTAAAAGCTGTTTGGGGCGATGGCACTGGCAAGTGTCTTTCCTCCAAGCAGCTAGCGGGTTTGGGTTTCGCTGTGGCTTCCTTGGATATTGCATCGGCGCTGTTCTATGCCGTCCTGCCTGTGTTCCTCCTGAAAGGACTGCAGATGGGCAGAAGGACCAAGGTTGCGATCATCATACTGCTTGGACTTGGTGCCTCGACGGTTATCATCAGTATTATCCGCATGAAGAGTCTTGTCCAGATCGTCAACGCCAAGAGTATCCCCGAGGCATTGGACTACCAGCTCGAGTCATTCATTTAGTAAGTCTACATTACAGCTGACTCAAGTCACCTTTACTAACATATATCCCTTTAGCTCTGTTCTCGAATTTGGACTTTCCATCTTAACAGCTTCCCTGGTTGCTTTCCGTCCTCTCATTAAGTTCCTACCCTTCGGCAGTTTCGGTCGCAGCTCCGGTCCCAAGGCTCACTCCGGCGGCGATAGCAGCGGCCCTGGTATTAGCGGCAGAAACGACTTCGAAATGGGTCGCCGCAAATACGTCAACATGCCTGACCCAGCTCGCATTGATTCAGACGACGGCGATAGCCAGCGCGAGATCCTACATGACACAGACCATCCCAGCGACTGGAAACACTCTGGCGCTGTTACATCTACCACCACGCTCAAGTAACTTTCCTTCTGTAAATAATCTTCTTCTACTAGACTCATCGATAGACAAAAGTTGAGAATTAGAAATAGAAACATTTTATGAACCGAGGATATTTTTGTTTCTTCATTTCGCGTGCTAGCCCCGGGCTTTATACGGGAACTGCCGAGATTTGGTGCCCTGTGATGATAGCTAATTACGGATATTAGCGAGAAGATCGCCGTTGAAACCAACAGCTGTTAGTCAAGCGATGGTCATACTGGCTGTTATACGGCTTTACGAGATTATGGACCGTCAGCGCATTACTCATGCCAAGTGGCTTGACAAGCCAGTTGGCGAAGATGTCATGACTCAAGTGCCTAACGTTATAATTTTCATAATATTAAGAGAACTGTAGATGACGCAGCCCGAGTATCACGTTGGAATGTTTACGACGATCGCCATTGCATCCTCATGAGTATAATCACTGCCACGAAGTCTGACGATGAATGCCTAGGTATAATCGAAGCAGCGGCGAATTGGTAGCAAGTCAAGAAATAGCTTTGCGACACCTGCATGAGAACGGAATTCTCGAAAAGAATAATGACAGGAATCTTGGGCGCTTTAAGCTTATCTCATATGCAAAGTGGGCCCAGGTTGACCCAATCAAGCTAGACGATTCACGACAGTAATCGGGCTGAGTCTGACAATCACTTCTCTTCCGGGCTAGGCTTTGCGAGACAGACAGCCACAGAACTTTCACGATCGTATCGTCGTCATCTGAATGCGTATTCGTCAGAAGTAATCGTAAAGCTATCTAGAGTAGGTAATTGGCAAGACTCGAAGTTCGTTGTAGAATGCAGAAACCAGGCAGGCTGGAAAACTATAAAGAGGAAGGCTCCTTCGTACGGTAAGATGACTAGAGCATCAACAACAGCTTTGCCATCTCAAGCATTTACATCATGAAATCCTCAATCTTCACTGTTCTCGCAACTCTGGTGTTCCCTCATTTTGGAACTGCAGAGAAAGACAAACCCAAAAGTCCCATTCTCAATCTCAACAAAGATTCCAACTTCAACTTTGACATCCTCACTGGTCTCGCCCAAGCCCACAACGACGGCGCAGACATCAACCCCATTCTGTCCGTCGCAAAAGACATCATTCCCGGTGATTTTGCAAGCTACACTAAAGAATGGTTCAAACTCGCAAACTACACCAAGACGCAAGCTCTTGATCCTGAGAACGCTCATGACCCGGTCAATGTCAGGGCTACGTGGTTCTCGGTCGCTAATTACTTCCGGAGAGCTGATGTGTATAACCGGGCCGATTGGGATGACCCAAGAATTAATGGGTACTGGAACGAGCAGAGGGCTGCGTTCGATAAAGCCATCTCTGCTTTGCCTGTTCCTGCAGAGAGGGTCGAGATACCAAGTGGCGATTTCAATGTGTCGGGAATTTGGTACTCGCAGCCTCATGCTGGCAATCATACCAATAAGTCGCCGACACTCATTCTCACTCAAGGTTTTGATGCTGCCCAAGAGGATCTATACTCCACCATCGTCGTTCCGGCTTTGCACCGTGGTTACAACGTCTTCTCCTTTGAAGGCCCAGGTCAGCCAACTCCACGCAGAGAACAGGGTGTAGGCTTCATCCCAGACTGGGAGCGAACTGTGACACCAGTCGTCGACTATCTTCTGACAAAGAAAGCCTCCTTTGTGGATACTGAAAAGCTCATTCTGTACGGCCATTCTTTCGGTGGCTATCTGGCAGCTCGTGCAGCTGCTTTCGAGCCCCGTCTGAAAGCCCTCATGCTAAACGGCGGCGTTCTAGACGGCTACGACGCATATGCAGCCTTCCTCCCACCAAATATCCTCTCGCTCCTCGAGTCTGGTCAAAAGGGAGCCTTCGATAAAGCAATGGACGACGTACTCGCCGATCCTGAAGGCAGCACCGATCTCAAGTGGGGTATGCTCCAGGCCAAATGGGCTTTCAAAACCACCTCTATCTACGAATTCTTCCAGATGACGAAAGAGTACACTCTGAAGGGCGGCCTGCTGGATCGTATTCAGATGCCTGTTTGGATTGCGGATGGTGAGTTTGAGACGCTTATGAGGGGGCAGTCGAAGCGTGTTAAAGATGGGTTGGGGGACTGGGCTGAGCTCCATTTTTTTAATGGGACAGCTGGATTTCATTGTCAGACTGGAGCGCCGCAGGAGATGGCGAGGGCTATGTTTGCTTGGTTGAGTAAGACCCTTGGCGCTTAAGGATTATTCAGTCGTGGCCGAAGGGTTGGATGAAGGAGGAGTGATCTCTGATTGCATATATGCAGTTTGTATTGGTGCTGCATGTTTGCGATGGATCTGGAGGATCTTGGCGATTCAGTGTCTTGCGATTCATATTGTTGGTGATAAGAAAGCAACTAATGGGCATGTTTGCTCTGTTGGTGGCTTTCACAAATCTTGGCACCGCGGTGTTGGCGATGACGGAGACATGGCTCTCAATTTAGAACACGCTCTTTATACAGTTAGTTTAGTTGTCATTTATAAATAGGAATAGATTGTTTCAATAGCATTGTCACATGAATTAGTAGTTTACTCAATCGCGGAATTAGTCCTGCCGTTTCTTTCCTGAACTTTGACGCTGGTGCCTAGGTAACAGCGCGGTTGCGCCAGAGCAACTAGCTACAGGAAATGGTGTTTATCTCGACGCTCGGACATCGTAGACTGTTGTTTGTCTCCAGATTCATCCGCTTAGATCCTGGAAATTCGTCCACACGACACCCTCAATCCCTGCAGCTATCAAACTGCATGAATCCTTTGTTGGTGACAGCCATGAGCAAGTCATTCAAGTGGCTCTACAGTAATTCTTCCAATAAATAATCTCTGTTTTCCCGAAAAGCGTTTTTCGACCTGCCTCGACTGAGTCTTGTTTGTGTACTATTCGGGACTACCCAGTATGAAAGTCGCGGTTATTGGCGGAGGTCCATCGGGACTCGTGACGCTGAAGTACCTACTGAGAGCACACTCGAACTTGGATTGCGAACCAATTGAAGCACGGCTGTTCGAGCTTGGTGACTCTGTTGGTGGTGCTTTCTCCACTAGAGTCTACGAGGATGCCGAGGTAGGTACATGAAACACAAGCGCATCCTGTCATTCAGTCGGGCTAACAAAGGCTACAAACAGCTGGTGTCATCTAAACAGTTAACAACATTCTCCGACTTCCGTTGCAACAAGCAAGCAGACTTTCTCAGTGCCACAGACTATGTCCAGTATCTCAAAGACTACTCCTCCCACTTCAACTTATGGCCTCACATTAACCTTGGAGTTGAAGTCCGCAACATCCATGAAACTACCAAGGGCTACTCCATTGAGTGCGCGGGAAGAGATGGCGAACTCTCCCATTGGCAATGTGACGCTGTGGCAGTATGCTCAGGTCTACACAGAGAACCAAACCTTCCCGTCATCCCAGGTCTCCATCATATCCCTGAAGTAATTCACTCGTCGGAATTCAAGGCCAAGAGTCAGTTTGGGGTTAACAAAACAGTTATGGTGATTGGATCGGGTGAAACAGGAGCTGATGTAGCGTATTTGGCTGTCAATTCGCCCACGAAGGAAGTTTTGATGTGCCATAAAGATGGCTTTCACTTCGCACCCAAGGTATGACGCGCAACTGCGATTACTAGCGATTGCTAAAGCGAGATGCATCAGAGAAACCCAGGACCAATCCTGCTTCCCATCCTCGGCAGAAAGCCCGATCCCAATGAACCAGGTATCCCTATTGATGTGAGCCGAGCAAATCTATTCGACACGACTTACGTCCATCCGGTTCTTCAGAAGAGTATGATCTTGTGGGATTACTATAACTACTACATAAAGTCTCTACTCTGGATCTGCTCTGGTACTACCTTTGGTATGGATCAGTGGATCGGGGAAATCAGCAAGGCTCGACATCATCCTTCCAAGAGTAAGTATTCTCTCGTCGCACCGGAAGAAGTCGCTAAAGAGTGGAAGTCTTCTTCAACAAGTCGATGAAAGTGTGTCCATACCTCAGTCTGCCGTATCGTCCCAAGCAGCCAGGCCCGAAGCTTTGGCTCTATGCCTTGAGATCAGCTTTTGTACAGACACCAATTCCTGATACTCACGGAAGACAAGTCGACCTTGCACCTTTACCAAAGACGATACACAAAGACGGAACAGCTGAGTTTGTTGATAATGGACGACCAGAGTATGAAAGACTCAAGACGCAGACCATCCGACCGGACATGGTTGTCCTATGTACCGGATACAAACAAACCTTCCCGTTTCTTCGCACGCTGTACCAGGATGAGCAACGACACCCTTCATCCTTCGTCCGGGGGATCGGGGAGGAAACACGACCAGAAATAGGTTTCATAGGTTTTATGAGACCTTCCTTGGGAGCTATCCCACCTCTAGCTGAGATGCAAGCCCAGTTATGGGTTTTCAATCTCGTTTCACCGCACAAACTCTCCCTCAAACCTGAAGATGAAGAGCACTACAGACTCCACACGAAACCAACTGCGAGAGTGACGTATGGAGTCGACCACGAGAGTTATGCATATCAACTAGCCTTGGACATGAACTCAGCTCCCGGTCTGACACATATGCTGAAACGAGCATCATTTACTGACCTCAGAACAACATTCCGCTTGCTAGTTATTTGGATGTTTGGAGCACATTTCAACACCAAGTTCCGTCTCATCGGGCCGTGGCAGTGGGACGGTGCTGAGGAGCTCTTGGTATCGGATGAGTTTTGGAAATCTATTACAAGGAGACCGATATTATTTGGTAAGTGATAACACTTTGTTGTTGAAATTGTACTGACAGCAAAGGTCGTGTTCTTGTCTCAATTGTCCCCATGGCGATTTTCGGGCTTTTGAGTTTATTGTTTTATGTGTTCTATTTTCTGGTTGGACTTTTCAACTGAGAAAGGCCGCACTGCTGGTCATTGAGAACATGGCTTAGGCAGACACCGTTACCTGGAAATAGTGGATGTTGTTGGGTCTGAAAAAGCGTGGTTGCATTGAAGACGCAGAACCAACAGGTGTTTCAGCACAGGTTAATGCTGTGTGTTTCTGTATTTGACTTCTGTTTGAGCATCGAATCTTTCATGAATAAAGATGACAAAGTACGAAAATTTTAGTTACAGTTGAATTAATTTGTAGCCTTTTGACAGTATGGCGAGAAGTCCTGAATCGACGGTTATCTCATTGAGCTTGGAGTAGGAGGGCCAACCAGGAAACGTCAGTGCTTACAGGCTTCAACCTAGTAGTCTGCACGGTCGTCGTCAAACCCAGACATGGCTGTTGGCCTTCGCCAACAGATGCAAGGACATACCCAGAAGAACTTAATGATCCGGTCGATACATCAAACTATTATATAAGTGTTCAATCATGCCGTTTTCTTGTACCAAGTCAGCCTCCTACAAGTCATCTTATCTTCATCATTGTTATCGTATAAAGTTTTCTCTCTTACTAAGCCCAACTCACAAACATGACTGGTCGCGGAAGAAGAGCACCGGTTGAACTACCTTCCTCAGACCCAACACTCAAAACTCGTCCCGTTCCAAGGGAGCGTCAATTCGTCTTGCGCTCTTTCGGACCAGCTGCCTCCCCTGAAACCCAACAGAACTTTCAATCCATCGACCACTTAGAGAAGCAGCTTGAAGCCAGCAGTCTCGGTGAAGAGGATTGGGAGGAAGATGATGATACTGAGGAGCTATTCAAACTGCTTATCAGCGAATGTGATATGGATTGGCGTGAAGATGGTACTCTGCCGGAGGATTTAACCTGGGGCCCTACCATCATTGTTACAGTCTATTCGGAGACTGCTAAGAAAGACCTCGATAAGGCCGTTATGAACTTGGTTGAAGCCATCCATCGTTATTTCCTTCGATGCCGCAAGACTGCACCGTTCTCAAAAGAGACTTTCAAGCGCCTCAGACTCGACGTCATCGAGGATCAAGAACTTTTGAAAAACGCGTCTGACGATCGTGTCAGAGAAGAATTTAATTCTCACGTCCGTGCTCTCGGCCTGTTTCCTCAAACCGCAAAGCGGCGCAGAAGGTTCTCCTCGGATTGCCTTAACAGACCGGATGGTCCCCGGCGCTATGGCTTCTGTATTGTACTGGACGAGCAGATCATCAAGAGACTTGCAGGACTTGTCTTTCCAGAAGATCTGAACATGGATAAAGAGTTTCTGAACGACATTTCTGTTAAAACGATCGACCGCAGCTGGATGTATCCGGAAGAAGATGACGACGAATACAACTTGGGACCCGGGACGAGGGTCTATGAGGGGAGGGACCTGTGTCCGGTTCTTGATTTTCCTTTGATCTGTGCGAAGTGGTATGAACATGCTGGTTTGGATGAGATGTGGCCTTTGGATGAATATCGTGAAAAGTGGTATTAAGCTGCGGCGTGTTTCGGTTCCAAAGCATATCAAAATATAGTCAATTACTACATAATTTGAATAGCACCTTGGATGTTAATCCCATTCATCTCTAATTAGCATATTGTTTACAATCTACGATTTAATGTATTGTTGTTTTATCCGTACGCTTTGAAAGACCTGCTCGTTCAACAACTTGAATAGTCTATCAAACTCAAACTTCAAGCTGTAAAACCACGACCTGGAGAATAACATCCGCGTTCGTGTTTACTCAGGTAGTTGGGTTGGGTATTGTTGGTGAGTAATGAGACTTGGATCGGAAATTAGTTTACGGAGAAGTAACTAGGCATCCACCGTAAGCGAGGCAGTTCAGCGTTGGAAGCCTATCCCGCTACCCACATATGTTGGTCGACATGTTGCGCATATGCCATGTTGTGGTATGTGCGTTCTGAAGCTTCGGACCCGCCGCCAACGGTGAAAATTGTAAGCCCTGCTAACACTTTGCTTATAACCGTTGACTCAAGGTCAATCGATGGGAAAGTATTAACCATTCCACTCCCATTCTACTCAACAGCAATCCCAAGCACTTCAGGGCCTCTTCAACATGTTTGCCAACTTGAAAAGCATCCTTCCTTTCATGCTCGCTTCACCCGTGTGTCAAACATCTTACACCATCCAATACAGCGACACTGGCGATTTACAAATGATATCGCATGATGTTTCTCCTTCTGGGTTGAGTTACCTAAAACCATCGCCATCTTTGCTCAATCACGATACGCTTGCCACAATAGTGTAAGTAGACATTGCTCAAGACGCACAAGCAGACTGACTCACACGACACCACAGACCCGAGCATCTTGTATATGGGATAGAAGAAAGTGTCAAATCTACCTCGACTGGACAGAGACTAAGAAGCAAGACGTCAGCGAGGAGTTTAATAGCTATGAAATTACTCGTCGGTATAGGACTGCCTTAGAAGATTCGAAAAAGGGGAAACAAATACTTTGCCTTGCACCATCAAGAAGGAAATCAAACAATGTGTTTATGTTGAAGGTGAGTTAAGTAACACAACCCGGTTAACACCATATTGACAATCCACAGTTTAATAGTGGTCGACGATAATTGTCACCACGCACCACGGCCCAACCGATAAACGCGATACAAATATCACTTGATGGGCATTAATCAGACGGAGATCTTATGGTGGTCAGATGACGCAAGTTAGCCTGGATCGCTCCCGACATATTTGGGCTCTTTTGGTAGCTATCCTATCTGTTGAGTAGAAAAGAGCATAATTTAAAATGAATATCATTAAAATCAAGAAAGACTTCATAAATATAGGGCAAATAAAGTGTATATGATAAGTTAAACAGCTATGCTTGATCCGAATAGAGAATCCTGCTCACAACTCAATCGATTCCATGTTAAGTTCTTATAATGCAATGTCGAAACTTCACGTTTCGAAGCCACTCGTCGTACCACATGCGTCAATTCTAATGTTATTTAGGGTATAGTTCGTAGCGAGATATGCCTACTTAAAATGACGATATTTCCGAGACATATGCTCATGCATTCTAAGTAGGTTCATGTGATCAAAAGTGTTGTTTTATTAAGTACGCATTGCAGGCATCTTTATCACCAGACGAGTCACTAGCAGACCCCGAGTAGTTAACCGTATTAAAGCGGCTAGAGCGGGCATGGTGCTTGCATGTTTTAGGTCTGCCATGCTGACGATATGTTTTGGTTGACATGTTCGGTATGTGCCATCCTGTGGTATGTGCGTTATTGAAGCTCTGGACTCAACGGCCCGAATTAAACTTCATGAGTCGTTCGTGTATTGCCGCTGAAGAAATTCCATCATCTCTTCAAAAGATAGACCGGAGATAGTGTAGATGATGGTAGAAACATAAACAGGTTTAATGTCATTTCAACTCCTTACGTTTCATCGAGAATGTTCAATTTGAGACATACCCGTCAAAAGCGTGTATGCATGTTGGTCTAGATGTACCCTGGGGCCAAGCCTCACCTACTAGCGATATTTTTCTAGCATTGACCCTCGACAACCCTGCCCATTTGGTTATTTTACGACTCGGCGCAGACCCAGTTATGATTAACAAGGACGAAACATTCGGGCAACCCGCCAACAGTTCAAGCCATGTGGATTCATTGCCGTGCTAGCCGTCGCCCCAAAAAAACATATTGCTTTCGTGCATTTAATTCTCGCTTATCCATCAACGTTTTTAGATAACACATCGAAACTATCCAGCAGACCATCTCTTCGCAAAATGCTTGCCAAGTGGAAGGTTATCCTCCCTCTGTTGCTCGGCTCAGCCGCAGCTCAGCAATTCTCCGACTACGGGTACGACTATGATGTCGATTACTACACACCTACCTGCAAGACTGCCATCGAGAAGACACTTGAGTGTGATTCTGCTTTACACTTTATAGTTTTCGCAAACCAGCAGCCAACTGCATCCCAGCTGGAGAAGCTGTGTACCAAGAAGTGTAAATCCTCACTTGTTCAGCTACAGAAAGAGATTGAAGAATCTTGTCCTGTGGCTCAGAATAATCTCACTTTACATCATGGAGGCTTTGCGACCGCGCAAGATAATATCCACGAGCTCCTTGACGGCTTCACTAAGGCGTGCTTGAAAGATCCGTAAGTTGAAAAGCACACAACCCTCCTCTGGTATTCATTAACAAAGCCTAGCAACACAGGCAAGTTCTGTGCTGATGTCATGAGCTCATGGCCCGCAACTGGGAACATGACTACTGCGCAGAATTGTTCCGACTGTGCTTTGGGTGCGATTCAATTGGGCCTGAACTCCGAATTCACGTACAATGAAGGAGTTGCACTTGACTTTTCTGAATTGACTAAGAGCTGTTCAAAGACTGGCTTTGAAGTCACTCCACCGACAGGTACCAAGTATGCCCCAGAAACATCCACCACGGCGAGCCCCACGCAGTCTTGCGAAATACCTTACACTATACAAGATGATGATACCTGTAACGGCATTTGCAAATCGCAAAACGTGTCCTCCTACGCATTTACAAATACCAACAACCTTCCACTATGGTGTGATGAGCTTCCCAAGGCAGGCAGCGTCGTTTGCTTACCCAAAACATGCGACATCTATACGGTGAAGGAGGGTGATCACTGCATAACCATTGCAAGCGCTTTCAACTACGCCTTCAGCGCCACACAGCTACTTTCATGGAATCCCACCCTCAATGAGTTATGTTCCAACATGAAACATCATGTCGGTATGCAGCTTTGTGTTTCTCCTCCAGGATTGGGTCATCTGAAGCCATCACCGAATTCGCCTACTGATGGCGCCTCTATAACACCAGCGTAAGTGTAACCTGTTCACCTTGAAAGGAATTACCCGCTGAATCAAATCATTATACAGACCCCAGCCAATTAACGTCGCAAACGAAACGAGCATTCGATGCGCCCGATATTACATGTTTACTGGAGAGGAGAACTGCACCGATATCACCTTCGCAGCAGCGATTTCCCCCAAGGACTTCTACTTCCTCAACCCAAGTCTCAACAGCACCTGCACCAACATCATCCCAGGCGAAAGCTACTGCATCAGACCCGTCGGCAACATCGAAACTTACTCAGACTACCCAACGACATCCACCAGGAGACCTTCTGGGTGTTTCTACCCTGACGGTGAGCCCTGTATCACAGTAGACACAGTACTCTCCCCAGCTACTCGAGCACCTGGTACATGGGGTAAAGAGATTTGTCGCATCTACCTCAGCTGGACAGAGACTGATAATCAAAACGTCAACGAAGAGTTCAACAGCTGCTATGAAATTGCTCGTCGGTATAAGACTACAATTGAAGAGTTGAAAAAGTGGAATCCGAGTCTTGTTGAGGCTTCACCTTGCATCATTAAGAGGGAGAACAGGTATTGTGTCTATCTTCAAGGTGAGTTGGTTACCATAGCCTGGTGAACACCATATTGACAAATCGCAGATGAATACCGCTCGCAGATAACTGTCACCACGCACTATGGTTCCAAGATGACGACGGCGACTTTAAGGGTTGCGCGAACGAGTCAAACAAAGGCGGCAACGACATCTGAGGGGGCGGTTACTTCCATCTCTATCACAGATAACAGTATGTTGAGGATATCGTCTTGTTAAAGTCCATGACTAATATGAGCCCGACAGCCCCGAATGATGACACAATGCAGGTACCTCTTAATGGGCGTTGAGAGGACGAAGATTACATGGTGATTATGTGCTGAATATTCCGTTCGGATCGCTCTCCAGGCAAATTTGTTCTTTAATGTTACTCCAAGGACAATTTTAGGCAAGCTTCTTTGTGAGCCACCGATGGCAGGCCGTTGGAGACATCGAAAATTGGTGCCTGGAAGATTGAGTGAATCTTATTGGCTAAAGAAGGCATTGGCCTTTTGGTACGTTTTCGTCCATCTGCATTGCCACGCGTGGCCTGTCAGCCAGCTCAAGCGAGCCTGACAGGGAATCTTCCAATGATTTCAGCTTAGGATGATGCCCATCACGGGGCTGAGCTTCTTGTACAACACCCCTTATGTAAATAGATTTGTAATTAGCCATTGAATTGCCGTCTAGCATTGACATAGATATGAGGGATCCTGCAGAGTATTTTAGGATCACATCGACTTGCAGCGTTTATATTACATACACTATTGAGCGTTGGGGATTTACAGCCTTGTCGTGTGCAGGTCGTCATGTAACAATCCTTCGTGGATTATTTGTACGTGGCAATGACAGTTATCGTGCTACTTGTTACGAATATAGTTCGCTTTCTGCATCCCACTGGAGATAGCGAAATGTCTGAAGCTCAGAGCGGAGATGGACACGGAGAAAGCAGGTGTGGCGTTTGTTGTTGTAACACGAAAGTCCCCCACGGCGTCATTGAGTCGAAGCCCGGCCAGGGGGCCCATAGGCATAAACATAGAATTTGGCAGTGCACAAGGCATAATTTACTTCGGAACGCCATATTGTGAGACAATGTGGAGTCAGGGTAATGAAATACGAATTTTACAAATTGAAGTCGTACAACAGATTTCAAGGCCTCATATAGCGAGCGAAAGGAGCATAAATACAAACAGAATACCGGGCCTCTTATCACATATTGCTGCTTAACAACATTTCCTCAGACACTTCTTTCAACGAAGAGTATCGGATCTCTTATATATCTTCCATTTCCTTTTCGTCTTCTTGTTTTCCTTTTCTTTGGAAAAGGAGTCAAGATGGTTCAGTCTATCGAAATGGGGCCGCCCGAGATACAGTCACACATGGACGCAAGCCCTGCGCAACAAGCGAGCAATCCCAAACAGGTAATATTTACTTTTACCAAAATTGGGGAAATCTAAAACCTAACTAACCGCTACATCAGAACGATCGTTCTTCCCGTCACAGCCGTCAGTCGTCGGATGATGGGTGTGATTGTTGTAAACGCTGCTGGGACGGGTCTTGTCGCGACTGCATATTGCTATGTGGACAAATTACAGGAGCTACTTTATCATACATGTGTTGCATTATAACATGTAACTACTGTTCTTGGTTGTGTGATACCAATTAGTGGGAATCTGGTCAATTTTAATGTAACTCCGAGAATCAGATATTTCTATTTATTTATGGATCGAGAACTACCGCACCGTCTTGGTTTACAGTGCATTATGTTTCCACTGTAGAGCCTTCCTGTAAACATAGATCAACTCCATATTCTTATCTTCATTTCTTTTTTTGCGACGGCCATGACCGCCGTACGGATTTAAAAGATAAGACTGAGCGCGCTCTGGTGTCAGGACTGGTAGAGTCCATTGTCGAAGCCGTCGGATATATGGTTTAATGCGTATACTATAGCTCGGTTCTCTATTTGTTTAAACCTAATCATTTAAGATTCATATCAAAAGAAAGGACCGATGATCCTGTATGATGCACCACCATTGAAGCTTAATACAACCTCTTATGGTATGTAGACAATGGAAACAGCTCGTCAAGGCCACAATGATCGTAGTACATCGCACAAATCAACGGTATGTCGTACACAGGACACATATCTCTTCCATCGTAGCACCTTTCGTTGGGTCCAGAACCATGAACCCACTCGAGGTCTGCCTCTGCGGGATAGTACCAGTTGCGGTCTATCAGCTTAACAGAGATGTTCCTCAAGACCCTGGCATTCTCGTCCACATTGTCGCTAAATGTGATCATTGCTAGTTGCTCAATCGCTTTTTCGTCAAGCGCAATGCAAATGTCATAGCGCCGCGGCCCATATGGTCGGTTGAGGTCATACTCATACCCCATTATTCGAGCACGGCGAATCTCGTCTTTCAAATTTCCATACAATCGCAGATATCTAACATGCGCGTTGAATTCCTCTCTGACCCTGTCATCTGATGCATCCTCCAATAGGTCCTTATCCTCGATTACGTCAAACCTGAGGCGGTTGAAGGTTTCTCGCGACCATGGCTCAAAGCGAGGATCCTTGAAGAGAAAGCGGCGACAAGCCTCAACGAGATTTGATAGGGCCCGATCAAGGTTTTGTCTGGCCTTCTCGGAGTAGGCTGTGACCATGATAGTAGGTCCCCAGGTCGGATCAAGGATTTCATCGCGGGACCCATCCTCACGCCAATCTATGTCATGTTCGCTAGTGAGAAGCTTGAGCAACAGTCTGATATCTTCCTTTTCATAAAACTCCGGATGCAGTCCGGTGTCGCTAGCTTGTCGCTTCACCTCTTCGACTGACTGGAACTGTTCTCGGGCTTCAGGCGCGGAGCCTGGACCAATGGACCGTACAGCGTAGTGGCGCTCTCGAGGCACCGGTCGAGTCTCGAGGGTTATATCGGGACGAGGTAGGATATGGGGTTTCACCACCATACCACGGCCAGTCATCTTGTCGGATTAGTGGAGTTAATCAAATAAAAGTTGCTTAAGAGGGAAGGTTGGTGTGAACTTGTTGAAGGGTAGGGACTGTGGGAAGTTTGGAATTGTACGAGATGTGCAGGTATACCGCTTATAACGTAAGTTCAGATTGGTGTATTGCCTGAGGCATTTCGTCAACAAGCCGATTCCTTGTACCCGTTGGCTCGTGCTGGTTTGTGTTGGTTGTGGCTTGGAACCAACATCTCTAATGATGTGTTTGAGCTAGATAACGATGCCCCATAATGAACGGCAGTTGACTAATCGCAGAAAGTTCTTCTGCTCGCTTTGACATTTCCTGAATCATGCCAGTGATTTCGTCAACACCAAAAGAGAGAGCTGGTTGAGCTTTTGATGACATCCTCCTGGTACAATTCCGAGATATAGTCGAACCCTTAGATCAGAGACGATATTTTTGGGGTGTGGAAATTATCATTAACTCGGCCGCTAATGTAGCTCAGACAATAGAGATTAAGATATATGGTGACTGGTGGCGGCTGGTAGCACGGGTGGTCTATGGTGCGACAAAACTTTTTTAGACCCAACAGGTATTACTTAGTAACATCATTTCCCTTATGCAATGTTTGCTGCCTGGAGCACCGCAATGCTCCAGTCATGCCTAATGGAGTCTAAGCCAATGTGTACTGAGATTCTCTATCAAAAAGACTTGTTGTTATGTATCAATAGTTGGCAATACCCGACAGAAAGCCTAGCCGCCGCCAAAGTGTCGCTGTTTGACTCAACACGCAACTCCTCAGTTCAGCTAAGCGTATTAGCATTAACCGCCTCGGAAGAGCCACTGAGTCGCTAGGACTAAGGATCTGCCAACCCGAGTTCCTGATGATGAAGATATTGTCTACTCCTTCGTTCATGTTGTCTGGATTGAATCTAGGATTTGAGAAACGGGTTTAGCCCAATTCGGTCAGTCATTGAGGGGATGACAAATTCTCGGGGACAGTGACGTCAAGCAGAGAGGACTGGCCAAGTTTGTCAGCATCACAATATCTCTTGTGTCTCTTAGATTGTCACAAATGCTGGAACTCTGTTCACGGTCGTGGAAATAACAACCGAGTAGCGTCGAGTCTATAAATTCTTTTCAAGCTGTTCTCATTGCGCATCATAACGATCTTCCAATGGCTCAATCAAACAGAAGCTCTATCCGACCCTTCAAGGTCTCTATCAATCAATCCGACCTTGATTACTTGCAAGTCCGTCTTGACATGATAAGGTGGCCAGAAGAAGAGCTCGTGGATGACTGGTCCCAAGGCGTCCCGCTTGCAGCAATCAAAGACCTTTGCACGTACTGGAGAACAGAATACGACTGGCGACGCTGCGAAGCGTGGCTTAATCATTATCCTCAATATACGACGACCATTGATGGAGTGGAGATTTATTTCCTGCATATTCAGTCCAAGCATGAGAATGCTACACCTCTTTTGATTACTCACGGTTGGCCTGGGTCGGTTCTGGAGTTTCGGCATGTGATTGATAAGCTCGTTGAGCCTGAAGATTCTGACGACGCATTTCACCTGGTTATTCCAGCATTACCAGGCTATGGGTTCTCGGGGAAGCCAAAGGAGACCGGCTGGGGCCATGAGCGCACCGCTCGGGCCTGGGCAGAGTTGATGAGGCGGTTGGGCTATGCTGAGACTGGATGGGTTGCTCAAGGCGGGGATTGGGGTGCTTTTGTAGTCGCAAGCCTTGGTCATCAAGCTCCGAAAGGCTTGAAGGCTGTCCATTTTAATTCCATTTACTTCGAGAATAAGGCAGGTTCACGGTTATCCGTCTGCAGGAATTTCGCTGACCTTTTCACAGAAGGAAGTTGAAATATCAATTCAGGATACACAGGCTGAACAAAAGGCAATGCGTCTAGACAAGTTCAGGGACACAGGCTTCAAAGGATACTCTCTTGAACAGTCCACAAAGCCCCAGACTATCGGCTACGCCCTCGCAGACTCCCCCGTCGCCCAAGCATCCTGGATCTACGAGAAATACCACGACTGGACCGACCACGATGGTGATGTAGAGGCTCTATTCAGCAAAGATGAAATGCTCGATACCATCATGCTATACTGGCTCACCAACTCTGGAGCTTCGTCTGCTCGATACTATTGGGAATGCGCTTCTGCTACAACAGCATGGAAGATTGATCTTCCGGTTGGGGTGAGTTGGTTTGGCGGTGACAATAGTTATGCGCCCAAGGAGTGGTGTGAGAGGTACTATAATAATATCATCCATTGGAATGAGTTGGAGAAGGGTGGGCATTTTGCTGCTTGGGAACAGCCTGATGCTTTTCTCAAAGAGATAAGGGCCTGGCACAAGAAGGTGAAGGAGATCATTCTGTAGGACACAATCTTAGCCCACAGAACTGAAAGTATACTCTGTCTATCCAATTCGAAGAAAGCAAATGCCGATTGCAAGAGTTGGACTCCAATCTCATATTAGCCTGAATGAACCAGCTTCCTGAATTGTGTTAGCTCGCCAGCTCGGTATATCTCTTCCCGAGGCCACGAGCCCATATTACCCCAGGTTTCGGCATTGCTCTATTCCATCTTGTCCATCCCCTCTGCCGTACTATCAAGATGAAGGTCGTTGAGTTTGTTCCTCTCTTAGGCTTGCTGCCATGTCTCAACGCAGCCCCACCACCAAAGCATGGCTTTGATTTTGCTAGGATCACCAAGATCGTATCCTTGTCAGTCTTTCCATCCCACTTACGGGTGCGATCTAACGTTTTATTAGCGGTGATTCATGGACGGATACTCGTTTTGACGTCCTAGGCCAGCAGCCTTCTCTGTCGAACCCCATCGGGAACACCGGCAAGACCAGTTCCAATGGCAAAATGTGGCCTGAGTACTTAACAACGCAGTACAACAAGTCTTCAATCCTACTCTACAACATGGCTGTAGGTGGTGCAGTTGTGGACAGAGATATCGTGACGACTGGTCCAAACGACGTCGATACTCAAGTCCATGACAAATTCCAAGTATACGCGAACCAACAGCCTGGTTTCTTCACACCCAAGGAAACACTTTGGACTATGTTCATAGGTATTAATGATATCTACCGAACGATCACTAATGAAGACCAAGAAGAGACAATCGTTGCGACGATTGAGCGCATTCGCGAACTTACTCTGGATCTGTACAGCTATGGCGCTAGACAATTCCTTTTCGTCTCGACGCCTCCGCAATCTGTTTTCCCGAACAATAGGCCCAAGGACATCGCTCCGAAGTTGACAGCTGCAAGCCAAAGTTGGAATAAGAAGCTGACGAAGCTTTTACATCAATTAGATGGCGAGCTGAAGCATAGTACCTTTTTTCTCTTTGACATCGTTCCGCTCATCACAGCTGTTACAGAAGATCCTGCGCAGTTTCCTGAGACCTCTGTTTACAAGAGTAATGCTTTTTGTGCGGAGTATAAAGCGTAAGTCAAGAGGTCGTCTGTTCGTGTCACTCAAACTAACGTCACTGCAGGGGAACGGCTGTGCCAGACTTCAAATCGGCAAACTGTGAATACAATGCTTTGGAGTATATGTATATAGACGGGGCGCATCCTACACAGCCATTTCATCAGATCTTGGCTAAGAAGATTTCTGAGCAGTTGGCTGCACGGAAGTCCGTCACTTGATTGCAGAAAGCTTGTGAAGTGGCATGTTGATTTAGAAAAAGACTGGTACCCGTCATGCCACCTGATGTGATAAACTTCGGTTGAGAACTGAGCAGATTTAATCAACCAATGTTGGATTACTTGATAACTTTATTTACAAGATTGGTTACTTGTCTAAGTACTTGTTAATAAAATGGACAATGAGGCTCCTCGCCTCAGCACCTTCAGGTGTTGGAAGAATAGCGTATACATGAATCATATCCTCCTTCTCAACATAGAGCAATTGGTCCGTCTCTGTACTACCCGCCGAAGCTACCTCAGCATCACCTCCACTGAACTTGGACTTCAACCGTCTCGCATCGCCACAAAGCATATCAGTAGTCCCAGCAAGCAAAACGGTTGGTGGTAGATTCTCCACGCTTCCGTATAGAGGACTGACGATGGGATCTTTCACTGGCCGATCTGCCGCCATTTTGGGCGTTATAACATCGCGAATTCCATTGATGCCAAGCCAAGGATCGATCTTTGATAGTCGCACAACTTCTGGATGGTCAAGCGCAAGGTCGACGACCGGTGAGATCAAGATCAGAGATGTGAGCTTGGTGAAGCTCTCAGGCTGCGTATCTCGTAGTTGTTGGGCAGTCGCAAGAGCCAGCATACCACCAGCTGAGTCTCCGCCAATGCTCACAACCATCTGCTCACTCAAACGACAAATGTCCATCAATCCAGCCGCAAGCTTCTCAGCAGTGGCTCCCGGTCTCGGAACAAGTGGATAAATAGGAACTAAAACATCGAGATTCGTCTCGCGAGCTATCTGCGCGACAAGATTCCAGTGCTGGGCGTCAATCTCGCGGAAGAATGCACCGCCATGAATGTAAAGAAGAGCATCGCGTGGTGCTGAGGAAGGTTGTGATACTTTATACAGTGGCCATTCATTCACGTCGACGCGATCGATGACGATATCAGAGCCGAGGTTGGTGGGGGGATTGAAGCTTTGTGGTCGGATGTAGCCATCTTGAAGCGCTTTGCGAGTGTTATCTGGATTGTCGAATATAACTTTAGATTGACGGATCCATTTGATGTAAAACTCAACGAAAGAAGCTGACCAAGAAGGCATTTTGAGAGGTGGCGCGAGGTAGATGTCGATGGTGAGCTTATCAATGTGTTGTTTTGTCACTTGGACCTTTCACAATTCAAATACTGTAGTGGTGAGTAATTCAAACCTCGGCATGGCGAAAGTTAAAATCCAATTGGCCTACAAAGTTACTGTACAATCTAGTCTAGTCCAATCAATCTATGAAAGCCACATCACATCCGCATGCGGAGGCCAGAGCGGTTACAAGATAATCCGAGCACCAGAAGGCTAGACAAAAAGGAGAGTGCTTGTCTTGCACCAGACACTCCCTTTAAATTCTGTCACCCTTGCGTTTTCATCATCAGGTCCTTGAATCAAAATAAAGTGCCAGAGGCATGGCGGTGACAGCACTGCTCTTCTCTAATAAGGAGAGTTACAACCCCTCCAAGGGACAGATGGTCAAATGAGCAAGTCCAATCATTCTCAGAGTGAGCTTCAGAAAGAAAGCGTAGAGGGGAATCGAACACTTGACTTCAGTAACCTCAACTTTTAATTACCGTCCTGGCTCAGATGCAAGGGCTCTCTAAGGCTAGGCTAAATATAGATAGCTCTTCGCTGAGTGATGTCATTTCAGTGCCGAGGTAATTTCTCAAGGCGGACTAGCCTGTCATCCGCCCCAACAATGCTAACATTCAGGGTAAGTTGAGGTCAAGTCGAGATTACAATTTATGCATAGAGGCAGCTTCAAGAGCCGAACACGCAAAGGTTAGCAGTCGGTCAGGCATTTGATTTATTTTTCTCTCATCTAAATTGACTAATTCCTTCTCTTTCAAGAACTATCACAAGAAATTAAGTCTGTTCTGTCGGTGTCTGAATATCGTATGTAATTGCCTTAGCCGGAGAGGTAATGTCGCCTCCAGCTTGGGCCCCTTCTACAGCTTCTTTCACCGTCTAATAAATTGATCTGGATACTACTGATACGAAAAACATCCACCTCCCGTGTTATCCATCTCGGCACTCGACACGAGAAGCGAATGTCGTTTAGCATGACGATCAGTCCATATGTTATGTTACAACATCCATTGGCTGATCTTTGAGCCTCGTAAATCGCAAAGGTAGTGATCTGCTTCATATCATGCAAGGAGATCAATCGGCCGAGATACAAACATAGCTCTCAATGCATGGCTAGTCATTCGCGTGCCTGTGCGAGTGTGCGTTCCGATGTTCCGGAGTTTCTACGTGACATCATAGAATACATCTAGAACTCGAGACTCCACCCAAGCCACCCGACCGCTTTTCCTGTCCCATCCCAGTCAGGTTAACTTGGTGAAGCTATTTTTATCACAGGACTCAATAAGGGTCCAATCCAGACTCTTCTAGACGCGGAAAAAAATACAGAAACGCGCTGTTTATTCCATAACAAGTCTGCAGCGTAGGAATTGATGTCTGCTTTAGGATTATCACCAGAGACAATGTTCCAGGTCTCGCCTCCCTGGAAAGCCGAGTAGCCGTTCGGCAGTCCAGAATACGAGGTCTGGGCATTGTGATCGCGACGCTTGGTTGTTTTTCCCCACAAACACTCAGTGGATCGTCATGGGATCGACAGTGGGCTCGTGTTGTTGAATGCGACGGTATCTTTACAGGTACAAAAGGGCTGTGAGATCCTCTGCATTAAAGGATCATCATCTCATCAACTACATCTCACTCTCAACAACAACACCACCAGCACCACAAAAACACCACCGCAAAAATGAAGTTCTCTGCTGCCACTATCCTCGCTGCCGCCGCTGCTGGTGTGAACGGCGCCGCCTTTGAGGTCAAGGACTTTTCCGCCAGCTGCATTCCTCACAGCACCTTCTGCGAGTATGTCTCCTCCAATCCAGCCTCCTCAATTCATCTCTAACTAACACTCTCAGCTACTCCTTCAAGGTCATCCAGCCCAACTCCATGGAGACCTGGGAGAACGCCCCCAAGTGCACCGCCCACATCCAATCCGCCAACTACCTCCTCCCCGACGTCTACAACGGCAAGTGCGAGGGTTCTTCCCGCACCTTCGACATCCATCACACCAAGAAGGGCCTTGTCTTCACTGTCAAGCAGCAGATCACCCCCAAGAGCTTCACCACTGGCCGCCGCACAATCCCCAACAAGGAGCTTACTCAGGCTACTACTCCCAACGCTGAGATCCAGTCTTACAAGGGACCCAAGCAGTTCGAGCTTGCCCAGATTAACTAAGCTGGTCCATTGCGTTTAGTGTGTTGATGCGGGCGTGGTTTTTGAATTCTATTTAGACTATTGGACATTATTTACAAGTAAATATTGAAATATAATGCATATTTGCACATGATCTAGACTCTGCAGAGTTGTCCGTTTTGAGTAGGCAGTCCATCAACTTGACCAGTGACATACCACCTCTCACTTCCAACACCTTGAAGCGCGTAGAACAAACCTGACGGGTCAACCTTATCCTTAATCTTAAGCAGCCTCTTGTACTTGTCAGCACCATAAAACGACTGCTGAAAGTTGGGCTCCGTGACATCGGCCTCAGAAGCATAAGCGCCACCACCAGGAGTAATATCTCTCCAAGGCTTCATCCAGTCATTCGTCAAAACCTTGCTCCTCTCGGCGATAACTTCTGCAGAGCTTCCCTCCGGAAATCCGACGGCGGAGATGGCCCACATTGCTGCATCGCGCCAGGCTGGGTTGACGGCGTTGTCGGGGTGAGGTCCGGGACCGCCTGTGATGCCAAAGCCGATGATGCTTCCGCCTTTGTCTGAAAGACCCTTCAAAGCGGCAAAGGTCTTGTTGAACATGGCTGGATCCTCGAAATTTGCACTAAAAGTGATTAGCAGGACTGGCACACGCTGCGTTAGAGATGCTTACCTGGGGAACAAACGACCTGCTGTCTTCGTACTCGACCTTCCAACAGCCTCACGTGCAAAGCCCGCCGACCAAGCCCCAAGAAAACTATCATGTTCCGACTCCGTAACCTGAGGCTCAATGCCAAGATCCTTCCAAGCCTTGAACAAAGGGCCATTGAGAGTCTTTAACTCAGCAAGAGTATGGTTAGGCGCAAACCAAGGAAACATGAGAAACATCAACGCATCGCCCTCGCCACGCATAACTCCCCAGTACTCATAATTACCAGCCTTGTTGTACGTTGGGATACGTTTCCAGAATTCGCGAATAGCCTTCCAGAATGTTTCGTGAGAGAGTGTCTCGCTTGTTCCGAATGCAAAGTTCATGACGGCGGCTTTCATCTTGGGGAAGGCTTTGACAGTGTATGATGTTACTACACCAAAAGTGCTTCCGCCGCCACCGCGCAGGGCCCAAAACAGATCGGTGTTTTGAGTTTCATCTGCTATAAGAAAGCGACCGTCTGCTGTGACGACTTGAATGCTGAGAACCTAGAGGAAAGTCAGTATGCTGTCGAATGAAGCGATATCTGTTGACCTTACCTGATCAGCCCCCATACCATAGATGGGAGACAAAGGCGAATGCCCACCACCAGCGAGATACCCACCAGCATAACCAACACTCATACCCTCACCACCAACAACAGTAACATCATGCTTATCCGCTGCCTCATAAAGCTCAGATCCAATAACACCAGCCGCAACCTTCAGCGCCGGTCCACTATAAGACTTGGTCTTGTAGGTTTTGAGGAACTGGATACTCTTGAATCGCTGCATCCACAGACCCAGAGCACCAGCTCCAGCTGAACGACCGTTGAAGTCGTGTCCAGTGTTCTTGATGACCAGACGAAGGTTGAGAGAGCGAGCCAGATTGACGGCGAGTTGGATGTGGGCGACGTTGTGTACGTCTAGGACGTACGAAGGATAACCGCCTAGGGTGCAGTCTGTGCTGATGTTGTTGATGGGCATGCATGTGCGGCCTTGGTAGATTGGCCACATAACAGAGCTCGGATCAGCGATGCTGGCATGCGTTAGTACAGGAAATAAGCATGGATGTTGGATTGACTTACTGAAGAGAAGAGTTGGTCCACTGATCGGCAATGTGATTGCAACGAGCTTCACTATAGACACCATAGTCATCGTAGCATGCTGCTCCGATAGGAACAGTCTTGATCAAAGCACCTCCAGTGATGAGATCAAGTAGCTTCCAGACAGGCTCACTAGGCCAAAGCTTGTCCCCAGGGAATGTCTTGCACTTTTTCGAAGCAAGAGCCTTGGCACTTCGTTTGTCCAGCTTATCATCTGGGAAGAATAGCGACGCATGTTTGGGATCAGCCTTGTCGAGTTCAGACAGTGAAGATGTCGTGAGCTGGAACTTTTCTTCAACTAGAAGATCGCCCTTTACAGTCTCGCCAACTTCAGACGGAGCTGCATTGACAGCGCTGACAAGAAAGGCCAGTAGCCCGGCAAGGACACGAGGTGCGATCTGCATGATATCGCTGCCTTGAGAAGGAAGAGTGGAAGACGAAGGCAAAGAATGCAAGTGACCACACGAAACAGTGATTGACTCAGCTGCGTCTTGTGTGTGCTGTATCGGACATATATGTATCTCGCGCATGTGGGAGCAACCGGCATGCATGCTCCATCACTGGATTGAGTTATTTCGCTTCTGCATCTTCGTAACATGTCTTCAAGGATATCTACCAACGCCTACTACCCAAAAACTTTGCCTCAGCTCTGCATCGGTATGCTTTCCAGATTGGCGTTGGTTGGTAGACACCCCTGCACCATGTAGATTACAAGGGTCCTGCGTCGGCTCAACGGGTGAGGATCCGGTTCATGCCTATCTTCTCCATGCGGATCAATGATTCGCAACCGACTGTAACGTTTTGGGGAAAACTGGGGAGAGAGATGTTGGTTGTTAGTCTGGACTCGATATGCCAAGAAGGGAGCTTTTTATCCGTTTGGTGGGTTGTATCCAAAGTCGGAGCCGCAGACTATACAGAGAACTGTTAACTACATGGATCTTTCGGATGGATCTAGAATAGATTGAAGGACTGCCGCCTAAATTAGAGAGTTCAATAAGTGGAATATTCTGCTGCATATGTATATATCTAACAACCAAAATGGAATTGGTGTTATCTTATGTTTAAATTCTATCTACAGATCTAAACTATGAAATTGGAGAAGATACATCAAATTATGAAAGGTGCAAGGAAATGTTACTTCTTGTTGACACCAGCAAGGAAGGCATGGAATCCTCCCGGAAAATTTCTCCTTTTCCACGGATGCAACAGTCTGTTGGTTGACACCTGCAGCCAACAATTTCGGAGAATAATCCCAGGCACGGTATGCTTGGCAACCCAAAGTAATCATGATCTGATAAAATTGACCGCAAACCCAGACCCTGGGTAATAATAAAACGCCACCCTTCCTACTCTAATTTGTAAGAAGGATGTTGGCGTGCGGCTAGGTAGTCCCAGTGTGTCGACTCTGTGTGGTTGGAGGTCTATTAAATGTGCTGTTAGTTGCAGTTTTGTAGAATGAAGATGTCCCCTTCCCTTTTTGCGTCTCTGGAAGTAAAATTCCTCCTTAAAAATGGCGGCAAGTGAAAGCCTTCGGGCTCGTTATGTGCCTATCTCAGAATTGCCTTCAACACCGCTGCAGCAAGGTGCCATCGCTATCATATTCCTCATGACCGCTCTGTCGGTTTTTATATGGGCCCTTCGATTTTATTACAGGTTTAGTAAAAAGCAAATCGGTCTTGGTAAGTTCCCCGCCAGGTGGCATCGTATGTTTTGCTGATTTAGTGTAGATGATTGGCTTGTCACGGTCGCCATGGTAGGATCAACGCTGTGTCCCGACATCGACTTTAGCTGATTTCCGTAGCTGTTCTCTGTTGGCCTTGTCATTCCGAACTATTACTGTAAGTTACCCAAGATGGCATTCGAAACCGCGTAGCTTACACAGAACGACAGTCTTCAAGTACGGCTACATCGGCTTCCCCGCAACCTATGTCCCCCCAACCATCGAAATCGAGCCTGTCCTCTACTACAATTGGATCATGCAGGTCCTCTACAACCCCATCCTCGCCCTCGTTAAATCATCCATCTTGTTCTTTCTCCTACGTCTCGGCGGACATCGAAGAAGCATCAGATATTCCATATACGCCTTGAACGCTTTCAACATCGCCTTGATGATCGCGATATTCTTGACAGTTGTCTTCCAAACCATTCCTATCCAGGCTTATTGGGATCTGTCGTTGAAACCAAGCCGTCAGATTAATGGGGCTAACTTCTACATCTCCACTGCCATCATCACCATCATTACCGACTTTTTGGTTTTGTTGATTCCGGTTTGGGTGTTTGTGGGGTTGAAGATGAGGATGGCTGCCAAGGTTGGTTTGATTGTGGTGTTTCTGGCTGGTGGGCTGTAAGTACAAGACATCCACTTCCTTAGGAACTACTGACAATATCAAGCGTCACCATCGTTGGTATACTTCGCGTGATCGAACTATACAAGATGTACTACAAACCAGGATACAACTCTCGAGAGTCGCTGTCAGGGACTCTTAGCAGTATCGAAGTCAATCTCGCTATCATCGCCTGCTGCGGACCCGCCCTACGACCACTATTCCGCAAGATGTTTCCTCGGCTGTTTTCAGGACGAACTACGAACGAAGCTGGTATCTACAAGAGTCAAAGTAAATATGGGAATGGCACGGGTGGAGTTGGCTCGTTTCATCTCAAGGATATGTCTAGAACGAGGACACAAACCGAGATACGTGGATATACGCCAAATGGAAGCGAGGAGGAGATCATGACATATAATGGTATTCTACGGACCACTGCTGTAAGTTGATTCCCGCTGGTTTTGGATCTGTTCTAGTTACTGACTATTGGTAGGTCGATATCAAGTATGATGATGCGCTTTCGACGGATAAAAGCATGCAGGAAGACGGAAGCAGGAGATAAGCTTAAAGTATGTGATTTTGGCTTTGTAATTAAAACTGGGCGTCTAATTTTTGGTATGAGCAATCTAATGGTGTTGTCAAGTCGAAGTTCTGTGTAAAACCATCCACCGTTCTGCAAACCTGACTGCTTCCCTCAAAGAAAACAGATTACACTTTGCAGCCCCAATGTTTCCCTCGACCACGTTACCCTCCTTCAAAAGTTCACTCCCCAAGTCCACAAAGCTCTCATCATTAACGGCAACATCCGAAACCGTAGTCCAATTTCTGTTACCATCAACCAAAGCTGCGAACGAATTATCAGCCTTTGGCGCCCCAGTCCTATACTCAGCAAGATGAAGACAAGTACACTTGTCGAACCCAACACCAACAAGCAGCACCTTGGCATCAAGCCCTTCCAATCGTGCGAGCGGACTGTTTTCACCAAACATGCAATCCAAAGCATGGCCTTCTGTAATAAACCCTGCATTCGCACCAACCGCGCTGAACGATGTCTGTGGATGCATACTTCTCATAGCACCAGGCCAAGTCCTAACCGTTTCTGCCAAAACACCCATCCTTTGTGTTCGACTAGTCTGTGGATTAAACGCGGGCATCGTATCGCGGATGGTTTGCCACCAGTCTTCAGGAACAGGAGGGTCGACCCATGCTGATGGATCTGAGTTGCTGCTTGTTTGTGTGGGGACGACTAACGTTCCTTCGGAGGTAAGGGCTTCGAGAAGGGAATGTGTGAGCGTTTCAGCTCCTCCGTTTATCCAGCCGATCTTGCTAAGGGAGCAGTGAACAAGGACGTTATCTCCGGGTTTGAGACCTAGGTTGCGGAGGTCATTGGTAAGGGAGGATTTCGTACATAGTGGTCCTTTTAGAGGCTCAGTTGGCATAATGGCTACTGGGTTCTTGTATGTTCTGGATTAAATAATCAAGACTGTATCGAGATCGTTGGTCCTTGAAGCTTTTATACCATGTATTCTGGTTGTGGCAGCTGTACGCTAAGCTGTTTTGATCTGCTATTAATTACCCGACCAAATTGTTCACCGACTGACTCATCGCATAACCACAAAGGAAGTTCGTAAATGCAAGGCGCGTCAGGTGCAAGAAAACGTATACATCCATGCAATCGCCGTCGTATGTAGGGGAAATTTATGCCGCATTCTTCTTTTCGTCTTCTCTTGCCCGGACAATCTGCATGAAGCCTCTGCTGGTAAAGCAGATTTAGCATTGAGTTCTGTGGAAAGACAGCCCATATCTGCGAAAGAAGTAGCTAGGTTAGTATCAAAATGCGGGCACATGATAAAGTCAAGAAGTGAAAACAGTCAATCTCACTGATCGATGTTTGTGGAAAGATAAGGCAGCGTGGTGGATTAATAATGTCGTTATCTCTCCCCACTAAGGCACCATTTTCAGAAGGTTATCCCGCTACATCCATGACGCTTGTGGAGATTGCACCATGCTTAACCCCGGATTGTCCCCCATCTTCACTCTTTATTCATTCAACAAGATACAAGAGACATTTACGAACCTGAAACACCTGTAATGTCTTCCAGAACAAACCCCGAAGCTCACGTTAGGAGCGATGAGCAAACGCCGCTGCTCGCGGACCAACACCCGGACGCGGAACATCCCGAGACCGAGCCGACACCGGAGAAAAGACCGAAGAGTTGGTATGCATGGAGAATCTTCTGGGCTGTCCTTGCGATAGTTGTCTTGGTAGTTTTTATTAAAGGATGGATTGATTCGGATGAAACAGAGGTATGTGAAACTTGATGTGGGTGATATTGTTACTAATGGGTGTAGTTTGATCTGAAGAAAGCTCTTAAGCGGGCGCTTGGTGGAGGACTCAGTGGCGCTGCGGCTATGGTGTTGCAAGTATTGCTTCTCATGGTAAGCCAACTTCTGAAGTGTGAGGGGTGTATGTGTTACTGATGATCGAATAGCCTCTGCGGACAATCATGAACTACCAGTACCGACACGGGACGTCGTTTACTATCGCCACCAAAACTTTGTATACTGAAGGAGGCGTAAGGCGATATTATCAAGGAATCGCGCCTGCATTATTCCAAGGTAAGCTTCACAGGTCGATTTATGGAATGGCATTAAGTCTGACTGTTTCATAGGCCCTATCTCGAGATTTGGAGACACAGCAGCCAACGCTGGCATACTTGCTCTCCTGCAGTCAAACCCTTATCTCAAAGACCTTCCATCACCTATCAAGACTATCTTTGCATCGCTGTGGTAAGCCGCTACTACCAAATCATCTACCAGAGAAGATCAATTTTGACCTTCCCTATAGCGCTGCTGCTTTCCGCATGATTCTAACCCCCATCGACACCCTCAAAACAACCCTCCAAGCCCAAGGCGCCAGAGGAACAGCTCTTCTTCGAAGACGCATCAAGTCCAATGGTATCGGTAGTTTGTGGTGGGGAGCTTTTGCTACGGCTGCAGCTACCTTTGTTGGACATTATCCTTGGTTTGCTACGGTGAGTCTATCTGCTCAACTAACCCATTCAATACTTAATTTTGGTAGTACAACTTCTTGACCGAGGCTATCGCTGAGCCACCTAAGCATCCTCTTGTGTGGTGGTTACTCCGCCTTGCATTTATTGGATTCTGTGCTTCAATTGTATCGGATTCGATCTCCAACTCGCTGAGGGTTGTTAAGACTTATCGTCAAGTCAACGATACCAAGATCTCATATTGTAAGCCATCCATCGCTTTAAATTTTCTATCTTCTTACTAATCTTTTTCTAGCTGAGGCTGCCCGTGCTGTGGTCGCTGAAGAAGGCGTACTTGGACTTCTAGGACGTGGGCTGAAGACTCGCATTCTGGCCAATGGTCTACAGGGAATTTTGTTCTCCATCCTTTGGAAACTGTTCCTTGATCTGTAAGTCACGTTCTTGTGATTGGGAACAAGTACTAACGGCTGGTAGGTGGGAAAAGAGAACCTAAGTCTGGGCCGAAGAGGGGGAGAGTAAGTCGTCTGCACGGAACCAGGAGTAAACCAGATGAAGGTATAGATCTAGACATTTGGATTTGTATGGCATGTGGTTGGTTGAAGTCTTGGACTAGAGCTGCGGTCATGGCGGGTTACGACGCTGAAGTATCAAGCGGAGCTGTCGGCATGTCAGTTCACGGCTAGGTCGAAAAAAAGAAAAAAGCAAAAAGAATGTGACGCTCGAAAGCGCCTTGTTGTAATGCGTAATCTGGGAATCGAACCCAGGGCTCCCCGATGGCAACGGAGAATTTTACCACTAAACCAATTACGCGGTTACTGATTGTTGAATGCTTGGCTTGCTGGTTAGCCTCATGTCCTCACCGCCGTGTAACCCCACCGGACTGAGACTGACACATCCACAACGCCTTACCGTTGAATGGCCAAAACCACATGCGCAAAGACGACAAAACGTAAGAGCCAGAGAAGACCATATGATGAAATGCCATGATCGACATTGGTTGCCATTCAATGGCTCTGAAGTCTCCGTAACTAGATGCGGAAGTGCCGGACAGGGCTCGGAACGGCGGAAAGTGGGTCCTATTCCGCCCATCAGTCCGATCGCCGTCTCGAGACACGATAATTAAAGGCAAAGACAACAATAATGCCGACTCTCTATCTAACATCACCACAGTTTCACTGCAAGAGTTACACAGAACGTCCAATCATCTATCCAACTTGTCAAAATGTCCCCCGAACCTCTCCAAAATGTCCGTCCCATGTTCGAGCTCACGGGCCGCAACTACATCGTTACAGGCGGTGCTCAAGGCATCGGCTTCGCCTGCACGCGCGCCATCTGTGAAATGGGCGGCAATGTAGCTGTTCTAGATATCCAAGACAAACCTGTTCCCGAATTCGATACACTTGCGGAGAAATTCTCTGCAAAGACTGTTTATATCCAGACGGATGTTACTTCCGAGCAAAGCATTGATGCTGCGTTTGATAAGATATTGGAAGAATTTGGCGAAATTCATGGTGTTGTGCCTGCGGCTGGTATTGCGATTGATAAGCCGTTTTTGGACCAGACGTGGGATGAGTTTACAAGAATCCAAGAGATTAATGTGAGTTTTTCCTGTGCTTGAGTATGAATGGACGTTAACGGTTGCAGGTCCGAGGAACATTCTTCGTAGTCCAAAAAGCAGCACGCCAGATAATCAAGCAGAACACCCCCGGAAGCATCGTCATGCTCGCTTCGCAATCCGCCCACATCTGTCTCCCCGGCTATCGCATGGCCGCCTATAACGCGTCCAAAGGCGGCATCCTAATGCTCTCCAAAGCCCTGGCTGTTGAACTTGCGCCCAAAAACATCCGCGTAAACACAATCTCTCCAGGTTTTGTAGACTCGGACATGACGAGGAATGTTCGTGAGCATAAAAGCAAGAGGGAGGGTGAGCAGATGTGGTTGGCGCCGCCGAACCAGAGACTTAGTACGCAGAATGATCTTACGGGGGCCGTTGTTTATTTGTTGAGTGATGCGGCGAGACATACCACTGCGGCGGATATCCAGATTACTGGTGGTTTGCATGCGGGGACTGTTGATGGCTTGATTAGTTATGACAATTAGATATACCAGGTCATACATATAATATCTGCAATAAGATTTGGATCGAGAGTTTTGTCGGCGCATGAGTGGATCTGTTCCTAGATGGTTGATCTGCATATAATTAGGCTAAAGTACGTGCATGTTGTTCCACCATTACTATTCAAGTGTCTAATAGCCTGATTCAATAGAGTAGCATCCAAGATGTAAAACATATTAGCTCATCATGTTTGTCGACAAGATCGTCATGCTATTATGACGACGTAACCAGGGTCCAATATTAGCGGTCAAATCGGCATCGTCAATTGCACAACAGACTTCCGTTCTCAATTCAGGCACGTTCTTCCCCGCAATGTGGCTAAATTCTGCATCATGTATAAATAAAACAAAACATTCCTACTATCGCGATAACAATTCTGGTCAGGGCTTACGCTCAGTCGCCAAAATGCTCTTGACTTCATTGCTTTTCCCTCTCTTGGCCCTGGGAAGTGCCCTCCCAGACAAGCCCAAAGATGTATCCACCTTTACAAACCCGGTCCTCCCGGGCTGGCACTCCGACCCATCCTGCATCCAAAAAGACGGTATCTTCCTCTGCGTGACCTCAACATTCATCTCCTTCCCCGGTCTTCCCGTCTATGCATCCAAGGACTTGGTCAACTGGCGTCTCATCAGCCATGTCTGGAACCGCGAGAAACAACTCCCCGGTATAAGCTGGAAGACCGTCGGACAACAGCAGGGTATGTACGCGCCCACCATCCGCTACCACAAGGGCGAGTATTACGTTATTTGCGAATATCTCGGCGTGGGTGATATCATCGGTGTTGTGTTCAAAACCAAGGATCCCTGGGATGAGAAGAGCTGGAGTGACCCTGTTACCTTTAAGCCGACCCATATCGACCCTGATTTGTTCTGGGATGACGATGGAAAGGTTTATTCTGCTACGCACGGTATTACACTGCAGGAACTCAATCTTGAGACGGGTGAGCTCTCACCTGAGTTGAACATCTGGAATGGTACTGGTGGTGTCTGGCCTGAAGGACCGCATATTTACAAGCGTGATGGATATTACTATCTCATGATCGCCGAGGGTGGTACAGCAGAGGATCACGCTATCACTATCGCTCGTGCGAAGAATATTAAGGGGCCGTACGAAGCATACAAGAACAACCCCATCTTGACAAACCGCGGCACCGACGAGTATTTCCAAACCGTCGGCCATGGAGATTTGTTCCAAGACACCAAGGGTAACTGGTGGGGTCTATGTCTTGCGACAAGAATTACAAAACAGGGTGTTTCTCCCATGGGCCGCGAGGCTGTTCTTTTCAACGCGACGTGGAATAAGGGCGAATGGCCTAAGCTTCAACCCATCCGAGGCCGCATGCCTGGTAACTTGCTTCCCAAGCCTACGAGGAACGTCCCAGGAAACGGACCCTTCAACGACGATCCCGATAACTACGATCTCAAGAAGACAAAGACTATGCCTCCTCACTTTGTTCACCACCGTGTACCAAGAGAAGGAACATTCAGTCTGTCTAACAAGGGCATGCGAATCATCCCCAGCCGAAACAACGTTACAGGTGTAATCGGCGGTAATGAAATCGAGATCTCTGGTCAAAGAGGCATGGCTTTCATCGGCCGTCGCCAAACTCACACCCTCTTCAAATTCACCCTCGATCTGAACTTCTCTCCCAGCCAAGACGACCAAGAAGCAGGCATAACCATCTTCCGCACCCAAGTCGACCACATCGACCTAGGTATAATCCGTCAAAAGTCCGCTCTCTCCCTCCGATTCCGCGCCGAAGGCCCCAGCCCCCCATCCCCCAAGACCGTCCCTCTGCCGAAGGGTTGGGAGAAGGGAGATATTTCTCTGTTTGTAGAGACTGCGAATGCGACGCATTATAATCTCGGTGCTGAACGCGGAGGCAAGAAGGTAGTTGTTGCGACTGCTGAGGCTAGACTTGTCAGTTTTGGAGCGGGTCAATTCGTGGGAAGTTTGTTGGGTGCTTATGCGACTTGTAATGGGAAGGGAACTGGTTTGGATTGCCCCAAGGGTGGCGATGTGTATGTTACGAAGTGGAAGTATAAGGGCGAGGCTCAAGAGATTGATCATGGGGTGTTTGTGAAGGCTTAGATGGTCGGCGATCAACAGACTATGCCTACCGTAGCTTGAATGCTGAGCCCATTCAATACTAAGAATTGTCTTTGCCACTCATACCTGCGGCCCGATGTAGCGGTGTCCTACCCGAAGGCGGCTAAAGCACCTCCACGACCAGCCGCCATCATCACGACAAAGACAGTGTTGAGCAATAGAATATCATATAATTGAACGCCCGCTAAAAGATACTCTCAGAAAACATATGATTAACGTCCCCGATCGGCCACTGCAACCTCAAAGAATCCTCCCACCCAATCCCCATATCCATATCAACACCCGCCATACTAAAAGATGGCGAATACTCCGTGAACCCCGTCTGGGCCAGACTCGCCCGCTTCACTGACTCAGTAACGCCATCCAAACCCTCATGACTCCCCGGGCTTGCAGCATCCAAGATTCCTAAGCTGAGCAAATTCCTTCTCATCTCAATTAACCTCTTTGCCAGTCTTCGAGCAGATCGGGATCGGTTGGTGTACTTCGTTGTAAGTGCAACAGCCATGCTAAAACTTCCACCCAAGGACTCTATTAGGTCTGGTGTGAGTTCTGGAACCATCGTAGTTCTGTTTTGTTTGATGAAAGCGATGAGGAGGAATGCTAGACCGGCTGTACAGGCGAGGATATGCTGATAACACGGATGTTGTTTTCTGTATATATCCGTTACTGTATCCAGTGCGTGCAGAACATTAATGATATCGTATACACGATCTGTTGCTGATCGGACGTGCTTTTTCGTGATTTCGATGTCCGATTCTGAAAAGAAGAACGGTTTAAGAAGTTGGCTTCGCACAGATTCTGCGCGTAGATTAAGCAGAATAGCCCATGTAGGTGGTCTTGTCGATGGATCTGTCTGCCACGTATGGCATTGTGCAATGGAGTATTCGCCCACTGCTTTCTTGCGCCACTGCTCAATCTGGAACGTCATAAGTTCAAATGAACTTTCATCATTATAACCCTCGCCTTTAGCAGCGCTGGAAATAGGCTCGCTGAAGCGATCGCTTATAAGGATGAAAGAGAGCATGGCTTTCAGATATGGGTTTTTGACCTACTCTGTTAGCATACCCGTACATCTAGCTCTATTGATCAAGAAACTTACCGATGAGGTCGAGATGGAGCTGAAGCTCTTCTCGTGGAAGTGAATCGGTAGACCAGTCGCATAGCTCCACTGCCGATCCAGAATAACAATACTACTGACCAACGTACAGGCCTCCGTTCGCTCAGCCTCCGACTTCAACGTGTGCTTGAACACTTCTGCATTATGCAGGCCGAGTTCCATTAGCATTCGACCTGCGATGCCGCACATCCGCCATGATGAACGTGGCATGTCCTGAAAGAAGTCGTACCAGCCCTAAACTCAGTCAGATCCATGCTCAATACGCCTTGTGAAAATGGACGTACCTTGAGGAATATTATCGTAGCATGTTTGATACTGTTCGCGGGCGCAGCAAGCTTCGCATTAACAGCGTCCTGAAAGCTATCCCTCAATAAACCCTCAGTATTCCCGCTTCCCGTTTTCGCATCCGCTCTCAAGGCAATGGCAAGACAGAGATTTAGTATCAGAAGCAACTCGTAAGCTTCGGCGCTTGTACTCGCAGCCAAAACATCCCACATTCCAGCTCCTGCATCAGCATACCACGATCTTGTCTGCATGATAAGCGCATCGATATCCACGACAGGATGCAATTCTCCAACGACCTCTTGATAGACGTATAAGAGCTGGATGGCTTCTTGTAGGCCAATGACGGAGCGGAAAGTTAGAAGCATCGCTGGATCGCCCTTGTCAACCGTCCGTGGGGAAACGGCAAACCGTGCTTCGGGATCTCCTTCTTCTTCTGAAGCGTCGTCTTCGTGAATACTCGCAAGCTGTAATTGTCGCTGGTGAAGTGGCAAACTGTCCCTTCTGAGCTTCAATTGACCAACATTAAGCGCATAATCAGGACACGTCGGCCCATAAAAGTTCTGCGAAGCAGCCGTCCTCGATGATCTAGGCGTAGACTCTGAATTCTCTTCATCAATCCTATTAACCATGGCCCTCGCGCTCTCAATCAAAGTAACAGGTGAAGGCAGACTCGTGACTTCTTGCGGATTCGAGCTTTGCGTTTGGACCTGTGCTGCAAGACTGTTCAATTGCGCTTGAAGACTAGATAGCATGTCTACAATGGCCGCTTGGTTCGTTTGACAAGATTCTGATGAGATCGATTCGGGCGCAGGGGGTTGCCAGTCATTGGTTTGTTCTAAAGTGTTGGTGTAGGTGCAGCTTTGATTGCGACTTGCGCAGTGACGACATGGTTGGCGTCCATCGCATTTCCCTTTGCGACGGCGACAAGCTTCGCATGCGCGGAGAGCGTAGGGTGTTCGGCGTTTCGTTGGTTCTGTTGTAGATTTGTTCTTTGAAACTCTTGTTTGAGACATTTTGAGCAGTTAGTCACGTATTTCAATTGAGTCTCTGGTGGAGGTGAGTTTGAATGGAGGTAAAAACAGGGTCCAGTTGCGATTAATATTTATCTCCTCTCCCTTTTGTCTGCGTTAGCGTCGGCTTTCACCTTGAATCCTTGCGGGGTAATCTGCACTAGACCAAGATCAGCGGTAGATACAGTATCTCCTTGGAATTTGAGTTTGGAGATAGGTACTTCCCCGGTCTACTAGTGGTGGCTGTGGTGGCCAATTGGAGGTGATCCGTTTGAAGGGGTCTTGATAACGGCCCGGGGTCGGATCGGGGTCTCGGTGAGCATCCTGGTTAACACCATTCTATACAATGTTTAAAGGCAAGACACAAGGTTCAAATTAACGCATTACTGATATTGAGCAACTAGACTTCACGAATACTATAGCTAAACATTTCATTCGAAGGCACAGAATCCCGATCCCTCATCTTCTTCGCCGTCTCGACTCCTGCAACCGGAACCCGATACTCAAGCTTCTTACCCTCCTGTCCCTCAACGGGATACGGGAACGGTAAGTACTGCGGCATCAATCCCAATTGCGCAAGAACGGTACCCTGGTCCCAACCGATATGCTCATGGTATAACCTATCGCCACGAATGTTGACGACCGCTGTGAAGGGAATCTCCATTTTCTTGAACGTCGGGGGGACGCCGGGAAGCCTATGAAGTTGTGTTAGTGAGAAGGCAAAGAGAGGCGAGAGATGGAGGGGAGACATACAGCCAATCTATGGTCCTATCGTGAGTGAATTTGTAGATAAATTCATCAATAACTCTGTCAATCCCCACAGTCCGACTGGTAAGTTCAAGTTCTGTGTCGACAGCGTTCAGGAAAATGAAGTTATCGCGGTAAAACTTTGTTAACGACGCTCGTCCAACACCACCCGTAAGCTAGTCTTGTTAGCGAATATTCCCACATGGCTCAATGGTACTCACAGTAGGGACATGATTAACATAAGGCTCCTGCACCATCGTACTCATAGTATGCTCGACACTACGATCCGCAAACTCGTAATACGTGTGCTCATCCCATATATCTTCAAGATCAAAGTATGGGCCATTCATCAATGGTTTCAGGAACGTCAAGTTCCTTGTATGCGACACTGATTCGGTAGTGTAATTAAATTCTGAGCTGAAGGGGACGGCGAAAAGATGGGACGGGGCGGTCGGGTAGGAGTATGTTGTTGATTTGCCACTGCGTGAGAGTTTTGCCGTGTGGGCGGCAACATGTGTGAGGGTGGGAATGGGGGATGTTTGGGGGGAGGATGAGTTGGTATAGGTCACGGCACCGACTATATCCGTCCCATCAAGAGTTGGAGCAACCTCGTTCCAGAGCTCGGGATCATACGCTACCACTGATTAGCCAAGTTCATATAAATATGTGGAACACTCACAGATAAGTCCAATCTTACTACCCTCAACAAAGCCCTCACATCCCCTCAAAGCTTCAACAGCAGTCCTCAAAACATCACCTTTCAAAGCTCTCGCCTGTATCTCAACAACAGCATACCCTTCCTCAGCCCACTTGACCAAAACTGAAGGAACACCTTGGATAATCTCCAAGTGTTTCTCCGAGTCAGGATGCAGAATGACGAGACCTGGTCCGTGGCCTAGTCTTGACAAGGGGGGTAGGAGAGTGATACCATCGGCTATGACTTGGGGCTTGGGCTGGGGAAGAGGAGCTGGAGGCTTGGAGATGTCTGCGTACATGATGACGATTGGTTGTTGTTTCTAGGTTTGGTTTGTTCGGAGATTACTTGGTATTTGGTTATGGGATATATAGACAACACTATCTAGACACAAGCCTTCCGCTATTGATTACCCCGGATTACGGTCCTTGGCGGACTTGCCTTATCGCCTTCGGGTTCTCGTAAAGAGGCGTAGTCGCAAATCACAGACATTATTGGTGGTTGGGTGTCTTCGGAATTTCCGTACGGAAGGTCCGCACCCTGTCCAACCGTGTAAGTCGGCCGCCAATCCGCCAAGCGAGTCAATCCAGCCGAGTCAGATGTATCGTTCTAGACAAAGAGATGGAGTAGCACATGGCCAGCATTCCGGAACCATATTGTCGTTATCGCATTCTTTATTGCACATTCCGTGACCCCAGATAAGCATTGGAACGTGGGGTCGGAATGGGGATCATCAGCTACGGAACGATTAATCTGGGGTAAACACTAGCCTTATCGGTAGCCACATGGTTATTGCGTGGCATTTGATCGTTCCGTTGATTGTTGGTCGGGTTAAGGAGATGGCTGTTATTGACGATACGCGGAGTGTACCAGGTGTAATGGTGATGTTGGAGATAACCGACAGATAGATATAGACTCTTGATTCGCCTCTTGGAATACATCATCAAGTTACTCCTTCACCAATAGGACACACCATCTTACATACACATCAA
This sequence comes from Fusarium sp. MBC 181, assembly GCA_030772735.1. Classification (NCBI taxonomy): domain Eukaryota; kingdom Fungi; phylum Ascomycota; class Sordariomycetes; order Hypocreales; family Nectriaceae; genus Fusarium; species Fusarium sp. MBC 181. The sequence goes on along the minus strand of JAPHDB010000166.1, from coordinate 290,470 downwards.
CACAATGACTGAATCATACGACATTGTAGTCGTGGGCACCGGTACATCTCCTCCCTCTTCTCCCCATGTCTCCAACTAACACGCCCAGGCTGGTTCGGCCTCGCCGCCTCCAAAGCAATCCATCAAATCTCTCCAACCGCATCCCTCCTAATCCTCGAATCCGCCTCCTCAGTCGGCGGTACCTGGTCCAAGCACAGACTCTACCCAGGTCTCAAGTCCAACAACATGAAAGGAACATACGAATTCCCCGACTTTCCAATGGACGAAGCTACATACGGCGTTGGACCGAATACACATATTCCTGGTGCTGTTCTACATCGGTACCTTACGGATTTCGCAAAGCATTTTGGCTTTTATGATAACATCCAGTTTGATACCGCTGTGGAAGGTGTAGAGAAGGAGGGCGATGGGTGGAAGCTGAGTGTTTTGGGGAGTCAAGGGAGCAGAGTTATTGAAGCGAAGAAACTTGTTCTTGCGACAGGTTTAACTTCGACACCGAACATGCCCCAGTATAAGAACGCGGAGAAGTTCGATGCACCACTCTTTCATGCCAAGGACTTCTGCAAGGAAGCTCCTAACCTGAAAGTCAAGAACGCCATCGTCGTCGGCGGTGCAAAGTCTGCTTTTGATGTGGCATACGCTCTCGTCCAAGACGGTGCAGAAGTCGATCTGATCGTCCGTCCAACAGGCAACGGCCCCGTCTGGATCGCACCACCCTTCGTCACACCCCTCAAGAAACGACTTGATCAGATTCTGAACATCAGGTGGATGACGTGGTTCAGTCCTTGTCCCTGGGGTGAAGCCGACGGGTTTTCCAGCGTGAGGAACTTTCTTCACGGTACGTCCCTGGGAAGACTCATCGTTAATGGCTTCTGGAAAGCACTCAGCAGCGACGTTATTTCTGCGAACGGATATGACTCACACCCTGAGTTAAAGAAGCTCAAGCCGTGGCACTCTGCTTTCTGGATCGGTAGTGGACTTAGTATCTTGAATTACGATACTCCGTTGTTTGAACTCGTCAAGCAGGGCAAGATTAGGGTTCATATCGATGATATTGAGTCTCTTGAACCCCGAAAGGCGATTCTGGCTTCTGGGGCGGTTATTGATACGGATGCGATTATCTGCTCGACGGGATGGAAGAAGGAATCTACTATCAAGTTGGCAGAAGATGAACTCACTCTTCCTTACTCTGACGCCAAGAAACGCGCTCTCAACCAAGCCGCAGACGCCAAGGTCCTCTCCCTCTATCCCGGTCTCAAGTCCCAACCCGATCTGAACATCAAGCCTAAGGGAACCGACCCTCTTCGATATTATCGCTTCATGGTTCCCTCCAGGGCAGTCCGAACGAACAACCTCGCCTTCGCAGGCATGATCTCGACCGTCAGCACAGCAACATGCGCCACTATCCAAGGTCACTGGATCGCCGCCTTCCTCGCCAACAAGATCCACAGCATCCCATCCTCTGACAAGGAAATCACCGACGAGATCATGCTGCACACTCAATGGGGCAAGTGGCGATACCCTTGCGGTTACGGTGCTGATCTGCCGGATCTTGTGTTCGAGGGACTGCCATATTGTAATATGCTTATGAGGGATCTTGGATTGGAGACGCAGAGGAAGGGAGGGAAGTTTAAGGAGTTGACGTCGCCTTATTTACCCGCAGATTTTAGGGGGTTGGTTGAGGAGTGGAAGGCGAAGGAAGAGAAGAGTTGGAGCGAGATTCGGGGGGTTGAGGTTCAACAGGTTCGAGGCTTCAAGAAGGATTAAGCGTGGACTTGTCGATACTCGGGTCTGCTTTAGTAAATCAGTTGCTTTCTTGAAATTGTATGTAACTTGTTAGTTAGTGATATCCAGGACCTTAGATTAGTATCGAATGTATGGGTTCTTGGTCTTACGGTTACCTTCACATACCAACTTCTGAAGCCATGCTTTGCCCTGTGAGTTCTGTGTATCACCGTCTACCATGACCATATCACCCATTAGCCAGCTCATGATCCGTAGAACAAACAACGGAATTGTCCATGTCAGTAGGAGGTCCTGAAGTGATAGTTTCGGCAGATTTGCAGTAAAACCTGCTAATGCGCGAACAGACCGTCAGACATTAATTAAAACACCAAGACCTGCCAATCTGACAGCACATATAACTCTATCATTATCTCTAAATACCAGGATACACTTCCGGTTTCGCATAGACTGTGTTAAAACAACTCTCCACTAAACCCTTGTTGCGAAGTTCCGACGCAGCGAATGAGAGGGGAATAATGACAAGTTTCACCATTCATCCTTGCATATACCCGATGGAATAAAGTATATTTCGCACAAGGCGGGACGAGGCCGACCCGGCTTCAGTTTCTTTTGCGTAATCGCGATATGCGACAAAACAAACACAGAAGAGTTTGTTTCGTGGACTGGGTCAGAGATTGTTGAAGGTGGGTGACTGGGTGTGTATTTTTAGTGCATTTACAGCGGAGCGGAAGTGGAGATAGTGGCAGGATTCCGCTGAACTTACCCTATGGCACTGACTATTTTTTTGCTGTACGCGGGTGTGCAAAGTAGCTTTGATGATGTGATGCTCGTGCATGTTTTCTGTTAATTATCAGTTATTTTGGAAAGTGATTCCATGATCCAGTGTAAACACGAGCGTTTACTTGAACATTGCGAAGGTTGGAGGTTGATGATGAACTGTGAATGGCTGTAGTTCAAATGTCGAGATGACTTCCATGTTTGAGGTCACTTCACCACCCATATCAGGGAATGCTGCGATGCCAGAATTAACCCAAAAATAGACAATTACCAAGAGGACTTCTCGGCGCTAACATGCATCATAATCGTCCTCCATGCAATGTCACTCTGTGGGACATGACCAACGCAAAAACACAGACCTCCAAACACAAACAGCGACACAAACATAGTCGTACGATGAAACTAACAACTGCCTTGAATCTCAGATAGACAACGATAGAAACCACGTTTGAAGGGATATTCGTATTGCATCCCCAGGACCTTGACGGCAATACCTCTCTTTTCACGGATAATTCCGTAGTGAATACCCAAAGCGGACAAGATCCTTGATCCGGATCAAATCTTCCTCTGGATTATAGTGACATTCACTTATCAATTCGTTGGTCTAGATTTAGCGGACCAAGGCCTAACGCACCTCCTGTTTGACACGAGTCGCAGCGCGTCCTTGCGCTGTTTCACCACCGCCGGTGTCGCTTTGACGTAGGTTAATAAGAACCTTTATGCTTAAAAAAAGACATATAGCAGTGGAGAAATGACGATGATCTGCATTGTCTCAAGACAGGTGACCTCCTGTTGTTACCCTGTCTGGGTACGGTATTCGCTCCGCTGGGATTTGAGACGACGGGGCGGATATCGCGGGGGTCAGCGGAAACGGAGAGAGGTTCAAACAAAAGATAAGAAAAACAAGGCAAGCGCGGCAATTGACTTGACTTGATTGATAGGCAGGGGCTGAGTCTTGTAACCGCGCGTCTTAATTTATGGTCTCTGATTGCCGAGCGGCTGTGCAGTTGCAGTCCCCAGGTATTCGTCTGATGCAGGATGAGAAATAACCTCTTTTTAAGCTTAATCTCACCCCTTGAATCTAATTTCATGAAAGACATTCAGCACAGATGTCAATCAATTCAACGCAATCACCTACCTGTCATAGCGTATTGCTCTAGGTATCGTATCCAGGGATATTCTAGCCAAGTCATTGACCTAAATTGTGATCGCCAAGACAACCCTAGACGCCAAGACAGTAGCGGGCTCTCCTGCCAAGAGTTTCATGCTACGCTACCAGCCACTGAAGAAAGCCCTGGGAGACTCTGGTGAGACGCACTGAACCGTTAGCGTTTTGAGTTCTTTTCCTTCTGTCGCTCGCTCTACGTACGTACCTCTTTGTCGCTGTCGTTGTCTGTCTGTCTGTTAGCGTTGGTGTTTCTATCTTAGGCCCGTCCGTATCTTGGTGCTTTGCCTGTTTCAGAGCCAAGTCCCCTTAGCCTTAAGCCCTTTTCAATACCAAGTCTATTTTTTATCTCGGTTGATTGCACTTTCTTTAAAAGATCAACATAGATCCCGTAAAGAAGTGGCTTGGCTTAATTTCCTCTCCATCTTCCCTTTCTCTCTTCTTTTCGTAGGCAGGACCTCTTTTTTACTATTTCTTTTCCTTTTCCTTTCCTTTTCCTTTCTATTTCCTTTCGTACCTGTCTTTCTGTTTCTTTATTTCAGAGGACGTCAAAATGCCTGTCTTAAACTTGAGTGAGCTGAACATTGTGCTCAGCGTGTTGGGTGCGTATCTATCCTTGGCGACCCATCCGTCATTTTCTTGGCACTGACTTGTATGCATCCTTTAGGCGCTTTCACGGTTCTCTATGGTATTATCTCTGTCAAGATCAAGCAGGCTTGGTATCTTGGTGAAGCCCGTTAGTACACCTTCTACCTCTTGGCCTCACACCATCTAACATATTACATCTAGTGCCCGCTGTCTTCATCGGTGTCATCCTCGGTCCTATAGCCGCCAAGTTTATAGACAGTGAAAGATGGGGCTCTGCGGAGCCTGGCCAGACCAGTGCCATCACTCTTGTAAGTCTTGACAACAAGTGAGGATGATGGCTTATGCTAACGACCACAGGGTCTCACTCGTGTCATGATTGGTGTACAACTGGTCATCGCAGGCTATCAACTCCCCGCCAAGTATGGTCTCACACGATGGAAGGAAATGGCCCTCTGTCTTCTCCCCATCATGACCGTCATGTGGCTCTGCACAACCGCCTGCATCATGGTCACCATCCCCAAGCTCACCTTCCTCGCCGCCCTCGTCATCGGATCCTGCGTTACCTGCACCGACCCAATTCTCTCTCAAGCCATCGCCAAGGGACCCTTCGCCGATAAATACGTCGCTCGACCTCTCCGTGAGATCATCTCTGCCGAGGCCGGTGCCAACGACGGTTTCGGATTCCCATTCCTTATGCTGGCTACGTACCTGATTCAACATGCTGACATCCCTGGCGCTGGCGCTAAGGCTGCCGCGGGTGCTGCTGGGGAACATGCTGCTGGGGCCGCTACCTCTGTTGCTGAACACGGTGCTGCCCAGACTGGTCATGCTATGGCTGAGGCTGGACAAGCTGTTGCTCACACTTTGATGGCTCGTGCTGGTGAGGTTGGTCGTCTTGGTGGAGGTGTTACTGAGGCCCTCATGAACTGGTTTGTCGAGACTTGGCTGTACACCATTGTCCTAGCCATTGCCTACGGTGCTGTTGTCGGATACGGAGCATGCAAGATCATCAAGCTCGCTCTCAAGCAGTACGTCTTTAGTCACTTGACCCTCACCCAAACTAACATATTTATAGCAAACTTATCGATAACGAGTCTTATGTCCTTTTCCCCATGGCCCTCGGCCTCTTCCTCGTCGGCAGCTGTGGTGCCATCGGAACCGACGATCTCCTCGCCTGCTTCGTCGCCGGCTTAGCTCTTAACTGGGACGGCAACTATCTCCGCGAGACCGAAACCCGCCACGACGAAGTCAACTCTTGCATGGACGTCATCCTCAACTTCGGCGGCTTCATGTACATCGGCGCCATCCTCCCCTGGGAGAGCTTCAACGACCCCACCGGTACCGGCATCACTCTCCCCCGTCTTATCGGTCTTGGTTTCCTCATCCTTATCTTCCGTCGTCTTCCTGCCATCTTGGCCTTCTACAAGCTGATGCCCGATGTTTGCACCAGCTGGAAGGAAGCTATCTTTATGGGATACTTCGGTCCTATCGGTGCTGGCGCTGTCTTCTACGTTGAGCACGCCCGTCACTTGTTCCCTCATGATGGTGAGGGTGATGAGGAGGAGACTAACCTTGTTCGCGCCATGGGTCCTACTGTCTACTGGCTTGTTCTCTTCTCCATCATCGTCCACGGTCTTTCCATTCCTGCTCTCAACATCATCTATCACTACTCCGGCAAGCAACCCATCAAGGAGGACGCTGTCGAGGTGCGCCGTATCTCCATGCGAGTCGCCACACCCACCAACGCCGTTGCCGGCGATAGCGATACTTTCATCGCCTACAACCGTTTCAGTCGCCACATGGGCCCCGAGGTTAACCGTCTGCCCATCCAGAAGGAGACACAGTACTGGTCTGATGATGAGGAGCCTATCCGGGAGCGTCCTGTGCAGAATCGGAAGAGTGGATTGACTTGGGCGAACCAGCCGAGCCAAGTTTAGAATAAGAACAATAACGAATAAACAAGCGGAGAAGGATTTGGTATATGGGATATGATTCATGGCTTTTGGGTCTATAGCCTGTCCTCTCGTTTAAAGACTAAAGATGGTACTTTGTTACTGCATTAAAAAATCTGTCACTCGTTTATGTTGCATGTTTACTTGTGAATATCTATTTACAGAATTGCTGCCCTTCTATGAAATTTGGTCTTGTACATCCGCTATGGCATAGCATCTTAGACTCAACGGCCTCTGCATTAACTCTTTGTCCACCGCCATTGGCGCTTAAGGTCTATCATTAAGGTGTCATGCACTTCTGCATCTGCATCGTTCTGTTCCCAGGCACCTGGTTATGAAGATTTGCACAATGGTATTGCAGAAGTTGGAAGTTGAGGTTCATGGTGGGTATCAATGTTTCATCAATCTAACGTAAACGCCAGATCCCTAGGTATACAATACCCTGGCATTCAGGCAGGCCTGTGCAAATACGACAGATACTGTAGCCAAGGCTTATCAGGCAAGATAACAAGAATGGCAGATGATTAGTTCGAGATGGATAAATAATACTACAAAATTTTCATAGCAGTGCACTTGTTCAATCCGTGTTATCATTTGGGTATTCAATAATGTACATAGAAAATTCCAGACCAAGGCGTGGTACAGATAAAAATACAGTCAATCACTGCCTAACGATGGTATCATAATCCACAATATCACAGCATTTACTTCTTCGACGACGTCTCACTCGACATTCCAGCATCCTGGGACATGGCAGCCTCGGTGTTACCAACCTCCTGTCCATCAGTAGTGCCACGAAGTTGGTTAGGAGCATAGGGCTGCTTCCAATCCTCACGACGCTCATGCTTGATAAAGATGTCATACCAGCGAGGGAAGATGAAGCCAATCACGATCCAGAGGAGGAGACAGTGGGCGACGATGAAGCCAACGATGTAGAGAGGGTCGTTGCTGACTTCATCGAAGCTGGGGTAGGCGAGACTGAAGATGATAGCAAGGATGGGACCAGAGACGTAGCGAAGCATGGGGGCCCAGACAAAGGGGAGGGACCAGTTCTTGCCAACACCGATGACGGTGTTGAGATCATGGCGAAGCATGTTGCCCTGTGGTTTATTAGTACTGGGGTAATGGGTTTGTTTGAGAGTGCGGACGTACCGAGTAGAAGGCGTTGTAGTAAAAGACAGACACCATCTTGCTCTTGGTCATAAGCTTGGGACCGCCATAGGCATCGGGTGTCTTTGCGAGGACAAGAGATCCAGCAAGACCGATGAAGTAAACACCGAAACCGGCTATAGCACCAGCCCAAGGAGTAGTAGTGTGTCCGACGATGATACCGAGGAGCTGACCTCCAAGGAAGCCACCATTGTATGAAGCCCAAGAGGGCATACCAACCTGGCCGACGACATCCTGGTAGCGGTACAAGGTCGTAGCACCAACACACTCAGCCCAGACGACAAAGACGAGACCAATGTTGTTGATCCATCTGTCAATACCGTCCATGAACCAGTAGCCGAATTGAGTGCAGTGAGGAAGGGAGAGGAGGAAGCAGATGAGTACCATGGCGGTGGCAACCCAGGGACGACCCCATCTCTTAGCGAAAGGTGCATCCATGGTCAAAGTCATGACAGCGTCAAGCATGGCAAAGGAAGAGCTGATACCCAACAACATAATGGTAAAGAAGAAAATGACGGAGAAGAAGTTGGAAGCGGGCATCTCGACGAATGCTTGAGGGTATGTCATGAAGCCGAGACCGTAACTGCCAATCTCACCAGTCTCCTCAGGCTTCATTCCAAGGTAACCGACAATACCAAAGACGGCAAAAGCAGCAAAAGCCTCGAAGCAGCAGTTAAAAATGACGATGATGACAGCGTCTTGGGAAGCGTTAGAGAACTTGCGGTTGTAAGAGGCGTAGGCTGTGTAGTATCCGAATCCGACACCGGTCGAGAAGAAGACTTGACCGACAGCGTCACGCCAGATCTTGGTACCAGCGAGCTTGTGGCTGTGCCAGCTGGCAAAATACATTTTAATACCTTCGCTTGCGTTTGGGAGAGATACACCACGGCCGATGAGGACAATGGCCATGATGACTGGTAGACCCATAGTGAAGTAGACGACGCGACCGGTCAGACCGACACCACGGAACATGCAGAGCCAGACCATGAACCAGGTAAAAGCATTCCAACCGACAAGACGTCCATCGAGAGAGACACCAGGGTACACGACCCATCGACCATCCTTATTAGGGTCAACGGCACCGACAGCCTCATACATGAACCAATTCTCAGTATCACCAGCCCAGGGCAATGGGCTGGAAAAGGACTTTTGGAAGTACACCATGGCCCAAGCAAGAATAGGCACGAAGTAAATCACCACCACAAAGCCGACATAGTTGAGCGCAAAACCAGTACCCTTGAGCCGCTTGCTAATGTTGTTATATGCGACGACCGTTCCGCCTCGGTAGGCATTACCGGCGGCGATCTCCAGAGCCATGGCGGGGATAGCTAGCAGGAAGACGGCCATAAGATAGGGAATGAACCATTGGAGACCGTTGTTGTTGTATACTTGGGACGGGTATCGGAGCATGTTTCCCATGCCAACGGCGCCACCACACGAGGCGAGGAGATATGCTGTACGGGAGGGCCATTGATCTCGTCCGTCGTCGGCTTGTTTAGGTGGCGGGGCAAGCATGCCCGAGATTCTTCCCAGGAAGCCCATGATAGGCAAATTTGGAGGGGTTCCTTGATGTTACAGTACCGAAATGGAGGAACATGAGGGGAAGGTAAAACGTGGACGGGAGATTGACACGTTATGATCGAGGAATGAAGTAAGAAGAACGAAACAGACAGAAAAGAAAAAGGGATCGACCCTGTCCTTAAGAGAAGAGAGAGAAGACACAGAGAACTTGGCAGAGACACAGCTGGAAGCAAACTCACTACGTAGCACTCACTCTTTTCTAGAGATAACAGCGTCTGCCCAGAAATTAAGGGCCAATAACCATGTCTTGGAATCTCAGTCAGAGCAGAGACCAACATGTAAGGGAACGTCATACTAGCATGCTAAAAGACTTGGCGTGTGATAACGGGGGGGTTTTGCGCGGGGATTGCAGAGCCGCTGATAGGCAAGACTCGAGTTTAGAGGCTCGGCATAAACCCTTAAGACTGGGTACTGAGCAAGTAGTTTGCGGGGGAGTAGCTTGGCGAGGGAAGGAGGAAGCAGGGAAGAGGAAGCTTGGCCAAGAACATTGGCTTTTTGTTACTGATGATCACGCGAGTTCCTAAATCTCTTGGAGATAACGGCTATACTTTCCTGATGTTTGGGTATGATATAGTTAAAATAAACTCATGCATTAGTCCTCTCCTCACTTCGGGTTTCGGAAAGGGACACTTGCATTGTTTGGTAATCCCGAGTGAAGCACCTATCTATTGTAGACAGCAACATCTGTAAGGCTCCACACGTGATAGGTGGCTGATTATCCGTATGCCAAGGCTACTTCAGCTGATGCAAAAGTTACGAGCCGACCAGTAAAGACGCTCCAATTCTAATCCCGTCCTGTTGGTTCCAAGGGTTAATTCAGGCTTATCACTGATAAGACGGCGGAACATTACTTATTCCGCTGCAGGATAAGATAATGACATCAGAGATAACGACAATAAGGCATGGGAAGCTTGCAGGTATAAAAAAGAAGCGCTTTCTTGCTGTAATTTGCATTTTGATATTGAGCATTGAAGGGTCTTTGTTATTTCCACTTTTCACGCCATGATGGTGTTTTTTTACGTAAAGACTCTGGGGAAGTCTGGGGTAAACCTCCATTTTTACGCGTTGCGGACCCACGATGGTATGATGTGGTGGAGTTGGGCTTTTTCCCTCCCCTCTTCGCGTATCGTTGTCTTACCTGCTTGTGCCCGTGCTCATGCTCCATGATATTGCTACGTGAGGCATTTTTACGTTCCCCAGATATTGCATTTTATTTTGATGGAAAAGCCTGATGATGAGCCTCGATGGGGTACGAGTCATGTTTGACGCCAAACAGCCACGTCCTCGCCCGGTCTAGCGGAGCCGCTCCTCGTGCATTGTTGTTACAAGGATCTTGTCACAGGATGATTAAGTTTCACATTGAATCCTTCGTGTCTTGGTGAGAGATTTACTACTACTGGGTGGTCTAAATATTCTATGAAGGATGGAGATGGAAGAAAAAAAAAATCTAACATGAAGGGTATTTGCAAAGTATGCCGGACAATAGTCTAGAGGAGATATTCTAATAAGAAAAAGCCACGGAACTCAGATTGGGAAAGGCTCCTCCTTCAAGTTCCGTGTAGAGCTCGACTCACTCCCGAGATCATCATAATCTGTACGATCCCGATCCGGCTTGACACTCTCAACCTGCGTCGCCTGAAACGTTCTCGACACTTTGATTCCGTCTTCTTTACGCTCTGGCAACTCGATGTTCTCACCAGCTTCGATGTACGTAAGATTGCCACCGGGGAACATTGAAGTCGCTCGCTTGTTGGTCGCAGTCTTGGCGCCGCTCTTTCCACCAGATCGTGAACCCGAGTAGTCGTAGCCACTGGGGTTGCTCGCTTTGACGACCTTGGTGATTAGTTCGGCCATGTTCATTTCGATGTGGAGTTTGACGAGGTAAGCGAGGGGGTGAAATTGGAGGTACACGATGTCATTGGGCAGGGACATCATTGCGATGAGAAGGACCTGTTTCATTAGTCGTGTGAATTGATAATTGTAAGGGCTTTGCTTACATCCATGGTCATCGAGATACCAATCATGACCAGGTTAACACGATAAAGCCGAGTGTACTTCGTCAAACCATTGGCGATAAGTCGCGAGCGAACGAGATGAATGAAGTAAAAGTTCAATCCTGCATCGACAACTAGGAAAATTCCCTTCTCAACTCTATCCCAGATCGCGTTGACGCTGATGAACTGTTGACTGATTTGTAATCGAGCAGGAATCCATACGCAGAAGACACTGATGTTGATAGCAAGGAGGACGAGGAAGGTAACGAGCTTAAGTTTCTTGGCATTGTTCCGGTTAACCATAAGGATCGAGATTCGGTTGATGATAATCTGAAGCAGCGTTTGGATCTGGATAGCCCAGAGGAGAACTGTACCAGCAGGTTAGTAACCATCCCAAATAGTCCGTAGATTGAACATACCAATGACGAAAAAGACAGGAAAGCCAGGTGGTATATATTGTCGCAGATAACACCACGTAATAGCGCTCATGATTACACTACTCAACCACTCCATCCAAAGCAGAACAAGGTAGATATTCGTTCTGGTTCCTCGTTTCCACGACTGCACAGTCTGCCGTATAGCTTTCGTCCCGCTAAAAATGGATACGCCGAGGGAGAAACCCCAGGCGATGCTGGCGATGTTCATGTCATTGGTGCTAGGCTTATGGAACTCGTAGGTATCCGATAATAAGAGACCGCCCATCTTGGGCAAGTGGTACAAAGGAGTGCTTGGAAGGAAAGAACGGATGGTATGCAGGGACCACGAACTTTGAGGGACAGATGCATTGTATATTTGAGGTAGGGAAGCACGCTAGAAAAAGACTCAGGGGCCACGAGGAGACGTTGCGGATGCAGTTGGGCTAAGTTAGTGTGATGCAGCGGCTTACGGACCGGCGAAGATCTTTTGCTAACTATTTACAGGGCGGTTCCCAGTCGTCCGGTGTTCAGGTCGCAAACTCATCTCTTTTGGGAGTATTACTGTGTCGAGGCAAGGTACCCCGCGGAAGAATGGATGAGGACCTGCATGAGACCCTAGTCCGGAGTAATGGAGGACTCAGAATGATTCTGTACAATCTGTACAGTCTGTCCAAGGTGATCTGATGATAAGACATCTCTCCTTGCCGCCGTTACACTCGGCCCTGAGAGACAGTGTTTCTGATTACTGGTAATACCTAGATCTATCCGGAGACGAGTCATTCATCATAAGCTGAATACGATATCGTTACCCAAATTCTGGTATGACCCCAGCTTAGACTCTGCATTTGCGGTTCCGCACCTTCCTAGCGTAGTATCATCTTTATGTCACCCAACCACTAATGACTAACTTAAATCATCCACTGATTATTCTTCAGTGGCTTCTTCTAGACAAAGGGGCCCTGTTGACTCTTTTTTGCCACAAAAACGTGGTCTTGCTTGCAGGAAGCCATCTCATTACCGGACGGATGGCTGGCTGGCTTGTTCTAAGATCAAGCCTCAATTTGAAGTTCGGCTCCGCGGTGGATCCTCCAGGGCTGAGAAGGAGGGTCTATCGAAGCTTATTTTCAACTTCAGGGACAATGATAGGTTGGATAATGTTGAGATCGGGGAATGGGAAATTTGGAGAATTCGGTTTGCGGATTAGAAAGTTCCTGATCTGATCCGCCCGTTTTAGTTCGTTGATCGACATGATAAGGCCGAGATGATCAGGATGGATCGTCTAGACTGTTTTTGGGTGAGAACCAATTGAAATGGTTGAGTCTGAAACGAATCACGTGCTGACCCGAGGCTGAATCAAGCATTACAAATTGAAAAGAGTTTTCTGTCAGTTCAATTAATAAGAAAGGTCGGTGATCTACTAGCTGCTTACCGGCCTTGGGGCCCTTTGAGATTGAGAAGACAGTATCAAATTGAGCCGGAATAAGTGCTTCTGGCGGTTACGGAAGTCCCCCGGGATTGCTTCTAGGAGGATTTAACAAGAGGTCTCAAATCACTACACTTTTTCGCCAGACGATCTTCAAAACCCGGTTTGAAGCTTCTTCCTGGTACATTGATCGCCAACTAATCCTGCTTCCTTCCAACAATACCCCCCTTCTTCAACCCAAGCCAGACGACAACCGTAACAGTAGTACAGCTAGCAAAGATGGTCCAAAAAGCCGCTCTATATCCCTTCATCAGCGCCTCTTCCCTAGCCGTAATCCCAGAGTGCTCAGTAACCGACGCAGCTATGGCAGCAGTGATAGCCAGGCCAACTGAATTGCCAAACTGAGCTACTTCATTGAACACACCGCCTGCAAGGGACTGCATCTCGGGAGGATAAGCGTCGGAGATGACGAGATTCGAGACGGTGAAGAGGACTAATTGAGTTAGTATCATTAGTCAAATTTTGGTTGAAGGGGGCTTACCGTCTGGGTTGACGGGCGAAAGGAACATGGCCCAAAATGGAGCAAGCCAGTAATTTTCGCCTACGTCGACAGTAGCCATAAGTGGTGCAGCGACCATTGTTATTAGGGCTGATACCACAGCTAGTGTTCGCACTTTGACTTTGGCGATAAGGATTCCTGTTATGATGTTTGCTGCAACACCCATTATGACGTGGGGAAGGAAACGAAGGGAGCTTTGGAGAGCTGAGAGACCTTCAACTTTTTGGAAGCTGGAACGGTTGGCAGCTGATGGCTTAATAAGGTTTGATGGACTTACTAAAGAGTCGTGAAGTACTCGATACCATTCAGTGAAGCCCAGCATAAAAAGACAGCGATGCAGACAGATGTGAATGACCGATTACGCCAGAGACTGTTTGGGATAAGAGCCGGTCTGCCATGCTTGACTTGATAATCCATCCAGAACGGGAAAGCAGCTAGCAAGATAATTGCAATCGTCAAGAGCACTATGTTAGCTGGATCATCGAGTCTCTTGTAAGACGAAGAGATCATGGCCAGAACGTAGAGCAGCATACCAAGCGCTACACTCATAGTGGCCGCGCCAACCCAGTCAATCTCATGTCTCAATCTGGTCGTCCACTTTCTTTCAGATGCAGTGTAGACAGAAGGGAGAGACCATATCGCACCTGTGGATAGGCAAATGTTGATGATAGCCGACATATAGTAAGCCCACCTCCATCCAATAGTGTCTGTAAAAATACCACCTAGAACAAGACCGAGCGCGTAACCCAATGGACTTCCCATCCCATTAATCGCAAAAGCGACATTTCTCCAAGGTCCTTTCGGAAAGGTATTAGCGATCAGACTGACCGCCGTGGGAAGACACATTGAAATAGAAGCTCCAAGTAGCGTTCTAAAAAGAATGATTTGAATACCAGTCTGCGCCAGACCAACAGCCAATGTGAAGATGACGAAGAGGAAGCTACCGGTAACCCACATCAACTTTGCGCCTACAACGTCCGCAATTGCGCCAAAGATGAGGAGCAAACAACCTGCTGCCAGCGCGTAGACTGCCGCGGGCCAAAGAATCAGATTTTCTGAGAGGGAGACGTCTTGGGCTATGCGGGGGAGGGCGGCGATCAGGATGCCTGAGCCCATTGTGTTGAGAAAGCTGATGCCTGCGAGGGTGATGATGACGATTACGCCTCTGGTCTTGGATATTCCAAGGACGCTTGATGGCTCTCCGTTGGAGGCATCGTTGTTGTTGTTGTCTTCCAAGACTGGAACATCGGGTAGACTGTCACTTTTGGTGGGTGGTAGAGTGAGATTGACTCCTCTTAGCTTCGTTTTAGGCAGAGGTTCCAAGGGAATAATCCCGGCATGGATGGACGCGGCGCCGGAGCCGGTTGTGATATCGAAGCTGCGATCCATTTTGTTTCACCTAAACGATTGACGCTGTATCTTTGGACTGCAGTTAAATATATATACCTAATAGCATTTCAACGTTGTCACATTGTGTAGGGCAGACGTCATCGTCATCAAGGGCGCGCTTTTTTGACAACAGCTCTATGGCAATTGATTGGCTGAACCCCTCAGGTAAGCATTTTGCCAAGTACCGCTTGTTATCAGATGGGAAGTAAAATCTTACAAATGACGTTTTTTATCTCAAGTAATGTGTAAATATAGCATGTAAACCCGGCTTTGCGAACATGTCGGATTAAGGTTGTGTGGCTCATGCCTTAAGAGCGAGGATCAATATGAATTCTCTAGATGTTGGCAAGTCAAAAGCCGAGGAGTTATCAGCAACGCAACAGAATATAGTGAGAGGGCAGCGGCCGAATGTTCGCTTGATAAAGATTCTTCTCTCCGGACGAAACTATCTCCAAGTTCGATAGTCAATACATGTCAAGCATTCTTTATTTGGCTCAGTAAAGGTTCGATGAATTTACTTTGTCTTGGTGCTGCTTGGGGCAAAGAATCAGAACCACATCAACGACGAGGCAAGATCGTTTTTAGACTTGACTGCATATTTGGGTCCTATCTTCATAAACGGAATGATTATTTACACTTATGTTCAGACCACGGACTGGACTTACTATCATTGAAACTCCGCCATATATGAGGGCTGTTCTGACGAGATTCATAGCCAGAGTGTATCGAAATTTTCTTTGGCAATATGTTTTTGATGTGCTCGGTCTTCGTATGCTGTCCTCTGATTTCTTCGACGGCTTGCTCTACGGCACAGTTGTTCTCCTGACCTTGGACAACAGCTTACATGGGGATTGGGGTTAAGGTCGGACGCTTTCAGGTTCCTGCAACCATATTCAGTCATGTAGGACACTGAATGAAATTGGATCAAGAGACACTAGCTACCAGCTGGATTGGATGACTTCCATAAGATTGATACAGGGTCTACTTTAGGATGCACCTCCATCGCGATGATTCGATAAGGGAAAGAGTGCAATTCATAGTTACAAGTCAATCAATACACTGCGGTCACGTCTCAAAGTGCATGGAATTATTCGGGTGTTAACAATTCTCATTCATAGGCTTGTCATAACGCTAGGTATAACGCTTTCAAGATATTTAGTTGCCCTTGACACGTCCATCAGGCTTTCCATCCTTGCGAAGACCATCGTGCTCAGTGGGCTTGTAGTCGCCACCATCACTGCTGGAAGCTCCGAGGCCACCGCTGCTTCCATCACCGGAGGTCTTGCCGCCCTCCTCACCGGCCTTGTGAGGATCGACCTTGCCGTGGGCGAACTCGCCGGTGCCAACGCGCTGGTCGGGCTGGCCGTCCTTGCGGAGACCGTCGTGCTCTAAGAATTGTTAGCAATTGAAGGGAAAGAGCAGAAGGTAGTTGAGAGAGTTGTACCAGTGGGCTTGTAGTCAGACATGTTGATGTTTGGGTTGGAAGAAAAGGTTGAAAGTGGTAGTTTGTTGTAGTTGTTGATTTATTGATAGAATGTGAGTGTGATGATGAAGGAAAAGAATAATTCGAAGCGTCTCGGCCGTCCTCTTTATACACGATCATTCTCATCAATTCTCAGAAATGTTTGCTAAGACATGAATTCATTGACGTCACGACATAAGTCGCGCTGCAGCTACGCGTGAAGCTCAGACCGCAACAAGCAGATCTACATCAAAAGTAAACATCTCAGCGTCATGAATCGGTGTTGGCTTCTATTGTCGATGTGATTATACTGGTCATTGACTTTTGCTTTTGTTAATTTCACAGCCCTAAATTGCCCTGGAGATTAACGCTCAGGTACCATCAGATCGTCACGGCACCCCGCATAGAGTAGCTAGTATTGGTTAGATTAGATCGAAAATGTCAGATCCACGGAGGCCATGCTCCGGTTTCTCACATGGCCGTTTCATTGTTCTTTGAAGCCACTGGATCATGGGAATGTCGGTGAGGGAATGGCATATGTCATAGATCGATCTGTATCACAATAGAGCCTTATTGGCGCTTGCTATAGAGGTGATTGTTTGGTGTTAAGAGCTTCAAGAATGCCACAATAGAGTAGACGCAGGACGCTAACCCACGTGTCAATTCCGGGTCCGGAGGAGGAGCGGTTATTGTGAGTGGTTGGATGTTGGTTCTGGTTACCTCATCGAGGTTGACGTAAAGGGGTTTCGGAAGATCGAGAGGCCGATCGCTGACGATATACTGTGCAAAACAGAATTAACCCAGCAGTTTACCTACTCAAAGACTTACAGGTTGCTTCTCAATTATCTGCACTCAGATCCAGGAGACAAACATTTGTCAGATCTCTGATTGAGTGACAAGCCGCATGAATTACTCAACGTCATGAAAGTGATAAGACCCTTATCCCTGTTGAGAACAGAGTTGATGACGCCTTCTAATCAGCAACAGACAATGTGAAATCAAGATCAGAATAAATTACCATTGCATGTGCGATCGACCGGATCAGTCACTTTTCTAACCACCTTTATATGTCATCTAAATCTCCGGTGCATCCACTCGAGGAATTTCTCGGCTCTCATCTTTCGTGAAGACACAATGCGGCGTAGAGGAGTCATTTGGACTTTGCTTGTCCAGCCCACCATTATACAGGTACAAGTCGTGTTGAACATTTGAATATTACGCTGAGCTGCATACAATTATTCCTTGTTACAAATGACACCGAGAAAGCTGCAGTGATCATTGAGGCGAAGGCGTAATTCAACTATACCACACCTGCTACCTGCCGCATGGGAAGGCCTTGGAAGGTGACCATGAACTTTCCATATGGTTGCTGTTGTGCTTCGCTGTGGTATTAGGGAGTTCTGGGGATTCCAACCCGGATAGCTTGTAAAAATGCCAACGTTTTAGGTGTTTTCCCCGATCTCGACTAGGCTTTCGGAGACATGGGCGACTTACTTGTCACCGCTAATTAGTGTATGTCGCAATCGTCCTATCGCAACCCCTGTCTCCTTAGTGCAGGTACCAACCCCTCACTCAACACCATTCCTCTCAGCCTCTGAGACAGCTCAACCTCCTGCAATGTCTTCATGCAAAACACCAGATTGGGTATCCAGCTGTGACGTATGCCAGGCAATATGGCAAAGACTAACCAGCGACGACAAATTCGAGCACACGATCAGCCTCAGGTCCTTCGAAGAAGCGCTATCCACAAAATGTCCTCATCACAAACCCCTCATCGAAGCTTTTTGGGAGTACACCAAGAATGGAGAGGAGGAAAACGATAAGTCCAGAGAGGTAAGGGTTGAGTTTGACTCCCGTGAGAGCATTGTTCGCCTTACTGAGACTATTGACTATTTTGGTCATAACTGGAGCCTTGCGCTTGTTGATAAAGGTTCTGGGTATGGTATTGCTCGCGTCCTGGACCCTGAGTGGGCGGATCTGAGTGTGATTAAGAAGTGGAAAGATGAATGTCTTTCGTCACATGGGGACTTGTGCAATAATCCGCTTAGCATATGGCAAGCAAGGCCTGCTTGGTTGATTGATATTGAGAGAAAGTGCCTTGTTCCAGGGACCGTCGAGGGTGACTATGTAGCGTTGAGCTATACATATGGTGGCCATATTGGCCGTCTAATCGATTACAAGGTGCTCGAACTGCTCCAAGTGCCACAGGCGCTAGACACTACAGGCCTGTCGGAGTATGTGTCACCAATCATACGAAACGCCATTCACTTGACTACCGTCATCGGCGAGAGATATCTCTGGGCTGATGCACTATGCATTACCCACGGAGACACCAATTCAACAACAGAGCAATTATCACTCATGGGCGCCATCTACGCCAACGCAGTCCTCACAATAGTAGCAGCGGACGGTGACTCCGAAACTGGTCTAGCAGGCATCAAGGAAATATCACCACCTCGAGAACTTAAACAACTTCTAGTCCCTTTCGGAGACCAACAGCTTCTGCACAAGGACAACACGGGGTTTGAAACAGAATTTTGGCTGCCATACTACGAACGAGGCTGGATCTATCAGGAACTGAGACTATCACCCCGCAAGCTCGCCTTCCACGAGGAACAACTCCATTGGCAGTGTCAACGTGGTGTGTGGCATGAGGAAGCTGCGTCAAGAAGACAGGTTGAGAAGGACCCCTGCACAACTGACACGATGGATAGCGGTTTAAGAATCCTACTAGCTGGGTTCTTTGACTGTTCTTCTTTCAGTCTTCTCGCATCACGGTACAATGACATGGAGCTTCGCTACGGTGAAGACGCCCTGCCAGCAATATCAGGATTTCTGTCCGTGTTAAGCCGGCGCTTCCAAGGCGGTTTCCTATACGGGATACCAGAAATGATGTTCGAGCGCGGTCTTGGTTGGAAGCCGTGGCTCCGAGAGAGAGGTTTGGAAAGACGAGTTCGCTCATCAAGGCCTCAAAGCGTGCAACTTAAACCGTCTGGCCTCCCGTCTTGGTCATGGATTGGATGGATGGGTTCTGTAGATCCGGGTGGTCCTGAAGCAACGCTGATGATGCCACCGGATGAATACGGAAGCATTGAAGAGACCACATCCATCACTGAATGGTACACAAGCCACTCCCCAGCCGATCCCCCTTCTAAATGGCGAAGAATAAGGTCTACATGGTATGAGAATCGTGATACCTATAAAGACTTTACGAGGCCACTACCACCAGGATGGACGCGCCACGATGCTCCAGAAAAGTCACCTTGGGATGATGGGCCTTATTTGTTCCCTGACGGATGCGACAAGTTCATCTTCAAGCACAAGGATATGCCTGAGATGGGTTACGAACCAGTACAAGGATGGTTCTATCCATTCCCTATCACTCCGGTAGACGAAACAACAGTACCTGATATGCCCGAGCAAACAGAATATCTCTTCTGCAAGACTCACAAAGCTCAACTATGGGGCTGTCAAAAGGAAGGTGAAGGGAAAGACGCGCGACTGTACAACAGCCAGAGACAAGAGGTTGGGTTTCTGAATTTAGTTAACGAGGGCTTTTTTGCCCGCTTCCCCAGAACGCTGTCTGAGGAAGAAAAAGGGTTGCCTGTTGACTTGGTAGCTGTTTGTAAAATCAGGACCTACTACAGAACACGGGATGAAGTGACCAAGATTTGGAGTCCGAGGCAGACGAAGGATACGTATTTGGTTCTTTGGGTGGAATGGAAAGATGGGGTTGCGACTCGGCTTGCCAGTGGACAGGTCGATGTTGAGAAGTGGGATGAACTGGACTTGGAGAGTATCGATTTGATTCTTGGATAGACTGGCGAGAGGTGACGGATAGAGAACATTTCGAGAGATTCCCACGCGTTAATTAGAACATCAGAGGGAAGGCACTGAGATCGTGACAGATCCAGCTGCCTCTGATACACTTGACGGTAAAGTCAAGGAGTCCAATAGAGTGGATAAATCGCTGAGAATATTGCTGCACTTTTCGCGAATAATTTCTGTCCCTCGGCTGCGGCTGAGACACGTACAATGTCAGGAAATGATTCCGGGATTCTTGAGACCAGGACTTGCCACAATGGTCCTCACTCCGTAGAACCGTATCGATCGAGAAACTACTCGGTTAATTCAGGAAGGCCGGTGAATTTTCGAGCGAGTAATTTGGGCATCAAGATCGACATCAAAGATCCTACGCGAATGGCGACACCTCGGTTCAAATTTCTTATCACTTGATCAAAGCTTCATCCTCGACCAACAACAAGATAACAATCCTGAGATAAGTCATATACCTTGTCCCATATGAAGCAATCTCCACGTCAACGTCCAACCCCCGATGATATATATCCAGGTGTAGGGTTGCTGAGTCGGATCGCCCTCCGGACCTTCCGGCCGCTCTGCCAAAGTACACATGTACCCCAGACTCAGCTATCGCCTCTTATCTACAAAATAACTCATCCGCTTCAGCTCCGGTGTCAAGAAGTTGATCAGACAGCTGACCCACTTTCCAAGCCCCTTCGCGCGCTTATCTCTCCATGCCGATCAACTAGAAACTTTACCCGAGTCTATCGTACATATACTCGTATAGAACCACTTGGCGCGTGAAGGCTATTAAACCCCGAATACCGAGGATTAAGGTCGAAATCGAAAATGCGGTGGAGTATTTCCCCGTGTTCTCCTCGTTTTACTGGTTTCAATTGAAGTCTGGGGATGTAATCCATGAATGGCTGACGTACGAAGAAAACGGTATGCAGCTGGATACTGTCTGGGATGCTCACAATTTCGATTTAAATGCCTCAAAGGACGTACTTCCCCTCGGGGAATCCTTGATTGTACCCATTTATAGGTAGGCGAATGATTTATGAGGCATATCACATCCAAACTGTTGAGAAACGTGCGTGACCACGACCAGGATGGGGTTTATCTGTAGGTAAGTGTCGGATGACCAGCATAGAGGACCCTGAGAAGGAAAAAACTAGTCGATTGGGTATTTCGTACGAAGCAACGTTGGCATTTTGGTGGAGTTCTTGTAGCGGCTAAGCAAACAAACAAAAGTGAATCTGTACGGTGAGATTGATGCATATCCATAAACCAAGGGCATACAGCTTCAAAGGGCAGGTAGGCCAGGACCATGCCTGCAAACAATCCGCCAATGATCTGATTGGCATAATATTATCGTGCTCACTGTAACGAGAATAAGCTCCCGAAAGTATTGCCGCTGAAGTCAAGCTCACGCCACATTCTGTCAAACTACCCTATTCAAACGTTTTAATCTCGCTTCTTATTCCCGTGAAATGTCCAGTCACCTCAGTTCCGTAAATGGTAGCCAAGCTGCAGAAGGTGCATTCCCAGTCTGGGGTACAGGGTAAGAGGTCCCACTGAAAGCCTCCATAAAATAGTATCGCGTGCTGTATACGCGACGGGCCGTGATAGGAGCTGTTCAAGTTCGGGCCATGATGTGAGAAACCAAACCTGAATCAAAGCCAGACGTTACGAGTAAGCAACGCTGTTTAGCCAGGTTTCACTTTTGCGCATCTTCATTTTCATCATAGCAGAATGTTTCATGGACCAAAATCCTGAGTTGAATTATCATAACGTAATCTGAGACCACGCCACAGCAAATGAGCTCACTGAGGCTCATAAGCGACAGAAATACCCACTCAGAGTCTCAGCAGCATTGGTCGGATTAATGGTCCTTTTATTTTATTGCTCATGGTCCACAAGCTAGGGTCGGTCATGCAGTCCGGTGCTATTCCTACCTGGGATACGGTGTACGAGTCAGTGCAAATACCGTCAAATGAGACTACGGTACAGAGTACCTGAGTACAACAAACAAATACGTCGGCGCTCCCGCGGCAAATCAACGGACTAGACTAGAGTAGAGCCTCACCTAAAAAAGATTCTTCCATTCGCCACGGCATTAGTCGCGGCAGGCTGATCCAAGTATTCTGTCAGCGAGACTCTCTCCCCGTCTAATTCCCTTCCAGCCACCTTGCGTCAGGATTTGTTAGGCGAAACGATGATGAGGCCAAGGCATAAGTCCGTGTTCCCTATACCTGTTCTGATCAGCATAGAGTTTGTTACGGAGACCAACACAACAGAATAGGAGTAAGAGAAAGAATACCCGCCTGTGATCTCAGGCACTTCGGTCAAACTTGCCCATCATCAGGACCTGGCCCAGTATATTTCCTGTCTATCAATTGATCTGGGCCATTCTATTGTATCCAGCTTGAGGCATTATTATTGTTTACGCGTCTGAATCTGGACTTGCTGATGGTCACTTGGTCATTCAGTCCCATCTTGATGATATCCACATAATAGGGTCACGCTTTTTTCACCGAATAGAGTAGACAGTCTAGACCTGATATGAGGCGACGATAGCCGATGGCGAATAAGAATTGAATCAATTTGTCAGTTAACAACGATATGCCCTGATGCTTCCAAAATGCAACACTGGTTCGTATCGAGGGCAGAAAAATTAGAGAGGAAAAAAAAATGAGGCGGCGGCAAAGGCGGTCTAACCCGTGCTCACCGTTCCATCTACGGTAATTAAGAGGTACGTACAGAGTATCTCTTACCGTATTTGGGCATTACAGTTTTTAACCTGGCAATGTGGATATTGGAAGACCGTAAAGAATATTCCGCGCACCAATAAGAGTCCCTAAAACAGAAATTCTTTGCTGTCTCGGAGTAACTAAAGAGAAAGACGTGCCGAGGGCGAAGGAAAAAAAGGCCGCTTGTTCTTGTTCCTGCTGGGATCGGTTTCTTCCCGAGAATAGCGTTCCCTGCATCACATCACGCTAGCGGCTCTTCAGTTTCCTGTTTCGTAGATAAAGGAGGGAAGTTAAACATAACCTCAACTTGACCTCACCTGTACATGTAAACAGGAGATATGTCGGGATGACCAAAATGTGTGTGGAAAGGCGAGTTTCCACGTCTTGTCAGGTACCGTAATAGTCAATACGTAATAAACGTCTATATCGACCCATCTTTTTACTCCTGTTTTCTGTATCCTACCGCTTGTACCGATATCCACATTTTGGTGGTTCAAGGTTTGGGAAAGCCCACTATGACATGACCCTATTCAGAGCTTGGCAACGACCCTTAATTTTCTCGTCCAACGGAAACGACAAGACACGCATACGACTAAATTCCCGCACGGCGTGACCGGCCACCCTTCCTTTCTCCTCCTGAGTCGAGTACAGTCTAGTGTGCTGTACTCTATCTATGACGTAGCCTCAGCCTCAAACCAGAACATCCTCCACTGCCCTTGTTCTGCCCCATGGGGAGCGATCCCTGAGGTCAGGTACTCTTGCTACCTACGTACAAAGCAAAGTGAGGCTATGCCTGTACATGTACAGTACATGTTCGTTAGCTAGTCTAGTCTAATCCATACCCAGCTAACGTTCCAGATGTACAAAAAGTTCTCGGCGTCTCCAGCGTCAGGATCCAAATTGTTGAGATATTTAAACCCAGCCCATCTGTCCCCATTCACGTTTCTGACGGTTTCTCGATTACTCTACTCTTCCTTCCTTTTCCTCTTCCATTTACGCCTGTCAAATACCCCAGCGTAGTCTGTGACTACCTATACTCGTATCTGCAGATCATCTTGCATAGACCATACCTTCTGTGACTAGACCAGACCCCCCTCCTCAATGTAAGTACCGTCTGCTCTGAACCCTGTTTTTTTCAGTTTAGTCCCTTCGGTTCTGCACGATGCAAGACAACATGTCTAGCAGCGCATACGTACGCGTGAAACAAACCCTTTTACTTCGGTGTTTTTTTCTTGAGACAAAACGACATACATCATAGCTGCATATGACTTCATCAAATTTTACCCAGCCCATAATTATTCTGTACCGATTCCGCTGCCAAGACTCGCCGGACCGAACCCCACTACCAATCCAAAACCACCAAAAGCACCGACTTGAAAAAGATCTCACTGGGACTAACAAGAATTTCTTAGTCTCTCTACTCTCTTCTCATCTCTTCTCATCACAACCACCACAACTTCACAATGTCAGCCACAACAGATCCCACAACAAATATGGCCAGCGAAGCCGAAAAAGGAAAACAGGAACCTCTCAAGATGGAGCCTTCCACTTCAAACCCTCCTCCCAAGTACGAGCACGACTCAGCATCCGGTTCAGACGGCGAAGTCCCCAAGGGCGAGACAAGCGACGAGATCGGAAACATCTTCGAGGGTGAGGATGGAAAGAGTTACAGGACCATGACCCGATGGGGTACCATCTTTGCTCTCCTCACCAACCAATTCGGTATCGGCGCTCTTGGTCTTCCCAGTGCTTTCGCGACTCTCGGTCTTGTCCCTGGTTTCATCACTCTTTTCGGATCTGCTCTTTTGGCCTGGTACACCGGCTTTGAGCTGTACCGCTACTCTATTCTCCATCCTCAATGTGTGCACATCATTGACCTGGCCAAGGCTGCTGGTGGTCGACCCTGGCAAATCATCGTGGCCATTGGATTCCTCATCCAGGTCATCATGTTCTGCTCTTCTGCTATCGTCACCATCTCAATTGCCTTCAACACCATGACTGAGCACTCCATCTGCACTGTCGGATTCATGGCCGTCGCCGCCGTCATTTCATACCTCCTCTGCATTCCTCGAACCGTCAAGTTCATCTCTCGCAGCGGTCCTCCTACCGTCATCTCCCTTGTCGGCGCCGTCCTCATCGTCATGATCAGTCTTGGATTCGCCAACCCTGTCAAGGCCCCCGAGAACTGGTCCCCTCAGATCAAGGCCTTCAACAACCCCGGCTTCCGCAACATCTTCAACGCCGTCCTCAAGATCGTCTTCGCCTATGCCGGCAACCACTCTTACGTCTCTTACATGGCTGAGATGAAGGATCCTCGCAAGGATTTCCCCTTCTCTCTTACCTGGTTGATCGGCCTTACCACCGCTTTCTACTCCATGCTTGCCACCGGTATCTACTGTCTCGCCGGCGAGTACACGACTTCTCCCGCTCTTGGTTCCGCTCCTCACGTTTACGCCAAGGCTGCTTACGGTGTTGTCCTCCCCGCTATCTTGACTGGTGCCCTTGCCAACGGTCACGTTGGTGTCAAGTACATGTTTATCGTCGCCATGAAGCAGATGAAGGCCACTCACGAGATCACCTCCAACAGCATCCGCTCATGGGCTGCTTGGATGATTTGCACCACGTTTTTCTGGATCATCTCCTTCATCCTCGCCAACGCCATCCCCATCTTCGACTCTATTGTCTCGATCCAGTCTGCTACCACATACGCCTGGTTCTCCTTCGGTATGAGCGG
Source organism: Fusarium sp. MBC 181 (assembly GCA_030772735.1). Taxonomy (NCBI): domain Eukaryota; kingdom Fungi; phylum Ascomycota; class Sordariomycetes; order Hypocreales; family Nectriaceae; genus Fusarium; species Fusarium sp. MBC 181. The sequence continues at coordinate 264,960 of JAPHDB010000166.1, read as the reverse complement.
TGTCTTCTACATTGTCTCTCGCAAGGACATTCACTTCCAGGGCGGCAAGAACATTGCTTTCTTCGTTCTCAACGTCGGTATCATCATGTTCGCCTTTTTCCTCAACGGTGCTGGTCTCTGGGCTTCATTGACCGAGATGCTTGAGATTTTCGCCACCGGCGACAATGTCAACGGTACTTTCAGCTGCGGTGACAATTCCGCTCTGTAAAGTGACGATGATCATCCTCAATTTACTACAATATAGGATCGACATCTAGCTCCGGACAGGATAGATGTACATGAGTCATGAACCAGGTTTTCTTCTTATTTGGCGTTCTTTCACAAATTATAGACTAAGCATATACCATACCAAGCGAACATAGCATAGCCTTGAAAATTTATTCGTTCAATCATATCAAAGCGCCTTTAAAATTGTGATTTGCTCCATTGGCATGAAGTTCAAGGCATTATTTGATGATCTCATTTCATTCTCGTGAACCTTCTACTCATTCCAACGTTGAATTGTCTCAGGATATTTAATGACGCAACTGAGAGCAGCCCTCAAGCGACACTTTCAGATTTCGTTCATCTCTCATCGGTTGAATTTTGCCCGAGTATTTCCGTTTACTTTCCCTTACCTTGTGCCAAATCGCCCTATTTTGGCAATCTTGTACAGAGTGAGGCTGGCGACTGAAGTATTATCACACCGGCGGTTCAACTACCATTTCAACATAGCAAATAGGGCCCAGTAAGGCTATAGAGGTGCATTATGAGTACAAAGACCTTGCATCTCGGCTGAAGGGGATACTGCCTTTTTCGGTTATGATAGCCTAATGTATAAACAAACGCCTTCTTGTCTGTTACAAGTCTATGTGTACAACAAAAAGATGGATTTGAGTTTACAAGCTAAACCATCCTGAGAATTTTCTACCAAAAGCGACCACAAGTTTTGCAGAGCTACGAGCAATTGAAGCCACATGACTCCAGAGCTGATTAGAAAAAGTCTGTCTACACGGGATGAAGCTTCATAATGTGTCCTGAGATCGCCGGTCTGGAGTGTAAAGATAAAACCTTACGTGCATTTCTGTATTCAGAGATCAACACAATTTGATGGTTTCATCTTGACATACCCTAGGTAACTGGAAACGCGGACATAGAAGATGCTACCGTTAAACTCTGTCGGATATTCTGATCGATGCCTTATGCTGTCAACATCGGAAGTGGAAGAGGAAAAGTCAGCAAGATTAAGTTCCAGCAATGCACAGAGACACGCGACATGAAACCTATCAACAAAGCGATATGGGAGCCATTGCATGTACGGAACTCAGATTGCAAGACATACACAAGTTTTAATTTAGCTCAGGGAGGTATTTGTTGAAGAGCGAGATCTAGAAATGCCGATATAGGAACCCAACATAAATATCACTTTCTCTCCAAAGACTGACATAATTCTCTGTAGCCATCTCCTGCTCTGTGTATGTGAAGTACGGCTGGACTCTCAGCAAGAGTCTCTATTCTAACGTCACATAACTAATAAAGCTCTCAGTCCATGTGTATTTCACACATCCAATTCGAGTCGAGCAAGATGCCTGCCTGTCAGGTATAAAGTCTAATCTTCAAAGTTCAAGAAGAACGCACGCAAACCGCCAACTCCAAAGTTTGATTCAACCTCGTCGCAAGTAACAGACTTTTCAGAATGTCCTCAATCCTGAAAAGAATCTCCATATAAAGACATCATCCTGCCCCTTCTTCCTCCCTTTTTCTCTTTTCATCCACAACAATCTCACACTCATCTTCGACATCTTGTCAAACACAAACAACCTTCCAACCACTCTAAACAACTACACAACCCCCCTTCACTCTACATTCACAATGTGTGGCGGATCATCTTCACGCAGCAGCCAGACTGGCAGCAAGGCCAAGCGCCGTAATGCCACCCAGTTCAGCTCCATCCCTTATGACAATACAACCCAGGGCACCGCCCCTGTCATGTATACCGCTGAGAAGCACACGGACCCCAAGTAAGTATACTGAACCGCCAACTGCATTGATGGACGAAGCTAACATCTATAGGAAGGCGAGAGAAGCCGCCAACAGGCGATGGGCGGCCAACTACAACGGCTCCGCGTAAGCCGAAAAAGGTTTTCCTGGTCAGACAGTATCCTATTAATCCGTCTGTTTGAGGTTTTTTTTTGGTGGCCGAGTCTTGTTTGGAGTTTTTAAACTTTGGGTGAAATCTACAGGAGTCCTGGGTTTCGATAGCCCTCTAGACTGAAGGCCTGTGTTATGATAGTGTAATAAAATCACTTTCAACAAATGAAATGCTTCCATATTCTCCGTGCAGGTATAATTGTCCTTTCTAGTCTATCCAGTGATGCCGGTATCGTATAGTAAAACTGTAGCGGTAATCGCAGCACCAGTCCAGTTTATCTTTACTTGATAGAGTTTCTTATCGTTGGGAAGACAGTCAACGTACCACTCATAGCACGGCACAGCACGACGTGATTCTTTGGACCACTCTCTTGCCTATCGGCCCACCTTATCAGCTCAATTAATAACTAAAAGTTTATTCAGACATAAACTCCAATGGCCGTGCAAATCCTAATCAACCGTCGATCTTGATGGTCGTCAACTTCGGTGCCGAACCGGCGGACTTAGCAACTGCAATTCCGACGCCGACTGAACAGCGAAACCTTATTATAAATCACCCAAAGACCAGATCTCGTCCAAAATAGGTATCGCAGCTCACCAACGCCCGTTTGTTGTCGATCACCCGAAGTAACGAGCGTTCATTCGGCATTACTTCGTCACGATGAGCTCCGTGGAATAACTGCACGGCATCAAGAGTGTCTGGTATACGAACTGCAATGCTAACGCCATGGCGTCATTGATTGTATATAACCAACCTCCTATACAATCTCAAAACGCAACTCACATCTCATACTTACAAGACTCAACATTCAACTTATCAAAATGCAATCCTCTGTTAACGGTACCTCTGCACGCCGTCTCTTGCTCAGAGGCGGCACTGTCCTCATCCACGATGAAGCCGACAACGTCCAAGCTCTTCAACGAGACATTCTCATCGAGAACAACCGCATTGCCAGAATAGCCTCAGACATTGGCAATGTGTCTGGGGCGGAGGTAATCGAGTGTGACTACAAGATTATCTCGCCCGGCTTCATTGACACGCATCACCACCTCTGGCAAACCCAGCTGAAGGGAAGGCACGCAAATCAGCTTCTTCTCGACTACATGCCTTCAGGAGCTGTGCAGGCATCCAACTATACCAGAGAAGACCTTTACTGGGGTCAACTTGGTGGTTGCTTCGAGGCGATTAACGCTGGTACTACAACTGTTGTTGATCATTCGCATGTGAATACTTTTGAGGGTGCTGGTAAGTGTATCGCCAATATGGTATGGTAAAGTGCTGGAAACTAACATTTGATCCGTTTAGCTTCGACTGCCATTTCGGCTACAGTCTCCTCAGGTCTACGCAGTGTTTATGGCTACTGTCCAACAATCCGCGTCGGATCTTGGTCCCCATTTGAAATGAATCCAGAACTGATCGCATCTTGGATTCTTCAAGAAATCCAGGACCTAGGCACTAAAGCACCCTTCGGAGATGGTAGAGTCACGATGGGTCTGGCCTTCGATCTTTGGTTCCTACCCGAGCAAGTTGTCCAAGACCTCTTTAAACGTGCTCGAGACGTCGGCATGGAGCTAGCTACTACCCACGCTGTTCGTAATCATCAGATGAGCATGAACGATGTTATCCAGCAGGTCAAAAGCCAAGGCTTATTGGACCATCGGATGATTATCAGTCATGCTAATGGGTCTCCTGCTGAGAGTATTCAAGCTATAGCTGGTGCAGGAGCACACATCAGCAGCACGCCTTCTACGGAAATGCAAATGGGTTTGGGAAATCCCATGTGTCTCGATAGTGACTACCCAGCTGCTCAAGCCCAGTCAAGTTTGGGCATTGATTGTCACAGCAACCAAGCTTCCAGCATCGTATATGAGATGAGGCTAGCTTTACAAGCAGCACGGGCAAAGCATAACCAGAGACTCATTGATCAAGAGTTGGCGCCTCGACGCATTTCTAACACAGTCCAAGACGCTTTCAATCTCGGAACTATCCAAGGTGCAAGAGCGATTGGAAGACAGGATGAGCTTGGCAGTATTGCGGAGGGTAAACTAGCCGACCTAGTTATCTTTGACGCGAACACCCCCGAGCTTCTCTGCGCAGCTGAAGAAGATCCACTGGCAGCTATCGTTTTACATAGCAGTATCAGTAACGTGGACACTGTCATCATTGATGGTATTGTTAGAAAGCGTGGGGGCAAGTTGCTTGATGTGAAGGTGGAAGAGGACACCCGAGCCATTGTGGGCCAAGAATATCTTGGTTGGGGAGATGTTGCTAAAGCTATGAGGAAGTCTAGATTGGAGATACTGGAAAGGGAGAAGAAACAGAGCTTTGAGGAGTTGAAGCAGGGCGTTATGAAGACTCTTCAAGTGGATGAGTCGAAGCTGAGAGATTAGGATGGAGATTTACTACATATTGCCGCATCGTGCTCATGTACTTAGTTCCCGATGGCAACCAATTCTTTCACATACGACCAAAGGTAGTGGAAAATACGGGATCCCGTCCGCTCTCCCATAGTCAAGCCACTAACCGGCGGATTAGTAGTTGGGTCGGTGACGACCAGCGAATCCCCGCTGTTGTATGTATCTTATTTTTGCATTTTTACCGTCCAAAAAACCCCGTAGTACTATTGTCGTCTTGCATAACCGTTGAAAAGAAGAAACTCGTTTGCCTATATATGTAAGTAAAGTAAGTCTTGTTTGTGGGTTGGTCGCTCTGGCGGACTGCCCCATCCTAGTGATACCCTTAGACCTCCTTGTGGCGATCTCTTTTAGTACTACGATGCCACGAAAATAGCTGCAGATCTTGCTGACATGATGACGTCGTGGTTGCACAATGCTTGCCGTTCTCTGCCACAAACCCCATAGTGCTCCGGTAATCGGATTAAGCCTTGAGGTCGGTCACCTTCCGGGAAGCTCGGGCAACACAAAGACACTCTTAGGACCGAATGATGCATGTAAGACAGAAAAGTCGCGTATAAGAGGATCCAATAACCCGGCTCAATGCCTTCTGGTCAGCATTCCTTCATCTACCCATAACCTCTTCCATTATGGGTGAATCAAAAGCCAGCCCAACGGTGCAGCTATCACAATGGGTGTCAGACCTGAAGTTACACGACATACCAGAGCAAGTTCGTACCCGAGCAAAGTATCTCATTCTCGATGGCCTCGCATGTGCGTTCGTTGGGTCCCATCTACCTTGGTCCGAGAAGGCAGCACAAGCGCTTCTCAACCTCGAGCCAACCCAGGGCGACGCCTCGCTCGTCGGCTGGGGAGGGCGCAAAGTCACTGCTCTTACCGCAGCGCTTCTAAACGGCACCTTTATCCAAGGATTTGAGCTGGACGATTGGCACAGCGAAGCTCCTCTTCATTCGAACAGTATCGTTCTCCCGGCCTTGCTTGCCGCTGCGGAACACGCTTCTCAGTCGACTATATCTGGGAAAGAGTTCCTGCTTGCTACTATCGCAGGTTATGAAACGGGTCCACGGGTAGGACGTTCTCTCTGGGGAACGCACGTTCTTACCTCAGGATGGCATTCGGGTGCTGTCTTTGGCCCTGCTGCAGCAGCCGCCAGCGTTAGCAAACTCTACGGACTCGACGTGAATAAAATCGAAGACGCTTTTGGAATAGCATGTACACAAGCCTGTGGTCTCATGTCCGCCCAGTTCGAAAGCGACGCCAAGCGCATGCATCACGGAATAGCAGCGCGAAACGGCCTCATGGCTACTATCCTCGCACAAGGTGGCTACGTAGGCATCAAGCAGGTTTTCGAGCGCGAGTATGGTGGCTTTCTGAAACAATTCAGTTCTGGAAATGGCAAGACGCCACAATATCAAGTTGAAGAATTGACGAGTCAGTTGGGAAGGAAGTGGCAGACGGAGGGGATTCGGGTCAAGCCGTATGCTGCTATGGCTGGTACACATCCCAGCATCGACTGTATCCGTCATCTACAGGACCAAAACTCTGAAAAGATGAAACGATTCAATGAGATAAAGAGGATTGAGATCTTGCTTGGGGAAGCTGCCTTTCATCATGGGGGCTGGAAAGCCGAGAGGCCACTTACTGCGACTGGAGCACAGATGAGTAACTCATTCACGACCGCGACACAGATTGTCCATGGACAAGTTCTCATGCCGCAATTTACACAAGAGATGCTCAAGAATGATCAAGTCTGGAGACTCGTGGACTTGACAGAGTGTAAACTGCACATCACCGATGGCGACTCGATCGGAGCTCAGGAAGTGAGAATCGAGTTTCAAGATGGGACAATCCTACATCACGCTGTACCTAATGCTTTGGGCGTCGATCCACCGCTGTCTAATGAGGATATATTGGCTAAGTGGAGGAAATTGACAAAGAATATCGTTGATGAGAAAGTAGTAATCACGATTGAGGAGATGGTGCTTTCTTTGGAGGAGCAGGGTGATATTGGGAGGCTTTGTGAGCTTCTTGGTCAGACCTCGAAGAATCCGTTATCTAACTAGGTATGGACTTCTTAGTGTGCGTTTGAGAATAGTAGCCTTTTCATAAGAGATGTTCGTGAGAGTTTGATTCACTACATGGCCGTTGTATCGAGTAGTGATGTTGTCAAAGCCAAGTTCATCACCAAAGCTAGTTTTGCCTTCCAACATTTCTCTATACCCTTATGTCATCCCAAAATGCCGCAAAAATAACAGAAAGCCTCCAATACCTTGCAAACTTTATTCTGAGCTGGACGTTAAGAGATTGTATTGCATCATTTGAAAAAGTTGTCATGCAAGACATCAAGGTTCTCAGCAGGTCAACAGGGTGCTGTTGCAGAAGTTTTATCGATCCGAACTGACTCTGGCGACGATATATACTCGCGGTTGGTTGGATGGGCCAATTACCTTGAGAGAATTGATAAGGCACTTAATCTAGCCCTGTTGCGGGACACATGGTTCGTCAGACTGCAGGCTTTCTTTGTTTCTTGATTCCAATAAACAATTGTGCCATATTGTAAGAAGATCTTTGTAGAGAACCTATATAACGTTTACAAGTCTGGTTCTTATTGCCAATGTATAAGGGAATAATGGTGCTTAGAATCACAATGAACCTGGTTGGCGTCCAGACCATGACCCATCACTAACCCTTGTGGCGACTCCGCATCTGAATCCCCTCCATGAAGCACTATCCCCCTTCGAAGCTAGACCAGGTCCCGTTACCGGCTCTTACCAGCCGTAGCCAATCGTCTTCCCGAAATTGTCATCAGGGTACTTACACCATCGACCCTGATGGCCTCACCTTGATGAGCACAGACAATATGGTGTAAGTCGAAGATGAGTAGAAATATCAGCTTCGAGATGAAAGAATCTTGTTTCTGCTTCTTCAGGCCCGTCTTTCTCTCGGAATATTCTTTCTTCCTGTCAAATCTCTCCCAGTGATCAGAATGGCTAAGAACAAGGTCAAGAAGGGAAGCAAAAACAAGGGTGCTAAGAAGCACTCTGTTCCTCCAAAGGCTTTGCCAGTGACACTTCTCTCTGGGTTCTTGGTATGCTTCCTTCATATATCATCTCGGGCCTCGCTAATCATGTCAGGGCGCTGGTAAAACAACCCTTCTTCAACATATCCTCCGCAGCGAACACGGTCTTCGCATAGCAGTAGTCGTTAACGACATCGGAGCGTAAGATTCCCTCCCATCTTCCTCTCGCTCGTCACTAACAAAACAACCCTCTTAGTATCAACGTCGACGCCTCTCTTATCAAACAGACCCACCGCCTAACCAAAACTCAAGAAAAGGTCATTGCTCTCCAGAATGGCTGTATCTGCTGCACGCTCCGCGGCGATCTCCTTGAAGAACTGGTGCGCCTTGCCCAGCTTCAAGAATTCGACTATATAATTATTGAGAGTAGCGGGATCAGTGAGCCGGAGCAAGTTGCTGAGACTTTTGATGCGAGGTTGGCGGAGCAGATGGATTCAATGGAGGGGGCTGGATTAGATGATGATATGATCCAGGTGCTAAAACAATTGTAAGTGAATGCTTTTAGAGTTGGGAATTTGATGACTAACATAAACACAGGAAGGACGCTGGTGGTTTGGAAAAGTTTGCGAAACTGGATACTACCGTCACTGTCATTGATGCATTCACCATGCTACATGACTTTGACACAAGTGATCTCTTGTCTTCCAGACGAGACGATGTTACGCCCGAAGATGAACGAACGGTCTCAGATCTCATGGTTGATCAGATCGAGTTCGCGGATGTTATCATCCTGAACAAACTCGACATGGCAAGTCTCTGTTCCCTTCATCGACTGCCAATAGCTAACATGTTGAAGGTCGACGCTTCAACAAAGCCCCGCTTACTAGATTTGATCAAAAGGCTCAACCATAGAGCCAAGGTCATCGAGTCAAGCTATGGAAAAGTTGATGTCAAACAGATTGTCAACACAGGCATGTTCAACCTCCAGGTTGCCCAGTCCGGCTATGGTTGGCTCCAGGATCTTCATGCCATGACTGTTCGCGAGGTAAGCTACATGCCTTTCACTCTAACCATCGCCAGTATGCTAATAGTCACAGGTCAATGGCCGTAATGTCATTACACCCAAACCCGAGACGGAAGAGTACTCTGTGCGCAGCTGTATCTACAGCCGCCACAGACCCTTCCATCCTCGTCGACTCTGGGCATTGTTGTACGACAAGTTTATTCTTCAGCTGGAACATCCAGACGAAGATGAAGAGGAGGAAGAAGAAGGGGAAGAGGCTGACGAAGATGATGATCTTGAAATGATTGACTATGCAGATGCCGAGGAACCGGCCCAAGACACAGTAACAATCGACCAAGACAACTCGGACTCCTCATCTCGAGGCAAACGCTCTGCTCCTTCATCACCACGCAGTAGCCACTCAACTATCTCATCCGCTCCCTCTCCCGAGCCCGCTTCCAAGAAACAAAAGCTCATTGACACAGAAGTGGATGAAACGGAAGATCTCTGCCCGCCTCCCAACGAAACCATCCTCGTGACCAAGCGACAACATCCCATCTTCGCCCGTCTCTTCCGCTCCAAGGGCGAGTTCCTCCTTGCAACACGTCCCCATCGCGCAGGAGACTGGTCCCAAGCCGGCGCAATGCTCACTCTAACCGGCGGGCGACCTTGGTTCTGTACCCTCCCGCCGGAAGACTACACCACTGGCGATGCAGAAGTGGATGGTCTTGTGCAGCATGATATCCAGAAAGGTGGTGAATGGGGTGATAGACGACAAGAACTGGTATTCATTGGAGAGAATCTGGACCGGGAAGCGCTGGAGAAGGTGCTTGATGTGTGTTTGCTTACGGATGAAGAGTTTGCAGACTGGGAGGCTGTCATGAGGGAAAGCTCGAGTGATGAAGAGAAAAGGGAGAAGCTCGAGGAGTTGTTTGATGACGGATTCCCGGATTGGTCTGGGGATGATGAGCATGAAGGGCATGACCATGACCATGGTGGTTTGAGGTCGATCAAGGAGCATTTGCAGGAGGTTGACTAGATTAGAGGAGGTAGAGAAAAGAAATCAATTTGTTTTACCGTTAGCTGGGTACCTTGTCCCCGTATAAACTCCTTTCATTCGTTAACGCCTGGAATCTGTGCAAACCCCATGTTCTGTTTCTTTAACCGAAAGCCGTGTGCTTCAATCTGGGAAGTCGTGAGGGTATTCTTAGCCCCAGTATTGATTCCTTGAGCCCAGCACAGAGCAAACCTCGCATCCAATCCCAGTGGTGCTCAGATCTTCATTGAGTCTCACTGGTGCTCGTGGGCCCAAAGCTGATAGGGTATCGACCCCGAATGGTAATGCTCCAATGCGCCAATGTCAGAATCGATTCTCTTCAAGCTCAAGCGAAGCCCAAGATGCAAGGAGTAAATCGATGTGTTCAACGCTTGGAATTCATCCCGAACACCAAGCTGTGATCCTCCCAGGAACTGAACCCAATCCCAAATGTCCATCCCTCAAAAGTCCCCCATCATAGCAAAGGCAGCATCAACAGCTCCTCTCGACATAAAAGAGAGAACCTTGACATCCTTTCCCATCCAAATACTCCCTTTTGACCAGCCTCTCACCAAAATTCTCACATACCACACCGCAAGACGCTTATTGTGCATGTGCACCTTCTTGGTGCATGCCTTCTCCATGTTCTGTCGCAGCTCAGCCATCCAGTTCTGTTCATCCTGGAAATGCACGTCCGGTCGTTCCATGGGACAGAACTGTCCTTGTAGTGGTTCGCTTGATCGACGGGGTGGTCCTTGTGTTGAGAAGCTGACACTGAGTTGCGCTGGATAACTGCGGTAGGTCGCGATGCCGAAGACGGGTGTTTGACAAGCCAGTGAATCTTCGCAGGCGGTGGATGTTTGATGATTGCTTGGTTGGTCTAAGGACGTCAGCGTTATACCAATTCAATAAAGAAAAGTCTTACCGCAAACATTCCCAACTTGCAGAAACTCCCTCACAACAAACTGCAGCCTCGGCTTCTCGAGGCTATCCTCCTGAAACACAGCCTCCAAAAAGTCCTCCATGGTCTTCCCGGTCGAAACAAGGGTAGCATCCATCTCCGTCGCGATGTGACACGCGTGAAGTATTTCAAAACATCGCTTTAGTTCGAGCCCGTCGAGGTCGTCGGCTGAGGTTATGGGACGTGGTGGTCGGAGGAAGTAATCTCCTACTTCGAGCGCTGCGAAGAGACGTTTGCGTGAGAGGGCGGTAGAACGAGGGGGGCTGTCATTGGCGGTTAGTTCTGGATCAGAGGTTTCTTGCTTGGTAGGGCAGTGTGATGTTGATGGAGGTGGGAAGATCTCGGGGGGATGAAGAGCTTGATGGTTGGGATCGGCTGAGGAAGGTTGATTGTATTCTGAGAAGGACGGCCCGTACATGTTGAGAGCGTTGTTGGAGGAAGAGAGAATCTGTCGAAGTAGCGCTCAAGAAGGGAGGTTATCTAAACCGAGTGCATAGTTGCAGTGAATCATCATGGACTAGTTGAGATGGGTTTGGCAGCTACACCAAACCATCACCTCAGAAAACAGAAGATGCACAAGAAAAGGTATCACAGAAAAGGCGCAAGGTAACAACAGCTGGGGAGTCTGGCACAGAAATTAAAAAACAGTCCCTAAAGTAATATGGACCAGCCGGCTAGTTTAGCAGACGGTGTCAGTTGGGCAGTTTAGGCTCCGCTACCTCCCTGCCACCCCTGAGCAAGCTAGTTTCATTGGCAGCTACAATCACCACGAAGACTAAACACGATTAGAATATAGCAATGAGGTACTCTGTAATATTTTCATGAATATCTTTCGACGGGAAATCGAGGGACGAAAGAGTTGTGTACCCGTTATCAGGCCAAGTTGTGACAAATTATCAATTGCAGCCCGCGATCCTCCTTTTCGGAGGCCCCCTCCGGAGCCTGTGATTGCTCCATCAGATTCCACATATCAAAGCTCGATCTTAACACACCACTCACTGTCCTACGATCCCTGTTTCATCAGTTCAGTCCCCATCCGCCGCGTATCTGCGTGCGGAGTATGTTATCCTTTGCATCTCATCGATGTTCCATTCATCACGGAACAACAAGTCATACTGCTCTAGTCAAGGCGATTTCAGTACAAGATCGTCCGGCACTGTGCTTCGGGTCTGCAACGTTTGATGTCTGGTCAAATTCAACCATCGGTGGTTAGCGTGCTTATCACGCCCAAGGGGTGCGAAATACCGATCGTTAGCCCCATCCGGAGCAATCTTGGAGACGGGGAATACACGTAAGGGACCAGGTATTATGCAATATTCAGGGTCAACTCAACGGTACAAAGACCTGGTCCCCGTCTTTTCTGTTTCGCTTGACAGTCGTACAATGGCCTACTAAAAAACCGTTTGATGGTCCGGGAGATTTAGTGCTTGGGCTTCATGTTTTTCCCTTCGCACATTCCCAGTTGACCACGACGAGGAGGAGACTGGAGTGTCTTGCAATAATAACCAAGTAGGAACCAGTGGTATACAAGTGCTCTAATAGTCTAGACTCGGAGTGACCCCGAAGCCTTTATAGGTACTGTTGGCGGAGAAAGGGAAGCATTACGGTATGTACATGCATGCATGCATGCGGCGGTGGCTTTCGATCACGAAGCACCGACGCAAACGCCCCGTCATGGTCCTGCAGGAATGTGTCACAAACAAACAAGATGAGTGTTCTTCGCCAGCTCACAGCAGACTTTATCAGGCAATCGAATACTACAGTTAGCCAATACAGTACTGGAGATCAAGATGCACGTCACTCACACAAGTAACAGGTCATGTCATATTACAGCGCCTTGCAGCCCTTTCAGTGGACTTTGGAGAATGGATACAGTGACGGTAGGTCCTACAATGGCTGTCTCCCTTTTACCAAGGTTCCAGTTAAAATTCACTTGGTACCGCAGCACTCGCGGCGGCGGTCCCTTATGATCTGATTGGTGCAGATAACCAGCCGACCAATAGAACGAGAACGGACCAAGAATACTTGGTCCGAGCCCGTTTCTTCTACTTGGAGATACTTAGAATGCCAAGGACGTCATTTTGTTTCCTCGTACTCCGTACTCTCTGTAGCGAGTCGCGAACTCTCGAGGCAGCGAGGAGGTGTTGCTACCGTGATATCCATGGATGTGCAACTCTACGCCTTTATTTCCTCTTTTCCCATTCCACTGCTCCTTTGTTCCTTCAGCCACCTGTATGTCTCAAGCCCCTCTTTCTCTGCCGTGTGTCGTATCGCTACAAGGTATAGTAATAATAACATCGTACTGTATAACAATCTCTACGACCCAGTTATTCGTCCAATCACCATTTCCGGATCCCCTTCCACCAATAGAATCTCTCGGACCAAATTACCGAGTACAATCATCCAATCATGTCTTTCTTGGTCCCTTGAACCATTTCAGCCCCTCTCTTCAAGAATTCTTTGTCTCTCGCCTTTTTACCTTCTCGTTTTCAGCGCTGTTCCTCTTATCGTGTAATCACTAAGCTATCTTTAGCATGGTTCATCACAGCGACATGTACAGTAACATTCCTTCCCCTTTGTGCAACAAGCCATTTCTTCTTTTCAAAATGTACAGTATATTGAAGCTTGGAATTGTTGCGTCCCAGTCTAGACTTATGGTCGAGATTATTGTCTCGATGTCCTCCGGCTTGTTTGGTTGGCTACCCGCAGTCACGCTGTACGACGCGATACCGACACATTACCAGTACATCAATTCCGCCGCAATCGAGGGGAACGAATTGATAGTTGGGCTCATAATGATGTATCTGAATCCATCTTTTCCTCGGACGTCTACTGCTGCGGTTATTACTCCTCTGCTGGATGGTTATCTCTCCGCATAAGTTCCTGGTACAAACTTGTCTAGTCCCGGGCTTGTTGGAGTGCAGCAACGGGCAGTAGTCCACCTGAATATCCACTCTGCTGCGTCCATACAGTACCCCCCATAATTAGACAATTATCACTTGCTTTCTTCTTAGACATGGCTTGACCTTTCAAGCCCTGAATGTCTTCCCCCACCCTCCCTTGCTGATCAACGCCTTTTTGCTAAACGCAGCTTGTTTGGTGCGTACTCGCCACTTTCGGCATGCATGCATGTTGCTTTGGTTGCCAACGTCACGTATCCCAACCCTTCTTCCCTTTGCTTTTCTTCCCTCTTCTACTTATAATTACCGTGCTCCTCATGTCTTCAGTCAACACTTTTCCCGTCCAAGCTTCTCCCCTCTTCTTATATCCGTACTTCACTACCTCAATTTCAACGGTCGAGACTCTTGCAACATTTCCTTACTAAGCTTCCTCTTGGCCTGCAGGAAATTTAACTGACTCGAACGACGCTACGATGGGCACTGTCCACCCTGTCTTTCGTCATCAACACCAACATCAGCACGGCGACCAGGCCTTTGACGGCTACGCGCCGGCGCCGGATATGAACGCTTTGGCCCATGGTACCCCGGACATTAACCCATATGGCATGCTACCAGAGGCCAATTGGGGTCGATGGTGGTCAACTGGCGACGCTGCCTTTGCCGAGTCTGCCAACGTAACTGCCCCCAGCATCTTTGGTCAAGACCAGCAGTTCTTCAACAGCAACTATACCTTGGACCAAGACACGCCGACACAATGGGACTCCCCTTCCACCTCAACACACAGTTGTCCTGTCCCCTCACCCTCGACCGAAGCCACAAGTCTCGACATGTCACCAGGCCACGATGACAGTCGTCGCGGATCTTCTTCAACACAGCCAGACCAGCGAAAGCGCAAACGAAGCACCGCAACATCGACAAAGTCCAAACCACAACCTCCGGCTACAAAGTCCACGTGACGCGCTTCGACAAGAAAGACCTCCAAGGCAGAATCTGTCGCAGCTACAGAAAAGCCCAAACGAGGCAGCAAGTCAAAGGCATCCGCCAAACAAAAGAAGCCTGCACAGAAACAACCTGCACAAGAAGAATATGAACAAGAAGACGAAGACGCAGAGTTCGATCCCGAAGAAGAATATGACACGCACAACAAAAAGGTTCAAGAGCGAAACAGAATCGCGTCCAACAAATTCCGCGTCAAGAAGCGCGAAGACGCCATCAAACTCCGCGCCGACGAGGAAGGTATGGAGCGCGCCAACCGCGATCTGACGGATTGCGTATCGGATCTTACACTACAAGTGTACGACCTCAAGATGAAGCTCCTGCAGCACACAGACTGCGACTGCAGCCTGATCCAGGAATACATCGCGACCGAGGCACAGCGCTATATCAAGGATCTAGGTGATGGAAAACATCCCAACTCTACGCCCCCTATTCCTCCCTTTTATCAACATCACCATCATTAGAATGGTGCGTGTTACGTCTACCACTCGCCATACGTTGTGTTTCTTTTTTATTAAAAGTAGCGGAGGAGTAAAAGGGACTTGATGTTTGGACATTAATTATTCGGTTTCGGTCTGGCCAAGCGGCGTTTGTTTGAAATGATGATTGGATATGATATACGGTGTATGAGTCTGTTGTACAAAGATTACAAGAGCTTTAAGGCTTAACTTCAATCTACTGATAGATCTTTGTTCTTTCACTGTTGCATATCGAAGGGCGCAGCATTCATCTTGGTTCTAGACCTGCTTTACCTTGGGGCTTGTTGGCCCATCAATGGCTTCTGATCGTGCAGATACGCAGTCTGGTGTTGTGTGGGCTCGTAGTAGACCCTTGTTGTGGTGAAACAATGGACTGCAACCAGCGAAGACCAGACCGACAGCGAAGCTCCGACTAGGGCAGCCATCCAACAAAATTGATTCCCAAAGAAGCAAATATTAAGTTGTTTTTATCTTACACACATACGTCGCCCCTCAAGAAGAGGTCCCGGGGCTGAACTGTCCGGGTTCTTGGGTAGCTCCGAGAGATATGAGTGGACACTGGCTCCGACGCCTCATTCCCCGAATGTGACAGGTCACCCAAGGTTGGTTGGGAGGATCGCCCGCCTCCGCTCGGCAGATGTGTGATCATGTGTTGAGTGAAGAGAAAAGAAAAGCTTGATAGAAGTCTCGACGGGATCATCATGCTTAACTATGCGTTGACCATGACCGTTCTGTTGGGATATTACCGAGATGACGAACGATTCTACATACAGTACGCTGAAAAGAGATGACGGTTTCTACAGGCAGGCGGCACAACAGCATGCAACCCATGCAGCTCTGATGAATGAGGTTTTCAGCCAATCATCTTCATACGGAGATCTCGTCCGTGACCAATCAACATGGCACGGGCGAGCCCTCCGTGATGCAACATGACCAATCACGGTCGCTTATCTCGTGATATGTTGCTGTCTCCAGGCGAGAGCCAAGCTTGATTTTGATGGAATTGTTGTGGGTTCCCTCGACGGAAAAGAATGACCTCAGAGTTTTGTAGGGGGAGCAGAGGCCTCTTGGGCTTGTTGATGTACGTCACATTCCTTGCATCAACTGACCGGGAGATGTGGCTGCGATGGCAAAAGGTTGTATTGTTTCCTATTGTGAAAGCATTTTTCAGGGTAAATTGACCTCCCATTGCCGTTGTCCTCAAGTATGGCCTGAATAATCCGCTTAGTAAGTCCATGGACCTCTTGAGCCTTCCAAGCCGAGTAGACCTAAGTACAGAGTAAGAGGAGTCATCATGACCTTGACACTTACCTTGGCTTTGCCATATACAAGCAACAAAACAAGTACAGAGAAATACCGCCTGGCGACTGATCTTGAGGGATTTGGTCAGCACTGTCAGATCTGAGAAGAGTTCTGGGTGGTGGTATTTATAACCTGCTCTGGCACGATTGTACCCTTTTAACCCGCTTCACAAACGATGTATTATGATGGGATCAATCGTAACCTTGACGAACAGCTTAAGTCACAGAATACCACAAGGGACCCATTCCTACAATACTACCTATAGAGACGTTTATCTTACGATGGTCTAGCAATTTCTGCCGTCGGCTTGTGTAATTTTGATGTTTTTGCTTGGTTCGGCCAGGTGGATACGACAGCCCTTTCCCCTGATTTTCCTAACACAACTGCAGACACGACAATGCCAGTTACTTATCAAATTGATGCAAGGTCCATCTCAAAACGCTTACAGCAATCTACGTAAAGTACTGGAATCCTCGTTGCGATTATCTCTCGTCTTCTTTGCGTTTTGATACCTAGTTTCGCTCGCTTCTCGATCCACCCTCCTCGACCGAACACCCAACACCTGACACAACAAGGGATTAGATCCAAGACCGCGTCTCTCCTCGATGCTATACTATACACCACTGGACGGGAACAAATATACACAAATCGTTGAGGTCTTTTCAAAAGTTGCTATACAAATACTTCCCAGGCATCTGATCAGCACGGTGACGGACGAATCAGGAGTCGAGGAAGAATTCCGCAAATGACAGCCTCGAGCCCAACACTACTGTTCTTCCATCCCACGGAGTGATAGGATGCGATATTAGGTAACTATACCATCACTGATAATAGGACCAACCATGTTTTGTCCCCTTAAATCGAACGAGACCGAGTTAAACGTCGAGGTACTCCCGATCACCGATGCCCTTCGATAATATACCAAAACGCCACGATACCAACAGCGATCCGGAATGAGTTACAACCGCGACGATAACACCACTACTTAATGACACTGTAGTTTCGACAATATAATTCAGAGAGAGCATCCTCCTTGGCCGCCCTCCTTGACTCGACGTCACGACGCGACACCAGCAACGAAACAAACCCCGACCCTACGAACGAAGAGCAAGCACCAACACATGCACAATAAGGCATTAGCTTAAGCACCCTTGGTTTATGACGGAACAGGTTTCACTTGCATTGCTCCGCTGGAACAGTCAGCATTGATGCCACAGACCTACCAAGTCTCGTGAAGCCTTCACGCGAAGAGGTTCTACTTACCTAAAGGCTGGACAACTGGCTGAACAGATCCCAAAACCGATATCAATCGTGATAATACCATGCGTCGCGTCTTCTTTTCATCCGCCATACCCCCATCTACTATAGATTTCCTCGTGTAGCCTAGAGTCATGCAGTAGCTGCAAGCCTCGTGCGTCTCTCGGGGGTTCTTCTGTATATAACCACCCCAGCCGTTGAAGGTTACTGTATCTACCAGGTATCAAGATATTGCACTGTGCATGGATACCTTTCAGTGATCGATCACATCATCCGATCGTCTCGCGACGAGATAGAACCACCGGAGCAGCTCCGCGTATCAAGAGGAGCTTGCTAGTTTTCCAGGATTCCAACACACCCTGTGACGTGTCGCCTCATCCCTGCCGTCCTACTTGTATTCGCGTAGATAAGTTTATCCTGATAGTACTGCCTACCAGAGTGCAGGGAGAAGTTCCAGTGGTGGCAAGTGGCTCATCTCGGGAGGGGGTTAGTCTGTAGCCTGGAGTTCTACACAAAGTATAGCCGAGCAAGAGGAAACAACCTTGGTTAGTAATCTCCACGTGATGAATCTCCACGTTAGGAATCTCCTCGTTAGGAATCTCCACCTCAAGGTCTCTATATACTGTAGCCTACCTCCGTGCACTCACGCTGCGCTGGAACTAAAGTTCTGTTTATTGGTCAACCGAGCTTCATGGACTGTACCTCGGAGCTCTGAGCTCACTGTGCCCCTCTCCTGTCTTGAAAGGATAGAAGTAGAGCATACATGCAGCAGTAGAATTGATCGTGCTCCGTATGTTCTTTTCGCTCTTGAGCCTTTAATCAGAGCATACACTTTTTAGGGTTCAGTGCACTATTTAAGCTATACACTGGTGTACCATGAATATACAGCTGTCATTACATGTGGCTGGAGTCCAGGGGCACAATCTGTAGTATTTTCACACAAGACGCGGACAAACTGAACAGATCTATTAATCACGCTGGTCAGACCATTTTCCATACCGCGCGATCCTCACTATAAAACTATTACAATGGTCGTTAAGTTATGACGTCCTGTACAAGACTGGCCTCAGCCTGCCAAATCTTTCGTCATGCTGACGAAGTACAGCACCAGCATCACGTTCGGTGCCTAGGTGCAGTGCAGAAGGGACGAGAAGTCTACGGCTAGACATGGCCATGAGGGTTTTTTTGTTCTATCCAAAGGCAGCGGAGGAGTCTTGGCAATTCTAGCAAATGACTTTCTTTTCAGGTGTCGTTAACGAAATGAGGGAGTATCACAGCATTAGGCTATTCAATTCTGTCTCTTCGACACCAAGTTGGAGTTGAGCACTTGTCTTTCGCGATTCAGCCCCCCTCTTATCTCATATTTCCAACTTGAACTCAGCCAACAAGATGAGCTCTCCAACCAGCCTATAGCTAGGTAGCTGACGGACGTCTCCAACGGTACTGAACGGGCGTTATTTTGCCCCTTCCTTTCAACAACGCCTCTTCCGGCCACGGTCCTAAAGAGTACAGTGTTTCACGCGGTAGATTCGTTAGGGGTCTTGCCCTCTCCGGACTTGCCACCGGTAATAGAGACTGGTTAAACAGGTCACAGGTACGGATATGAGCTGCCCTGCATGGCGCTAAATGAATCTCGGTGTGTAGATTGCTCTCTGAACCGCAATATTGTTTCAGTGTGGCGCTGTATTCCTGCACGAACAGTTCAATGCTTTTGGATCGCTAGCCTATGTTTATTTGCTGTATCTTGTTAAACTTCAATATGGAGATACCGTACAGTCGCACGAGCTCATTTTCAGCCTCGAGTACAGTACCCGTGGCCATTTCTGTCTCTGGTGCCAACCGGTGATGCGCGATTAGCTACTTGAGTAAGACCCATGATCGGAGGTCCGCCGGCCTTCTCAGAAGACGTCGGTGGATTAAGCTGATTAGGGTATCTCGAGGAGACAAAGGGCCGAAGGTCTGTGTACTGTAGAGGTACTATAGTATGGACCAGATGTGATCGTATAGTGCCGGACCATGACCAATCTGCTGGAATATAAACTTGAAGAGTGACGTGGAAGGCGGTTCTACTATACCTCTACACTGAAAAGAGCCCGATATTAATGCGTATCGGCGGGAATGACTCCATACGCAAGCAGCACAGATCAAAAGCCATTGGGAAAATTGCAAAGGTTTTGGCCAATGAGCATCACGCGGGGATTTCTGTCCGCTTGATGTTTGGCCAATCAGCGTGACACGGACGAGGACTCCGTTAAGAGATATTGACCAATGACAGGTGCGCTTCTATTACTGTTAACCAATAACACAGTAAAAATGACAACGCTTGTTTGTGATAAAATTGTCGTTTGTCTCTGCTTTCGAAATTCCATCTGTTTGAGTTTTTTGAAGGTCAGTTATGAGGGCTTCGATACATACGGGTTGGCGCGACTTTGGGTTCGGTGTTGTCCTTTGGCCGCCTAGAATGATGATACTTGAGGTGAGTGCCGGGTAGGTTGGAGTCACTGCCAGGGTAGATGTTACTGTCTGTATCCTCCTCAACCAGAAGAATTCATGACAAGAAAATGCATAAAGAGACTCTTATCCGCCAATGGATTTTGCAAGGGGAAGCCAGCACTATATATCCGTTAAAAAGCCATGGGATTAATCAGAACATGCCTTTTAGGATGATACTCTCTGGTCCATGTGACAAATTACAAATTGTGATAGCATTAGTCGTAAACAGATGCGTCATCAGATACCACAACCAATTGATCACTAAAGGATGGATATATAAATACAATTTCGACGATCTCGCTGCTCATTATTCCCTGATGGCATTGTAATTGTGATGTGTGTTGGGCTATGTTGGCGTATGCATGTGGATACAAAGCCCCTACAGTGACAACTTCCCTTAATTTTTCGTAATACAATAGCAGACTTGACACGGTCACCTGCGCGTCAGATCGATGGAATTTGTGTGCAAGTCCTTCCAACAAGCTCTATATATTATCCTAGATCCTCGCAGGATTTCATTTCTTGATTCTCTTGTCTTTTAGTCTGTTCTGTACCATCCTCGCCTCCTTGTTCCACGCTTCTGCAACACCAAACGAAACGACGACGATCTCGATACCGAATACGCGAACTCCGTCGATAGAATGCACGGCCGATATAATAATACAAGTATTAACCGGTGTAACATTACCAGTTAAGGAGAAGATGTAGAAGTCCATGTTCTCGATGTGCAGTGTGGTCTGCAAGCAACCCAGAGCTTCGAGAGAACAGAACGACAACCATTGGGCGATCAGGCGTTACAGCTTCTCCATCTATAGTTGTCTACAATAGATGAATGGGACCATCGGATAAATCTACTCAGCACCGAAATGCGGTCGACGAATACGATGAACGATAACTCTTGCCCCGCGAACGAACGAGACCGAGTCTAGTTTCGAGGTGCCCCCAACATCGACTAAAGCACCGCAAAGCAAACATCCTCAATCCACAAGTCGAACGCGAAGATGAACATATAATCACGTTACCGGTATCTTCGCTCTGTATCTGCCGGTCCTTGACACGAAACTTTCAACGATCAACCCCCTCGATAGACTCCCTCGATTGACTCGGACGATGAATGACAACCTTGACGCGTACCACGATCGAAACGAAACGAAGCGCGAAGATACAAACGAAGAACAATGTTCTAGTGCTGTGTATTGCTACACGGTAGACTTCAGTTGACTCTTCTATTGGAGTACTAGAAGCGGCTTTAATCTGACGGATGCGTTGTTCGTCTGCCCCTATTTACTGGAACAGACAGCCACGTCCTGATGTCAAGGCTGCAGATTTGAGATGTCTTTCACTAAGACTCGACAGGGAATGTCTTCAGAACCGTGTATCAACGCGAGCGCTTTCCATTCTACATAGATAATATAAGACAAGATACTTTAGGTAGTGCCATGCGTAGAACTGTAGTTTCTTGACACCACCTCTTACCCAACTCTAGTGCTTACTACTACATTGCACCCCGATATATACTGGACACCATCTTCCACGTTTCCACTGCAACCCTTTCCTACGCTCAGCTTTCCGTAAGCTTGATTTACGGCCCTGTAGCACTGCTCTAAACAATACTATGTACTGTGCAATGGACAGCATCACCTCATTTATTGGTGTACAGCATCGCACACAACTGTCAATCACCTTGCTTTCTGTAGGTTCCAGACGCGTCGGAGCAAACCCGCCAAACAGATCTCCGCTCCCGGAGCTATACGTCGCTTCCGGTTCACCACACTTGCCCGTCCTAGGCAGATGTTGTGATTCATCGTGGTCTGTTTTTACTCTGCTGCACTCTATCTTGTGAAAGTAGCATGCTGCGTGGAGCTGTTTACAGCGCCACTGTAACGGCAGAGACAAGCTGCGCTGCAAATGTGTCACTTGCTCCCCAAGGACAATGCATGCTTGTTGGGGGACAAACATGGACAAACTGCTACAATGCTCTGACATTTCCTGAGAACAGCGGCTCCACCGTCACGACGCCGTGTCGCGGGAACTGTAATGTGAAGGATAGGTGTTTAACAAACGGCCCGAACCGAACTGAATCTGATCTGTTCATCAGCTGCTACTCTTATTTCCCGACCGAGAGGTGATGTGCTTCCGATATGGAGAACAGCTTCCAGGGGGTCAGCCTAGGTAGACCTGCATAGCGAGGCTTCTGTGTACACCGTGTTCATGTTCACAGCTACGAGTAGCCCCTGTATAGGTAGTTTCCGATGCGTGACATAAATCCTAAAGGTGATAGGTAGGCTATCACAGAGATCTCCCGGGGGAAAGCCCAACAAAAACCCCAGAGCCCACTATACTAGGCGAGACAAACCGTCAGCCTTATGTCACTAGTATCCCCCTTATGCAAATCTCATCATTCTCACATGGAAAACCTCCGTTTATCACTCACTATGTGATGTCACGGCCATATCACCCCAAGGTAACCTGTGTAACACGCGACAAGTTATATATTGCCCACCCCCCTTTATTTGTCCAAGACTTTAGGGAAACCCTGCCACAATGCGTGAGCTGTTGCCCAAGAGATCAAATGCCTCGGCGCGTGATGCTCCTAGCTCCAGGACTCTGGAAGGAATCACGAAGAGATCACAGATGTCTGTAGCATGTCGCGGTGGGTTATTAGACCCTCAAAAGTCAGTCTACTCGCTAACAATGACGTCTACAGGCTGCAGACGCCGGAAAGTTAGAGTACGCCCTCTGCACAACTCCTTGTTTGCTATTCTGACCGAATTCGCAGTGCGACAACCGTAAACCGAAGTGCACGCCCTGCCTCTCCTCAAATCAAGAATGCCAATTCCCCATATCCCGCTTCGTGGGCCGGGGCATCGATATCGAAGATTTACCGTATATTGGACAAAGATATCAGTGTCTGGTGACGGTGCTTGAGTTGCTACGCGTCGCGGAGAAGCGTCAGCTAGAGGACATGTTGAGACAGATTCGGGGTGCGCAGTCCATTGACGACTTCTTGGATAGTGTGCATGAGGCAACATTGCTACTGCCGCTTGCTGCGAGACCGAGGTCGAGAGCCAACGAGCAAAGCAGCGAAGAGACCAGTTCAACTGCAAGTTCCAACCAGAATGATGAGGCGACAACAAACAAAGTCAATCACAGACGGCCTTGGGAATAAAAACACACGAGGATGCGAAGAAAGCAGAACTTATAGGGACTTGCTGCAACAGTATATATGGAGTTTACGGGAAACGCGTTGGAAATTACACCTCGACGCGATCATTCGAAGAAAATGGACACGCCATCTCGAGATGCATGGATAGTCTGGGAGACACAGACGCGAAGACACAGCAGCTTTACTGCCGACGAACACGACCCCCAGCAATAGAAGCGAAGCAAGACAACGGCGCCTCGAACCAGACGGCAAACGAATAGAAGAAGGCAATTACGCGACACATTCTTCAACGCGTTCCGTGTCATTGACCTTGTCACCGCGAACACTTGCAAGGAGGTGTAATTCTCTACGGCTGCCAATCCCACTCGAGAAATAACCCGTAGTTATTCCCGGCGATTGAGGAGTAGACGAGGTTACTTGGATCAATACCGAGGTGGATAGCAAGGGATTTGGGCAAGGGATAAATTGATTCCAAGTTCTGCTGCACTAACAATTTCCTCGGGTTACCTGTTTCGGAACGGGGAATGGATATTCCTATGTCCGGGGGCTGGGTCAATCAATCCGTACACGAATCATTGGCGATGACAGGAAACAAGGAATAGGGAAAGAAAATCATATCGCATTAGGGCATCAATCGTTGTTTGATTGCAAAATTAATATTCACTGTCCTCTGCTGTGAGGTGTTGGTTGTTGATCGACTGCTTATAGCGGGCGGGGTCGTGGTAACTGAAGCCGACGCCAACTGCCGCAGGGCCCGGCTGCCGTTGACCAGGCCCGAGAGAATCGCCCTTCAACGCGGGGTCTCCGCAATGTCCAATCCCCACGCCGGCCCGACGTTGTCTCTATACCCAAGGTAACGAGTCTAAGCGTCTAATCTTGAGCCTCAATATAAGACGTCCCTTACCAAGACTTGAACAATCCATCATATCATCAACCGCTACTGTACTATACCCCTGTCAATTGCGTTACCTCAGCGACCCAAAACACCTCAATACAGAACACAACACAGAGCGGAACAGACGAGATACAGCATACACACAATGGCGACAGATTCCGTTCAGCCTGCTTATGCGGGACAAGCCGCTAATGTACCCGGCGCAAACGTCTTTGACTTTGCTTTTAGCAATCCTTTTCAGAATGAGAGTGAATTTGTGCCTAGAGCGAGGAGGGTACCAAAGATTCAGGATGATCAGCCCATTTTCGTTGACCATGCCAGTGGTAAGTTACATCCACTAACCTCACACAGTATCACATTCAGCCTCACTCATTCAGCCCTTACAACCACTCAATTGTCTCATATGAGATCCCATCACTCAATTGTTCACTGTACTGACTGAATACCCAGACCGTCCCCTCACATTCTCCCGCGTAAAACGCGACGCCCTCACTCTAGCATCAAACCTTCAATCTCTCGGCCTTGACCCCAACGCCCTTGAGACTCTTCCCCCAACAGCATCATGCACAGGCCCCGAAGTCGCTCCCGTGGTCCTCATCCAGCTCCCTAACTGTCTTCCCTTTGCGACGCTCTTCATGGGCACAATCGCAGCAGGTCTCACCGCCACACTTGCGTCGCCATCGCTGACTACCACCGAACTCGCATGGATCATCAAGAACGCCCGTCCGCGTGTGCTATTTACTGCAAAGGCGCTTCTTGATACTGTTGAGAAGGCAATTGAATTGCAAGATGATGAGGCTTACAAGAATAGTGTGCGCGTCTACACAGTTGACGTTGTAAGGGATTTGTATCCTCTTTCGCCGGCGTCACACGCTGAGGATGGGGACTGGAAGAATCTGCTTGTCGATACCAGTTCGCCTCTTACTACCGCTCACCCTTTCTCGCCTGAATCAGCGGCTACACGCACTGCGGTTATTCTCTGGTCGTCTGGCACGTCAGGTCGATCCAAGGGTGTTCTGCTTTCTCACCAAGCCATCAACTTCTCCATCGCGTCGCTGTGGCACGACGCGGACTTTTACGGCTTTCATCAACGATGGCTAGGCTATGTGCCATTCTACCACGTCTTCGGATTGACAAACATCTTTCTGCTGGCTTTCGCGACCGGGTCTAGCGTGTTTACCATGCCTGCGTTCAAACTCGACACAGTACTGTCCGCTATTCCACGACGACAGATTACCTACTTGCACATGGCGCCGCCTGTCGCAGTCATGCTCGCCAAGTCTCCCGTCGTGGAACCCTTTGCGCGACGCGACGCACGTGGACGCAATGCATTCAGTAGTGTCGTCGCAGGCGTAACAGGTGGAGCGCCCCTCGGTCACGAAGTCGTAGAGAAGGTCTTCCAACGACTAGGTTTCCTTGTCCGATTGGGCTACGGCATGTCTGAAGCATGCAGCATTACAGTCCAAAGAGGTCTACGAGAAAATGACATGCACGGCTACAAGAACGACACAGGCAAGCCTCACTGGGGTGTGGAACTCATGGTCGCAGCGTCTGGCGAAGCAGAGTCATCTTCAGATGATACAACCACCAAAGCCGCTCCCTTCGGTGCCCCAGGCGAAATCCTCGTTAGATCTCCTGGTTTAATGAGCGCTTACGTTCCCACCCAAGGTCTCGGAAGCTCCGAAACCCCCGACATGAGTGTTACAGCCGAAGCCCTCACATCCGACGGCTGGCTCCGCACCGGCGACGTAGGAACCCTCGACGAAGAGGGCAACCTCTGTATTACGGACCGCATCAAGGAGCTCATTAAAGTACGCGCCTACCAAGTCGCGCCCGCTGAACTAGAAGCTATCCTGTGCAGCAGCGACGATGTAGCAGACGCTGGCGTAATTGGTGTGCATGACAAGAGCGAAGCGACAGAATGGCCACGTGCTTATGTCGTCGCTGCAGACCAGGATAAGTCAGAGGCTGACCTTACGACTTTGGCGCACGATCTTAAGTCTTTGGTGGAGAGCCACGCTGCGCGGTACAAGTGGCTTGTAGGCGGAATTGTTTTTGTGAAGGCGATTCCCAAGTCCCCTAGTGGAAAGATTTTGAGACGGGTAATTCGTGATGGTGGTGTGCAGGGTTTCGAGGTGATGCTTTACCAGCGTAAGAAGCGTGATGCCAAGCTGTAGGTAGCTGGGTCTCTTGCCTCAATTACCTCCATTCACATAGGTTTAAACCACTTTTGTAACAAAGCGAGCATTTAATAAATTTTCTCTATCCCTTTTCGTAATTTTCGTATCCACGTCGTAAAAACTCTTCTCCCTTAATAATTAATTCGTTTTAGTCGATGGAGTACAAATTTAAGAGCGTTACGGTGCTGACTTTGTTTACTACCATATTACGAATACACCATCTCTGATTGGTGGATGACGCGATGGGTTCTGCATCGGTCTATTCCCTTTCGGAGAAGCGTCCAGTTCGGTCTGTGCAGCAGTGGAGAGACAAAGAGCGAAGGAAAAGATATAAGACAGGCGTTGCAGTGACGGTGAATTGGGGGAATCAGATCAAATATCACGGAATATCGGAGAATTCCCATTGTGCTTTGTTGATTATAAATTGAGCAGACTGTGGCAAATTAATTGCTTTATTTATACAGCGCTACTCTAAACACCATACCATTATCACCACAGATTTCCACCATCTTCCACAGTCACCATGACGCACATTTCTGATACCAGTCCCCTTCTTCCCTCTGAGCCTGCTGTTGAGCGCTCAATCTCTTACCAGAGCAACCACACACCATACGACACTCGTGCTCTTCATCCTTGTCCTAGCAAACATGAAGAATGCCATGTGGATTACAGCGACATTCTACGCGACATCATCATTGGCTTCTCAGATGGCCTTACAGTCCCTTTCGCCTTGACGGCCGGTCTCTCCAGTCTCGGAAGCGCAAAGGTTGTTATTATTGCTGGTCTAGCAGAGCTCTTCTCCGGCATGATTAGCATGGGTCTAGGTGCCTACCTCGCCGCCGTCACCGAGCGCGACGCCTACCACTCCCAAGCTTCTAAAAAGGAATTCGCAGTCCACAACCGCCCCTCCGACGAGAGGACAGGCGTGTACGACGTACTACAAAAATACTCCATCTCCCGAAGCGCCGCAGCACCACTAGTCGATGAGCTTTGCAAGTCCCCCAGCGAATGGGTGCGCTTCATGATGGACTTTGAA
The DNA here is from genome assembly GCA_030772735.1 of Fusarium sp. MBC 181. NCBI lineage: Eukaryota > Fungi > Ascomycota > Sordariomycetes > Hypocreales > Nectriaceae > Fusarium > Fusarium sp. MBC 181. The sequence continues at coordinate 237,692 of JAPHDB010000166.1, read as the reverse complement.
CTCAAGCTTGAAGAGCCCAACGTCCACCGCGCATGGATCTCTGCTGTCACAATGGGTCTAAGCTACTTCATCGGCGGTCTTATCCCCATGATTCCCTACTTTGTCATGCCGCGCGTGCGCGAGGCTTTGTGGGTGTCGATCGGAATCACGGTTGCTGTGTTATTAGTGTTTGGATATGTCAAGAACTATGTTGCAATTCGCAACCATCGCGCGGGTGTTTGGGGAGCGGTGCAGACGCTTGTTATTGGCATGTTGGCAGCAGGAACGAGTTACGCGATCGTGAGAGGGTTGGACTCAGGAGATGTTTGATCGGTTCGATGGCAGTTGTATTGGTAGGGTATTAACGACGGCGTTCGGTGGTGTTTTCTGGATGGGTTAGGACGAGCGAAGTACTCGTGATTTGTTTGGCTTCAGGACAGAACAGGACAAGATCGCATGGATTGAATGCGTCGGGAAAAAATAGTGATGATTGAGAATATTCGTATTTAACGACCGAAATGACAAAACCCCATTCCTCCTCTTATCCCTCCCTTCCTCCTCCCCCTCGATTTTCCCTTCCTACCACCCCTCCAAATTAGTAAACATCCTTAACTGTGAAGAAAACACTGACCTGGAAAAAAAGGTGAAGCCATCGCCCTCCCCAGAGTGATCGGAATTGAGTCATCCGGCCCAGAGGACCGGACGCCGCGTATCGCACTTCAGTTTTTCCCAAAACGAGCCTCGCAAAGACTTCCCATAGAGACAACTGTTCAAGCAGCAGCTCTGAGATTTCTGATGTCCTTTGCAGACGTACATTGACGCCAGACCGTTACCGGCAGACCAGACCGATCCCGCTAAAAAGCAGGCGGTGGTGATGTTGAGGCTTACTCCGAATTTCCCACATGCGTAAGTATTGAATGAGAGATTCTGGGAATCTCTCTGTTTGTAGCATGGAAACGCAGCGTTGGGGAGGGCGATGGGCTTGAAGAGGAAAGAAAGGGAAGATTTCGTGAGGGGGAAGGGTTTTTATTTGGTGGGGTTTGCTAGCCGAGATTGGGCCGTGGGGCTGGAGGTGTAGGGTAGGTTTTTGGGTTTGAAGGTGAGTCATTGCTGCGACAAGATGGCTTCATGTCCTACGAACACGTGGATCATCTTGAAAGCTAAAATGATCTAAATAAACAAATAATTCGAGTATGATGAGCTTTCGTTCTAATTTGCTGTGTTTGAGTTTGATGGCTCTAAGATTATTGCCTTTTACATTTCCCGCACAAGCCTCGACTGTTGTGGGGTTTCTCAGTTTAGCTTGTTATTAACTTGCTGCCTGGCAATGCAAATGAGTGTCGTCGTTACCGATGCCATTGCATCGGTCCCATCTAATGTTCACATAATGTTAAAACTTAGATAGCCCTCAGCTGCAGGACGTGAAAAAGGAGAAGTCGAGGTTGGTTAAAGGCAGTTTCATTAATGCATGAAATACAGGTCACATCATCGACATACATAGACTGTTCGGCCATTGATATGTAATCGAGAGGTTAATAATTTAGTAAAGGGGGGCTTGTCAAGATAGGAAATCACATCTGGTTAGAAAGAAGGGGCTGATGCAATGATGTTTCATTTGGGTTCATAATCTGCAATTATCATTGGGTCGTTTTTATCTGTTTACCTCGGGACTTGCCTCGGAAAAGCTTAAACTAGCAACGATATTTCCGGATATTTAAGTTTTGAGTGGCAGAATGTGAGGCGTAAATGATAAAACAGCACATTAGGAAACATTGAAGATAAACCCCAATGCTTTATGCAGATTGCTTGCTCGCTTTGTTAACGGATCAGAAACAACCCTTCAAATAGTCACGAATTGGCGGAACTCCTTTAAGAATAGGTAAGCTCTGTATGTCTTAACTCTAGGTCTTTTCTTGTGTTCAATCGCCACCTGCAAAGCACGTCTATTGATTGACATGTCATTTAAGCTTGTCGTAAAGCTTCATTCGACTGCCGAGACATTATAATGTATGACGTAGATGCCATGTGTTCCTGACGGAGCGCTAAAAACAGTTAGAGCAGATCTGCTGAGTAAGGGACAAAAGAGGTGGCAAAATTCCACAGCTCCGGCTTAAACCCCTGAATCCCCTCTTTTCCTGTCAAAAAAACAAGAAAAATCAAGAAGAAACAAACGTCTCGTTCTCTCTTTTAGCCATCCCAGCAAGCTTTCTGTTTGGGCGTTATGGATACCAAGAGGTCACGGACGGTACGGCTTCCAAGTCGGAAGCGGGCCTTGGTGGTTCGGACGGCAGCTGTTGAGCTGGAGACGCCCAAATCGGTTTGGAAGGCCGGATATGTCCCCGCTTGCGAACCCTGTCGGAAGCGTAAGAAAAAGGTTTGATCTCACCCCATTCTATCTGATGAAATGTGCACATGCTGTTTCCAGACGGCCCGGTGCTGACAATGATTTATGGAAGAAAGGCATCCTGAACTACCTAACTAACGCCCTCTTGTACGGTAGTGTGACCGCAGTCGCCCATCATGTGTAAATTGCACCGAGCGTGGCGCGGCATGCGAGTACCCAGACGGGCCCGGAGTATCAGCCTCGCCAGTTCAACTTGAGCGTTTAGCCAGAGCGAGTCAAGATCCAAGTGTGCTTTCTGAGTTGTTGGCCACGTTGCCGTACTTTGAGGCGTTGGAATTGTTTGAGATGTTTCGAAAGATGCCCAGAGACACGTCTTCTTCTGCCTCAGATGACGATACACGAAGGTCCTCGACTTCGTCTTCTTCGCAGCCACCACCTTCGCCTGTGCAGTATATACCTGCAGGAAGTCTTTTGCCACCTGCGTCGAATCCGATGGAGCAGGAGCTTATGGTTCGACACCCAAACGTGTACCCTGTTTTGATGCCGATTGCTGTTAATTCTTTGCCTTTGGAGAGGCTCCTGATCCCACGGAAACCTGAGATGGTGGGACGACTTCTGCTGAATGATGCAAATTCCTCACAACCAGCTGATACGGCTACGGCGAGCGGCAACAGCGATGAGAGATCTGATGGCTGGTATAATAACCTGTCATATCTGGCCCGGTCGCACATTGACCTTCTTCTTAAAGTCGATATAAAATGCTGGACAGAATTGCCGATTCCTAACGATGTCGCGATCCGGGCGATTGCGCTTTATCTCAACAATGACTACCCGGTGCTTCCTATTTTCAACGCCAATCTGTTCCTCCGGGATCTCTCTCAGAACCGACCGTATTTCTGTTCTCGGCTGCTGGTTTCGGCCTTATTAGGATGGGCTTGTGTAAGTCAACCATCACAAGACTGACTCAAAGCTAACTTGTTGTATAGCAAGCTTACACATCCCTACATCCTAAAGCAGCATCGTGGAGCTCACTTTTCTTTGTCGATGCTCAAGCTCAGTGGAACAAACTGGGTAACCACGAGTCTGTCACCTTATCAAACGTATCTGCATTACAGCTTCTAAGCATGACGGCTGTGACGCATGGACACGATGAACTGGCGTTGACGTTTCTCAAGAAAGGTCTTGAGCTGGCGAGGATAATGGGTCTGTTGAACGTTGATCCACAATCGCACTCTGCAGCATCTTGGTTCCATGGGTATCCGGATTGGCAAATGGCGGCCTCGTATACAGCATGGGGCACTTTCAATTGGGCATCGTAAGTTGATTCCGCCATATTAGTTGACTGGCGTTCACATGTCGAATATAGTGTAGTCGCCTTGCATTTTCACAAAATCGAAGTCGAAACCCCTCCCAGGTTGATGATGCCTGGAGACATCGACATGGCTCTTGAAGCTAAAGAGGGTGCCGCAATATCATTACCAGACAGCGTCGAGGTATTCCGGGCTTTGTGTAAACTGTGGACATTGTTTGTCTCTGTGGCCAGGATATACTACGGCCCGGATAAAGAGGCCTTCCTGAACCAGACCGCAGCTCTCGAGTATGTCGAAGGCACATACCGCCAGCTCCTTGCCTGGGCAGATGGGTTACCCCCCCGACTCCTCCGACAGACCGGTAGCAACCATGCAGTTTATCTCTTGCAGTAAGAATCTGTCACTTATTAGTCGGGTTTCTCAGGACTGACCCATGTAGCCTTTACTTTCACGCAGTAATCACAGACCTTTTTCGACCCTTCCTATGTCACCCAGAACTTGCATCCACTCCATTGAAAACATTCGCTGCAGACCGCGCAACTCCTCGGGCAGTATACCACGTCTCCATCCGCCAAATGAAGCGCCTCCTGCTTTCATACCGCCTTGAGTTCCAAATCGAAGCCCTCACAGTGCTCTGGCACACTGGTGTAATATACGTCGCCAACGCCACAATACGTGCAGACTACCACGACAGAGACGAGATGAAATTCTTTGTGAATCTTTGCGTAGCCGGTCTGGAGGAGCTCTTCATGTCGTACAAGGTCTTTGGCTCGATGGCCAAGGGTATAATGCAAATGGCAGTTCGACATGGCAGTATAGAGCCGACGCAAGCGCGGCGTGTAAAGAGGAGGCTAAAAGCAATTGAGCAGCGGTTCATGACTGACAATAGAAGTGATGATGAGACAATGGCCCGGTGGGTGGTTGATTTGGACCTAGCGGTGACGAATTTCCCTGAGGCGCAGGGAGGTAGACTTGCAAAGGAGTTTGATCGGATGAGTGAGATGACTCATGATGAGAACGAATAAATAATCTGCTGTATTTGGGTATATTTGAGCGAGTACAGTCTTGCCTTTTGAAAAGCGACAAAGAAAATGGTAATATGACAAACACCGATAACTCCTGGTAACCAAATTCGAAACCAACGCCGGCTGTGAACTGGTAGTAACAGGCTGCTGTCTCATCGATGACCGCTGCTCCTTGTCGATGTAGAGTCCCGACTCACGGTGAGATTCTTACGTGAGATTCTCTTTGTTTGGACAAGACCGCATACGTTGCACAGAAGCCCTGCACCGACGGAGTTTCCTCTCCAGCGAGGTGTTTCTGTGACGCCGCATAAATGACAACGCTTGACTCCCGGAGTAGAATCATCGGGTGCCTACTACATGTTAGTAAAAACATCGTCAAAGAAGAAATACGAGTTGCACTTTTTTGCTGCGACGGTGAGATCTTGATCGTGAAGATAACTTGATAGCATCTCGTGATGTCGGCGCCTTTGTTGTATCATCGGATGTTATTGCAGGGGAGGATGAGGATTCTTCTGCTGCTGCCTCAGCAAGAGGTTGCAGCTGTGAGTATTGTTGATCATAGCGCACTTGATCATACTCATATGATTCAAGAGCCTTATGAAGTCAAGTAAATTAGAAGAATCTGCCTTTTCAGAGGTGTAGAGCATACATTTTGAAGTTCAGTTGTGTCAAATGTGCTGAAGGAGTGGGCACTCGGTGGTAAAAAGTAATTGCTGCCAGGCATTTTAATGACGCACTGCTGTAACGGTAACGGTAACAACGACAAGCAAACGTAGTAGCGATTATAGAACAGATGGATCGATCGAGATCAAATCAGTGGTAAAGATGATGTTACTGAGGAATGGTGGGAGTGGAAAGTACTGGACTAAATTATTCACCCCTCAAAACTCATCGCCGATGAGCAGACACGCATGTGGTCAGGCAGATCGACGATTGATGTCATTCTAGGCAGGAGGTGAGACCCTGACCAATGAGAGAACCCGGGACCTCCGTTAGTGCCTTCCATAGGGCAGATGGAATTGACTTTCAGGGTCCCAATTTAACCAATTGGGGGACAACAGAACTCCGCACCCCCAGATGAGTTTTTCTTGGTGGTGTACGAATGCAGTAACGAGCTCACACGGGAAAGATAAGCTGCAGGTCATTGGAAAGAGGAAGGATCCGAGAAAGCGGTTACGTGGCCCGGCGCTAGAATGTTTTTAAAGAACGTTATTCTCAGGGTCCAACCTCCATGAAGCTTGATGCTTGATGCTTGATTCGCACCATCACGCCAAGGGTGATCCTTTCTGGAGCAAGTTAATATTCTGGGTCTTTGGAAGTTCCGTGCAGAGAGATCTGCGTGTTTAGAATTTTCCATCGAAAGTATGATTGGGAAGGGATTTTCATAAGGCAATGAGTGGGTGATGTTGCGGATGAGCCTTACAACCGCGACTGGCGATTACTACGGGGAAATTGACGTTTATTAAAATTGACATAATACCCTGAACAGCCATAACAAATCAAATGCCGACATATATACCCAACTCCGGTTTCCAAACCCTTACTCCGAAGACAAAAGAAAATATGAATAGCCCTTGATAGTCAAGACCAGGCACTGTCTGTAGTAGACGCTGTATCACCAAGGCTAAACCGACCAACAGGCTTTCGCGAAACCCTCTTGGAATGCAACAGTCCGCAAACATTGCAGAACACTCGACTTCCAAAGCCAGACTCCTGCCATCGCGGTGAGTCAGCTACGCCACAGAGGTAGCATCTCTTCGACCTTCTCCTCGCCGAACTTCCTCCCACCGAAGACGCAGAGTTCGCGGTGCTCTGTCGCGATAGGCGCTTTGGTCGACGACTTGGTCGCTGGGGTGTTTCGGTGCCCGTCGACAGTGGTGTAGATCGTAGCGCATCGCCAAGCGCTCTACTAATATCCTCTGCAAAATCAATGGTCGCCTCATCAATGGGCGAGGGATTGTTCAAGAATTGATCTATGTCGTGTGACTGTGCAAGTTGTCGCATCGCATGCGCATCTTGTAAGAGCTTTGTCTACAATCAAAGGTTACAAGATGTTGTGGTGTTAACAAGTAATATCTCGTACCGTTTTGATTAGGTTTGCGTCGGCATTGGCACTGGTGGGGGCTCGTGGGAGGAAGAAGTTCCTGGACTCGGCCAGGGTTTCCTCTGCTGAAGACATCATTGAGCGAGTGTTTATATGTAAGCGACTGTGCACGAGCTTGGCGATGAGATGCCACCCACGATGGAGTGACAAGAGCAAGAATAATAAAGTTGCGACGATGAGACGGAAAAGAAGGGGAGAAAAAACGAGGGTTCTCGTGAGATTTTGATCATTCCCGCTCCGATCAGGTTTTCGATCCTCGGATCCTGGACCATTTTGATAGATCGAAGCTTGACGTCAGAATCGAAGGTCGGCGAACCACACGTGGGCCAATCATGTGCTCTAGATGGGGACTAGTGGAACATAGACCAGGGGTCACAGCATCAAAAGGAATTAAGCACAACCAATAATAGAATGTCGCATCTTTGTTCTTTTCTCTTCAGGTATGGAGTGGCCGCAACAATACAGTAGTGCCAAGTCAAAATCAGGCCATGTTCCAGACTTTGGGGTCACTGGGGTATCCTGGGGATGTCTTTGAATATTTTGACACGGTAACTGTTGCTAAGAATGGATTGCAGTAAGCAGATACGTCATAGTTATATCTCTCCTCCCGGGTAAACCTGCATAAATAACGTGTCGCGGGCGGTAAACGTGCAAAGCGGTAAATGAAGGATAAGGGCAGGCGGTGATGATTACGGCCAGAGATGCAAACTAAACGCCCCTGAAGAACTTTAGATGGAGCATCTTCAGGGTCCAGATCGTTCTGGGGCCATATCGCAGATCTTCGCATAAGGGTCCAATGTAGGGTGTGAAACGCGGAGTTGAATAGTTGGCGATGAGAGATTCCTAGCTGGTTTATACTGATCGAGGATGGCACGTGACTTATACGAGGTTCTCGATCGGCTGTGTGACTAGCAGGAGAATCTTGAGTTGAAAATGAGATGTCATATTGAATTATGTTGTAATTTCTCCCTTGAAAGATGAAATCTCTCGCTGTAAATCGTAAGTGGTTCTAGGATGTAAGTGACGGCCGATGAAAGTAACACGAGATCGTATCATGGGATACCCTGTAGACGTGAGATCACCAGACCGTGCCTGGTGAGGTTCGAACAAGTGCAAGAGGTAAGATGTCACAGTACTATAATGGTTTATATATACTTCAAAACATATTCAAGACAAATACCCGCTAGATTGATTAATGTTACAATGAGAATCGGAGTCGGACTTGGAGATGTTGCTTGTCGGACTTAGCCATCGGATTAAGTAAGATTCCGAATGGGGTATCTTTCGGGGACCTCCGAAAGAGGAAGTGTTCTCGATGCAAAAGCTGAGGGACAGTTATTTTATAAGTATAAATTCACTAATCGATTACAGTGTTGCGTTTATCGACAGGGAAATATTCTTTGTTAGGGACTCCCGTGTTTGTGTTTATGTGGTGAAGTCTCACCGAGGCCAAGTTGGTCTATCAGTTGTCTCGGAGAATGTTGAACCGGAGCTGATATTAGTTAATTTGATCCTCAGTTTCCGACATAGATTTGCTGTGTCATAGAGAGTAATTAATCGGGTGTAGTAGTACCTATTCGTTACGTGACTAGGAGCGAAGTCCCATGTTCCAGTGTATACGGGCCAGTCGCTTCGCAATCGGAATCGGACATATCAAACAGCCCTGTAGAAAAGCTGGTTGTACTTCCTTAATAGTTCAACCCAATAAATAGAATACGCCCTACCTCATTTCTATCTACACTCTCATCGCTCTCTCATACCAGATTCGGTAATACTCCCAGCACCATGCCTCGCCTTGCAGCATCAGCCCGCCCTACAGCTCGGCGAAAAGGTACACAATCCTCTTACCGGTTTTATACGCGTGTATATAGAATAATGTGCTGAGTTTGATTTAAAGATCCTGCTTGCGGTACCTGTCGCAAGAAATGTCGAAAATGTGATCGCAAACGTCCCATCTGCGATAGATGTCGTATCAAGGGCCTTCCTTGTGAGGGATATCCGCCGAGATTTCAGTTCCAGGAGAATTTGACGGTATCTCCTGATACAGGCACACCACAAGTCGCGACTCCGGATAGTACTGTCGAACAGTCTGCGGGGGCATATGTGTCGCCCCAAAACTCATTGTCGGGGTATGGACCGTTCGAGGAGGACTTAGCATCCTTTTATGCTGAGGAGTTACTTTTTGATACTTCGGGCTTCGCCTTACCATCACCTCTATCTATTGCTACGTCTGATATCGTGTCCGATTTGTCCCCTCTGCAGTTCTCTCCTATGCCCGTTGCCTTTTCCGGAACGGTAGATATCGGACCTGATCTAGAAAGCGATATCATCGCAAACCAGCACATAATCAACCACTGTAAGATCCCCGGACCCTCACAGGACATTTTGCTAAAGTATCCTGCAGTCGATCTGTTACTAAGCGAGCAATTGACTATTCAAGTTCCTGGCTTGGGTAACCCCTTCAGGGGGTATGTCCTTCCACTTGCTTATCAGCACCAAGGTGTCCTTCACGCCCTTCTTGGACTATCGTTGAGCCATATGGACAACAGTGGACTATACAGTAACGAAGGATTTGAAAGTCTTTCGATGGGATATAGACTATCTGCGACGCGTTCGGTGGCGTCTTTGTTATTGAAAGATGAGATGTCTGGGCTTACACACGTCGAAGAAGAATACCTGCTGGCTATGGTGCTGTTACTTGTGCTACACGACGTATGTTATCTCGTAGCCCATGCTTCGGAAGCCTTCGCTGACCAATTTTCAGGTTTGTATGTCAACTGTGTCAACCAATGGAGACCACCTCAACGGCGTGTCATCCCTCTGCAAGAGAATAGCCACCCAAGCAGATACCTCATCATGCTCTAAGACAGTGACCTTTCTCATATCTGCACTAGCATGGTATGTTTCCGACCCATCATCACATCAGCGATACTGACAGTCAAGGCTTGACATACTTCACGGATTCACCGGCGCCAGACAGCTTTCCCTTTCCAAACAATTCCAAGAATACGTCCAGGAGTGGGGCAGTCTTCATCTTCACATTTTAGCTGGTTGTCCACCTGTTCTGTTCTCCAAAATGGGCCAAGTCCTCGACTCTGGAAAATCTTATCTCGCCGGAGATGTCTCACGGGAACGGTTTGAGCAAGTGCTTGAGACTGCTGAGAGAATTTTACAGAACTGGGATGCTGAGCAGGCTGCTTATCCTACAGTTCATCATGAATGGAGACAGCTTGCTGAAGCTCATCGACATGCGTGTATTCTACGAGTTATGCGCCTTGCTGATCTTTTTGCAATCTCATGCGACGATCCTCGGATTCAGATATCTGTTGCTGCCATTCTGGACATTTGCGCAGCTATACCCAGAGATAACGTCTTTTACAGACGTCTTCTGATTCCGCTGTTATTGGCCAGGGCAAATACCCGCTCACCTCATCAGATGCACTACGCCAGTTTATGCATCGAGGATATCAAGAGGGCTACAGGCTTTCGGTATCCCGCCATGACTGAAGTTTGGGAAGAACGGCGGAGGAATGTTCACGGCCTTTAATGTGTCTTGAAGAGAATTTGAGAGTCCGCCAAGTTCCTATCTGTAGGCATGCCCTCAGTTCAATCCCAGCATGACGACTGTTCTTCTGACGGACCGACATTCCGCTTTATCGGAGTCGGAGTCGGACATGATGATTTGGAAGAATTACCCCATTTGGCTTGGTGTCGATTGAATCGCAGGTCTTGGCATTTACAAGACGAACATAAAAACGGCCAATCTCCTTGACGGCATTGCAATTAAAATAACATACTACTCTCAGTTTATCACTTGTTTCAGTCCTATATAAGTCGTCAACGTCAAACTATAGCACAATGGCGGCCCAAGAAAAGAACCCCGTTGAGTTGGAGAAGGCCTCTAAACTGGCGAATGTCCCCCACTGCGAGCAGTACGAGAGGATGATCTCAGGCATGCTGTTAGTAAAAGAGTGATATCTCAACTAGAAAACTATACTGACTATTCAAGATACGACTCACTCATCCCCAAACTCACAAACGCCCGTCTCGCCGCTCGGAAGGCAATGCACGAATACAACACCTGGTTCCCCTCAGGCGAAGATCTAAACATCGAAAACATAACGCAAACTCGCGCCAAAATGCTCAAATCCTTCCTCGGACACGTCGCTGACGACGAAGTCTTCATCGAGCCTCCTTTCAGAGTAGACTACGGTCCCAACATGTCCGTCGGCAAACGCTTCTACGCCAACTTCAACCTGACAGTTCTGGACTCCGCCATCGTCTCCATCGGCGATAGAGTCATGATCGGACCAAATGTTATGATATCGACAGCCACGCATGAGACAGAGGTTGCTAGTCGACGGGCCAATATTGAATATGCGTATCCGATTAGTATTGGAGATGATTGCTGGATTGGTGGTGGTGTGACGATCTTGCCAGGTGTTAAGATTGGAAAGGGCTGTACTATTGGGGCGAGTAGTGTTGTTACCAGGGATATTGAGGATTGGAGTGTTGCTGTTGGTTCGCCGGCGAGGGTTGTTAGGAAGGTTAAGGAGTTGGGGGAGTTTGAGGAGGATGTGAAGACAAATGGAGAGCATAATGGCGTTCTGGAATGATGTATCAAAGATAGAATTGCATGTAAGACTCTGAATTGTTGATTGCTCGGATACTTTATCATAATTCCTACCGGATAGATCAAGATACCTTTGATAGATATTCGTATTTCTAAGATCCTTCTCCAGCATTCATTCCATATTTGTAATGCCATCCTTCACTCTGCATATCCATCCTAATCTTATACTGCGCCTCGGCGATTCTCAAAACATCCAAATCAATCTCGACAACCTCGAGCTTCTCCTCACCCACCTCAATCCTTCCCAGAGGCCCCAAAATCGGCATGTTCACACAACTCAATCCTCCAGCATTACAAAACGCCACAGCGGCTGTGTTTTCAAAAGCTCGCGCCGTTAGGGCACAGTTGAGGAAGAGTCTCTCGGAATCAGGGTTGAGATCACCGCCTTCGTCGCCTGCGTCGCTCATGAACCAGTACGATGGGATGAGGATTATGTCTGCGCCATCGTTGACGAGAGCCTTGAATGCTTCTGGGAAGGCGAGATCCCAGCAGATCAGCATTCCTGCGCGTACGGGCTTTCCGTTTGCGTGTTTAAGCGGTGTATCAAACGCTGTATGCGGCGTGTGCGTTGAAGATGTCAAGTGCGGTCGTTCAGGATGCCACAGGTTCTTCTTCTGATACGCGCTACAGATTTTACCCGTCCCCGCTGCTAGAAAGTAGGCCATGTTTCGCAGCTCTTCATCATTGCTGTTGGGGACTTTGTGCACTTCGCAGATTGTGCCAGGGACGATGTTGATGTTGAGCTCTTTGGCTAGATCCTGGTATTTTGAAAGATAGGATGCTGATTCTTTGCTCGCCGAGACGAACTCAGGATGTTCAGGTTCCCATGACGTCAAGTGAAATTCTGGAAGGAGAGCAATGTCGGCGCCTTTTGATGCTGCTGCGCGAAGATGAGATTCTGCTTTGGCGAAGTTTTCTTGTAGGGCGATGGCCTGGATGAGTCAGCGGATGACATCAACGAGGGTGTCATTTATGCATAACCAACCTTGGGCTCAAACTGTATAATAGCAATCTTGTAAACCGGCGCCATCTTGAAGTTTGTTTGTCCGTACTCTTTTCTTTAGACAAAATGACAACTTTTTAATGAAGAATCGGCCGGGAGTTGCGGAAGTGGCAATGAATCTAGCGCCTTTGAATCTCCACTTCACATTACCCTGTCACACGAGAAAAAGAATCCATAGCAGGAGGGAATTGTGCAATAAATAAACAAATATGAGGCCCATTCCTTCTCTATTTCTTTCTCCTTTCGGAACGTCTAATTATTTTTAGACGGACTGTTTGTGTGACACGAGATCGGAGCTGCCAATCAAGCTCAAGCTCTAAGGTGAGGGGAAAACATGAGATCGACCTGCCAATTATGTCAGAACCCGATGGAGGGGCAAAGAAATGTGACTGATCGATTTTTGGAATCGTGACATGGAACTGACGTCGGAGAGAAGCAGATGAATAAGTGGAACCTTGTCAAAGCCTCAAAGCGAAGGATGAGAGACTTATTCTGTGTCGTGTCTGCCAGTCAAAGTCTCTCTGAGGGCAGTGACGTCAGGGCACAAAGACTGTATCCAACTCATTCGATTCAATAATATTCTGTGAATGGATGAATTATACATATTTCTATTCAAGTGAACCTATGCTCTCCTTCTACGCTATGCTATGCTCCGCCAAGTTATATACAAATTTACTCAAAAATATACAGAGAATCAACCCAAGGCTCAAGCCTTGCACATACGTCCATCACTAACAACCGTCCAAACCTCACTGTTGACACCCCTCCAGTTATAAAACAGACTCTTAGGATCCCACTTCTTTTTGACTGCCATCAGTCGATCCCAGTTAGTACCATAAAAGACTTCCTTCCAGTTGGGCTGGTTGAAGTCTGCCTCATTCATATAAGTGCCACTGCCAGGCGTCACAGCGATCAGCTGAGGCATGTATACTTCAGTAATCTTCTTCTGATCAGCTAGCATATCGTCCCAACGCTTGACATCCCAGAGCGTGCCCATCTGCATCGACATGATGGCCTTGCGCCAAGCGGGAAGAACAGCGTTGGATACGCCCTTGGGAGCGTTAAATGTACCGCTGCTACCGGCGAGGACGAGACCGCTGGAGAGGAGACTGCGAATGACCTTGCTGAAAGCGGCATTGTCGTTCTCGAGGACGGAGCGGGGGATGAGACGACCGCCGTATTGGAACTGGGAGGATTCGATGTGACCGTTGGGAAGAGGACCGTTGTATAATTCGTAATGATCTCGGAAGCTCAATGTGCTGTAAGAAACGGTATGCTTGAGACCCTGCTTGGTAAGGTACTCAGTGAAAGGAGCAAGAACCTTGTCCCGAACATAATCGCCGGTTGAGTTGGCGAGTGTTACAGGCTTGATGGAAAGACCGGCGCCAGTGACCAGGTAAACGACCGTAGGACCATGATCAATCATGGCAGGAAGGAATTCATGAAACTTCTCAAGCGCAGCATAATAAGCATCCTTATCCGATCCCGCACCGAGTGTAAGGGTAGCACCGCCGATGGTAGAAGTCTTATGCGCCCTCACAGTCATCGACGTAACAATCGCAAAGTTACCAGCGCCGCCACCACTCAAAGCCCAGTACAGATCACTATTCTCAGTCGCAGAAGCACGAACGATACGGCCCGCAGCAGTGACGACTTCAAACTCAAGGGTATTGTCCGCGCCAAGACCGAAACTGGTGCTTAGCGGAGAGTGTCCTCCGCCTAGAGTAAAGCCGGCGAGACCAACGGTGGGACACTCGCCAGGAACGCCGGTGAGACCATTCGCGTTAGCAAACTCGACGGCGTCAGCGCCCTGGATACCCGCGCCTAGCTTAAAGGCTGGGCCCGAGTAGGTTTTGTCGGACCATTGAATGACCTCCTTGGACTTGAGATGGTGCGTCCAGATTGCTAGTGAGGCTGCGCCTGTGGAGCGACCGAAGTAGCTGGCAAAAACGTTAGCTATCAAGTTTATTTCCAAGAAGAAATGGGTCACGTACTCGTGTGCTGTGTTGCGAATGACTAGCCGGATATTGTTATCGTTGGCGAAGCGCACGGCGGCGGCTACTTGGCGCGCGTTGGAGACCTTGACGGCGTAATTGGGATAATTCCCAATACTGCAGGGTCGACTTTGTGCCAAGAAAGGGTCGCAGCTCTGGTTGGCGAAGAACTGTTGCATAACAGACGACGAGGACTCGATACTGCAATCACGTTAGAACACTTGGTTGACAGAGAGTTGACCAAGCTTACTGAGTCTCGGGTAGACCCCAAGCCTTCTGCAAGGCTGTACAAGCCTCTTCATCATATGTGGGATCGTGGCAGGGCGAGCCGATGGGAACGGTCTTGATGAGAGCGCCATCAACGGTCTTGTTGAGGGAAGACCAGGCGTTGGTGGAGGGCCAGCAAGCGTCGCTAGGCATGCACCGACATTTGGAGTTTGGGCTAGCGCCCAAAGCTGCTAGCGGTAGAAGCGCCAAGGAGAGAAGGGTCTTCATTGTAGCGGCTTGGCTTTTGAACGAGTGATGGACGGACGGTAGTAGAGAAGCTTGGTACAACAGACAGGATGAAGTGGTATTTATTCTGCTTTTACAATTGCTATCCGGTTACATCTGTTGGTTGACACATGCATGCATGAATGATCAGGATTTCAACCCTCAAGGGTCTCGACTAACATAGTTTGACAGCTGTTGGTCGAGATTCCCGGATGCAAGGGTCCCCGCTGGGTGAATGACCATTCTGGGCAGGTCGACTCTCCCCAGACACAGGGGAAATGCAACGCTGTAAGGATGTCATGCCTCTATTTTTGATAGCCGAAGCTGCAAGTCGGAAATTAGAGATGAAAAAAGAATGGAAGACAACGAGAACCTCGGGAAGTGACCTTGGATCAGCAGAAAAGACAGCGGAAGGTTAGCGGAAGGTATTCGGAAGACGGCATCCTTGAAGCCACGTGCAATTGAATGTCGATCCGGAACAAAGGAGCGAAGATCAGTTCAGAGCGGAAAGGAACAATAGAGTTGATTGCAAGAATTAATTAATTCATATGAATGACCTTGATAAGTCGTTTAACGAGTCAAGTCAAAGTTGAGTGGATCAACAGAGTTAAAAAGAGAGCGAAAATGGCAGAGAACAAAAAATCAGGCCCACCTCCGCCACGTCGGCAGGGCTCTGTCTCCACTGATCGCTAGCCAAGTTCATGCACTCAGCCCACGAGGTTTCAGCCATCAAACCTGACCTGAAAACACGCACGATGCACTTGCTGGCTTCCATAAAAACTCCTGATGATTGCATCGTCATATTTTAATCATCTCAATTGCCGATAACACCATCATCTACGCAATACCACTCATTACTCGCTGCGAGGTCATGACTCAAATATCCCTCTAGCCTTGCCCCAGTGCACTAAGCTCAGGGGCAGGGGTCTAAAGCTCCCCACTGTACTCAACAATTCCAGGCCTAGTGGCATCATGTCTTCAGTGGTGGGTATTAATTAAAAGGGAAGAGAAACGGCGGGCGGCCACGAAAGGTCTTACTAACGAAACACTTTCCCAAAGTGTTAAAGAACAGATACTAAAGCCTGCCACTAGATGGCGAGCCGCTTACTTTATTCCGAAAGTGCGGTTGATAAGAACTAGATAAATGTTCCTTAGTGAGGTCGGTGGCTGCAAGGGCATCGTCTTATCAAGGCACTTGTAAGCGGTTCTCCAGTGTTGTCGTTTGATCATATCGCTGTTCTTGATTGATATTATTCCTTCTTCTCTTTGCATTGCTGAGCGTGTCATCGGAAAAAGTATCTATATATCCCCTTCGTAGTAACCCTACAGTTGAGGCATGACAGTTGATCTTATTGCCATGATAAAGTTACAATACTTACTAAGTATGCGTAGATTATTACAAACCGCCCATATTAAGTCAGTCACCGCTATGATGACGTTTATCAGTCAATATGGACCGATTTACAGGAAAGGTTTATCCGTATATCCAGTAAATTACTCACCTACGTTGAACGATGGCGGATTGACTCTGCGTCAGGGTGTCAGAAGGATCGACCGAGAGCATGGGCGATAAAATACTTTGGACAGTTTATGTGAACTCAGGTGGACTTTTGGACTACTTATTTTTGACGCTATCCACCAACCCTGTTACCAGAAAAGGCTAATGGCTATCAACCCTGAGTCGCTGTAGATCTGCGGGCCTGCCTTCGGGAATCGATTACGCCTAAGAAGGAAAAGTATGGAGCTTGTAGATCACGCTTTGGCCGTGGAGCCCAAGAAGAATTGGAGTAGTCGACGCTGTTGAATAAGCCTTTTGGTAATGTTTCATGATTAATCTCTTCTTGGCTATGCCTACCTGGGAGTAGAGATCAATCTAGTTTTCCTTTCCAAGCCGCCTCTACCGGTAATCAAAAATCGCCTCTGTGCGGCTTAGTAGCCATATACTACTGTGCAGTAGGTACTACATTAGTCTCTCCACTGCTGGATCTGGTATGTCACGACTGATTCGGATTTTCCGTCTGTGCACGTCCGACCGTCACGCTCTGTACAATAGATGGTCTAATCTCTTCTACTGCCGTAGACTAACCACCGGTCTCCTGGGTCAAGCTGTCTGTGGTTCAAGGCCGATCGGATCCGCTGCTTATATGTATTCCCCCATCCCTTCCCACCTGCCGTTAAAGGAAAGACAAAAGAAGCAATGCGTGTCTCTCTTTAACCCTCCGACTTGACGTTTATCTTTTTTTTGGTTTCCTGTTAGGGACACCTGTCTCACATAATGAAGCTATTCCGTGGCATCCTTGCTTGCCTGGTGGCTTTGCCTTTGGCGTTAGCTGCCTTGGATCACGATTCTGGTTTGATCTTAGGTACCTTGCCCAGTTGTGCGGTATGTATCGGAAATTCCTTGAAGTGTGACATGTGACTGACTGTTTATAGGCAAAATGTCTTGTCAACAACGTTCTGCAGTCAACTTGTGGTCTCGACGATGTTCAATGCACCTGTACAAATGAACATCTACAAGCACAAGTCGAAAAATGCGTTCTGGCTGAATGCACAGTCAAAGAAGCCTTATGTAACCAATCTCGATAGTCTTCCATGTCGTCCATCTACTTACAACCCCCCAGTTACAAAGAACACCACCATGAATCTCTGCGGCGCCCCCGTTCGAAGCGAAAAAGCGGGATTTGTCGTCCTCAACGATGTAATGGGGACCTTGTCAGGCGTTTTCTGTCTTACCCGCTTCGTTACAAAATTCGCCTACAAACTCCCCTTTGGTATAGACGATATGCTCATGCTTATCACGATGCTCCTCTCCATCCCGTGCATCTGTATCAACTCATACGGACTTGCGCACAATGGTATCGGTACCGACATCTGGACTTTGACGCCCGATCAAATTACAAGCTTCGGTCGCAACTTTTATGCTCTCGCTATTATGTACTTCTTGTTGCAGACCACGCTTAAGTTAACGCTTGTGTTCTTCTACCTTCGCATCTTCCCGGCTGCTGAATTCAGAAGGACTCTTTGGGGAACGGTGGCGTTTATAACGGCTTATGGAATTGCCTTAGTGCTTGTTGCTATCTTTCAATGCCAGCCGATAAGTTACTTTTGGACAAAGTGGGATCACGAACACGAGGGCAAATGTGCCAGTATCAACACGATTACCTGGTCGAGTGCCGCTATCAACATCGCCATGGACTTCTGGATTCTGGGTCTTCCTCTTACGCAGCTTAGGAAGATGAGCCTGGACTGGAGGAAGAAGATTGCTATTGGATTGATGTTCAGCGCTGGCATCTTGTAAGTCTACTCAACTACCTATTCTAATGCCCTCGAGACTAACATAGATCTAGTGTCACTATCATGAGCATCTTACGTCTCTATGCCACCATCGTTGCCGGAAGGGACCCCCAGAACAACGTATCATGGGAATACTCCCCCGCCATCAAGTGGTCCACCATCGAAACCAACGTCGGCATCTGGTGCGCTTGTATGCCTACTATCCGCGTCCTCTTCGTCCGTCTCTTCCCCAAGATTCTCGGCGAGTCCACACGCTACATCAACTACGGCAGCAGCAAGGGCCCGAACAGCAGAGCTCCTGGCAAGAGCGGAAACCAGATGTCTCTGGGTACAACTTCCAAGGTCGATAGGGCGCCGCGCGGAAAGGTTAGTCCTGCTGGGATTACTTGCGATAGGACGTATGATGTGGAGTATGCGGATAATGATGAGGCGTATTTGGTCCAGATGAAGGAGCTGAATCTTCCGATACATGGAACCAGGTCAGGCGCGGAGTCTCAGGAGTCACTGTGAACAATAACAGTTGCTCATTTAATGTCTAATGAGTCTTGTAAAGTAGAGACATAATAAATTGATACCCTTGCATTTGGTGGAGCAAAGTTCGCATCGCGTTTTCCCGGCACTCAACAGATGGTGAGTCACATAAAGGAATGAAGTCTATTGAAAGTCGAATATATATATATCTCGAAAGGAATGAAGAAAAGTAGAAAGCAAACCGCTATTCTATACTCAGAACCTAACCACCACCCCGTCCCCAATTATCTTCACTAGGAAGTCAAAGAAAGTCCAGTCAGTCTAGCTGAATCCGTCAAGCACAGAGAGCTTCTTAGAAGCCGTCGTTGGGCCTGGGGTTAGGAATGACCTTTCCACCCTGCTCAACCGGGGGAATGACCGAAACACCAGTCAAAGCAGCAAGCTCCTTGTGTCTTCGGAGGCTGAAGTCCTGGTTATCAAAGTTCTGGTTGATAACACCCGCCATGCCCATCTGGCAATGGTTGCCCTTCTGCTGAGGGCAGTAGTACCAGATTGGCTTGGTATCCTCAACCACGATCTGGAAGACATCGGGAGCTTGGCCTTCCATGGTGGCGAAGTTGAAGCCAGCGAAGAAACCGGTACCGTCAGCGAGAGGCTTGCAAGGCTCGCCAAAGCTGGACTGGGCAACGGAGTGGTTGGCGGGGAGGAAGTGCCATTCGACGACGTCACCGACTTCAGCGACGACGTTGTCGGGGTCGAAGCGGAGACCACCGAGGCCGGCGTTGACGAAGTGGGTTGTTCCGGTGAGTTTGACGGTCTTGTCGGGGTGTGAGCGAACGGTCTTGGAGGCGGGGGCTGCAAGGGCAGCAGAGGCGAAGAGAGAGATGGAGAAGATCTTGGAGAACATTTTGATTTAATGTTGTAGATGAAAGACGGTTTTGTTGTTGTAGAAGTGAGAGAAGAAGTGAGAGAAGATGAAGTGGATGTGAGTTTGTCTTAAGTGAAGAGCTTGAGTTGATTGTTTGTGTTGTAGTGGAGTGATAGTGATGATGAGAATTGTCAACTGAGAGAAGATATCATGCCATTATATACAAATCAGAGTCTCTCAAGAAATCTATTCTCATCATACAGAATATCAGCTTAACATTATCGCCATCTCACATCGCCTCACCTCACCTCAGCTGGGAATAGCAACGGCTCAACTCAGCCCGACCAAAATTCCGGAACTCTTTTCTCCCGAGGCCTGTCAACCGTGTGTTACTCTTCGTTGATTGGTTCCAAGCCACTATAATTGGGCTTAGTA
Source organism: Fusarium sp. MBC 181 (assembly GCA_030772735.1). NCBI lineage: Eukaryota > Fungi > Ascomycota > Sordariomycetes > Hypocreales > Nectriaceae > Fusarium > Fusarium sp. MBC 181. Next base: position 217,740 of record JAPHDB010000166.1, on the reverse strand, counting down.
GCTGACATGCGGTATTCTCGGCATCGTCAGCGGGCTTTGGCACTAGCCCCCAGAACTGCGCCTCAACGTGCTTGGGAAAATCAGAATCTTATTTTTATCCAAAGTCAAATCTTTGGATTGGGTATCTCGGTATTGGTCTACTTTGACAGGTGGTATTCCCACGGGAGGAAGATATCCGGTTGTCGGAAGCTTACCCGTAGGACATGTGCTGCACAACCTTTCAACAGTCATCCGCCACATAATGAGAGATTCACTACGGGACATTCGGTTGAAGAGCGGAGTCGAGCTCTACTTTCAGTGATCTCGGGAGTTATGGGTAAGCCGACGATCAGCTTGGCAGTTCGTTAGATTACATCGTCGCGTTGGGGCATTGGTCTCACTCAGCGGCGTTCCGCTATCCTCAACGGCGATACCAAGATCCAAGTCCACTTTCGCTAAGTGCCGGATGCCGAAACAACTCAATTCCATTGGGGTCTAATTTGTGTTATCTTCATTTTTGCAAGCAATGCAAGACTGAGTGAAAAGACGGTGACAGGAACATGACCCCATATTATAAGCACAAGACCACGTGTGGAAGGAACAAAGCCACTCCAATTAGACGGTCCGTTTGTCTTACACGGCATATGCTTGGTGTATTACTAAAGTCCTTCTCAGCGTTGTGCATCTTTGTGGAAAAGGCGGAGTCAGCATAGCAGGTGAAAGTGACATCCAACGCACTTAATTCTTCGTCCGGCATGTCGCCAATGAAGGGAGTTGCCAATGACATTATTGCATTTGATATAGGAACTTTGATTTGTTGGCATACTTCTAACCATATTTAGATAGTGCAAGGCATGAAAATAAACCTGCGTAGTATTTATAGCCCGTCTACTAGGATGATCCCAGCAGTCACCTCCTCTTTCCATAGCAGTGCAACTTGAGCTACGGTTGTATTGCTCTGCCAATGATTCCTCTCAAAATGCAGAAATCTTCAATCCACCAGCGACTCCCCTCGCAACACAGAATGCCGCACAAGCAACCATATAAAACCCACCAGCAAAAATAATCAACCTCTCATATCCACTCTCCCCATCCAAAAGCGAGCCAGCAATGGGAATTCCTACTAAAGCTCCAAAACTCGCAACAAAGTAAGCCATGCCGTTAGATTTACCATAGTCTTCAATCTTGCATACTCGAGATATACAGACTGGAGATAAACTGATCGCGGCGCCGGACCAAAAGCCAAAGAGTACGGAGAATGCCATTACGCGAGGGTGAGAGTCACCTGCTGTTAGCCAGAGGGCCAGGACGAAGGCCCCGCATGATAGTGATGTGAATATCATGGTGTTGAATGCACCAAAGCGGTCGGCTATGTATCCTGGTAAGACTCGTCCTGGTATAGCGCCTGTGTTGAGAAGTACGTTGAGAAGGTATGCTTCTTGAGGAGCGAAGTTATATGCTAGAGCGTATGAGCACAAGTATGTGTACGGTATAAAAACTGCGAATTCGACCAAGAATATCGCGACAACAGTAACAGAGAAGTTCATATCCTTGAAAAGTCCAAAGTCGATGTATAATCTTGGCTTGGCGATAGGTGGGATTCTCTTTCGTAGACAGATATTGGCAATGATGAGAAGGCCGAGTGATAGGAATGCGATGACTCGGATTGCCCAAGGGAAGCCGATGCGCGGGGTGAGGTAGAGAATGATGAGCGAGAAAACGATGCCACCGATACCACCTGCTGAACATGCGACGCCCGTTGCAAAGGCTCGACGTTTGCAGAACCAGTGGCCAATGGCTGATAGGCTGGGAGTGAAAATGAGTGATGAGGATATACCGCCCAAGACGCCAAAAGAAAGAAGGAATTGGTAGTAAGCTATCGGGATTAGCGATAAACTTCAGCGTTCGTATAGAGAATCTCTTACCGGTAGATAAGCTCATAAATATCAGACAAAGCACAACGCCAATTGAACCAGGTAATATCAAAACTCTTATATCGTAAGCATCAAAGATCGGACCTGAAAACCTGTCAACCAACAAATCTAACCACAGTTGCAAGGCACTTACCAACTTGAGCACCGCAAGCAGTGATGAAAAAGGCATAGCAACTAAAGATCCAGCCAATTCTACTCTCACTTATGCCGGCTAGTTCATTCTTTGCAATCCATGCTTGAAGAACGGCAAGGGTGTTGAGGAGGCCCATGGGCGGAACCATGGCGCACCACGCGCCGAGGACGACTAGCCATGCTTTTGTCCCGCCTTCTGGATATGTGGTCTCGTCATTTGTCTCGTCGAGAACTGGTATATTTGGGTCAGTAGGGGGCTGAGTAGGCGTATGGTTTTGGTGGTTACTGTGTAGATCGACGGTTTGTTGGGGTTGGGGGACAGTCTCTGCGGGTATAGGTCTTGCTTCTTGCATTGTCCGGCGGTGTCTTCGGGGTGTAAATCAATCTACAAGGCAATTTGATTTTTGCTGTAAAGACATAGAATTGCAACGGTAATTCTCATGTAAATAAATAATTGAGAGAAAAGCTTTCCCCGCCCTACTAACAAAAAGGGTAAGGCTTCCATGTACAGAGGGCGCAGATAAGAGCGACGATCACTGCATATCCGAATACGACAATCGAGTAAGAATCATTGAATATAATCTCGAACAATCATCTTTCAATATTAGCAATAACGGCACAAGCTTCACATACCCAATAACACGTGACGAGCTGTAAAAGTTAAAGTACAGTTAACCATGTATTGCCGAGGCCATATGACCTAGGGTCTGTCCAATAACATCCAGTTTGTAAGCGACTTGTCAAGAGTGTGAACCAACAGGCAACACGTCAACTTCCTTCCTGCAAAATACCTCAGCCTAACAAAATGAATACCAACGTAGATGTACTCGACGGTGACCACCGAAATGCGCTAAATCGAGCGATTACCAACATTCTGAACACGAAAGTAGCTGAAGTCGCATATGCTCAAATCCTGGACGGTCTGCCTACACAAGAGGCATTATGGGACAGCTTTGACTACGTTAAGGATCATCCTGTTGAGAGTGTCGGGCACTCCGAGATCTGTCCAAGCTTTATCGAGAAGGCTCGCGAGCATAGGAAGGGATTCGAGCTTGGTCGTCTTAATTTCGAAACGAAAGTAAGTTAACTATTTCTTCAACCATTCAGATCTAAGTCGCCTTGAATACTATGTTCTCTGTATGTCAAGTCATCTTTCTCATACTCTATAGACTCTACAATGCTTCCAAGATGAACAGGTTGGGTCAGATGGGTTCAACCTTCGTCTGATAGAGCTTGTAGCTATCGCCTGTCATCAAATTGGCGCCTACATGTACGATCTCGATGAGGGGGCACATAAGAACAAGCTCTACCAAGATTGGAGAACCAAGGTTCTGAAAGAAAAGGAACAAGGCGCAGAGGAGCGGAGGTACTATAATCCGTCTCCTACCGCGTTTTCTCATCCAGCATATCGATATCCTGAGCAATATCCAAGAGGTCTTGCTGACGTAGCCGGATATTGGGCTGAGTCCAAGATCTTTGGCGGTGTTGTGGTTTTCGATCGAGGCGAGACGGAAGAGGAGGTGAGTTTCCTCAACACCCGAGTTATCGTAACAAACGCTGATATAATACCGTCTTGAATAGTGCAAGTCTATGTGGATTCACGGCGATCTAATCAGGGGGCCAATGACTCTCTATCCTCCAACAAAAGAGCAGTTTGACTCTCTGATAAACTTCCTCATATCTCCCCCAGAATCCATGCCAGAGTGCCCGCTCCCCTACCACGCAACAAATATCAACCGACCTCGATGGCACCCTTACGATGCCTTCGCAGAGTATCACATCTTCCGAGATCGATATGAGAGGAAATTACCTCCACAGCCACCGCGACAGGGATGTGTTCGGAGTGGTGTGGATTGGCCGGAGCTTAGCGATCGGCAAGTTCTGCTGTTGCATGGGCATGTAAATGATCAGGGTGAACCTTATGTGACCGAGGAAGAATGCGATGCAGCGGAGGAGAGGATACGGAATATTACGCCCTCTTCGCCGTTATGGAGATCATTCGGCGATAGGAGCTTATATCGATAAACTGAATTAGAAATAAACATACTCTTAACGTGTGGATAGAAATTTTTAGTAAGGTTCAGATTAGGACGAAATTTGACATGCTAGGTATCACGGAGGACGAAGATAACTAGAAGATTAACTAAGAAATAGATGCATGCTCAGTCGGTTACTTTGAGAAATTTGCAGCTGCAGCACTATATAGGAATCAATTTGAAGCTTTCACAGTATGACAACGTGGCCGAGTGGTTAAGGCGATGCCCTGCTATCTTTCGAGACATCATAGGCATTGTGTTCGCACGCGTAGGTTCGAATCCTGCCGTTGTCGTTCATTTTTGCATCTTTCTACACTTTTTAGTTTCCCGTTCTTATGAGCCTTGACTTTATCTCTATTTTTGAATTGCAATACCATTCTCCTCTTTGCCCTGTATTTTCCATGGGTCAATTGTCTCTACAAAGTCTCAGCGCAATACAGCAGCACAAGCCAATCAGCCTCCACCGGAAGTGGACCTCCAATCTCACTATCTTGCTGACAGTCATCAACGCGTTTTCGCAACAAGCTCCTTAAAACACCCATTATCGCCAAGAAGCCAAGACTCAAACCTGCTGACAATACTCGATACTTCTGTGTGACATGCGTTCATTTCTATCGCGAAACGAGTTCCCTGTTGACGGCCGAGTGAGTCTTACTCCCTGCATCTCACCACCCTCAACTAACATCATCAGACAGTCCTTATCACGGGCGGTTCTCGCGGTTTGGGTCTTGCAGCAGCATGTCAACTCGCATCCAAAGGCGCAAACGTCGCCATTGGCGCCCGAGACCCTGAAGTCCTAAAAGAAGCTCTCGCGCAAGTCGAGAAATCTGCTCGTTCTTCCGGCCAGCGCTTCTTCTCGCTCACAGCAGACGTGACTAAGGCTGAAGAGTGTAAAAAGGTCATTGCTGAAGTGACAGCCTGGAACGATGATACTCCACCGGATATCGTGTGGTGTTGCAGTGGGAGTGCGCATCCTACCTTGTTTGTCGATACGCCGGTCGAGCAGCTTCAGACAATGATGGACAGTAATTACTTTTCTAGTGCTTATATGGCGCATGCTACCCTCAATGCTTGGTTGAAACCCGATACTACCAAGAAGACTTCTGAGAAGAAGGCATTGGCAGCGCGGCATATCATCTTCACTGGCTCTTTCGTCTCTTTATACAGCTTCGCTGGCTTCACACCCTACTCTCCATCAAAAGCTGCCATCCGATCCCTATCAGACTCTTTATCCCAAGAGATGAACCTTTACGCAGGTGCACACCCCGAAGAACCTCGCGTGCGCGTCCACACAGTCTTTCCAGCCACGATGCCGACGAAATCACTAGACGACGAGAATCGTGTCAAGACAGACGTGACAAAAGCTTTGGAAGAAGGAGATCAGATACTCACACCCGATGAATGCGCCAGACGAGCAATTGCGGGACTTGAGAGGGGAGAAGAGCTTGTTGCTACTAGCACAATTATCAGGTTGGTCATGACGACTGTTATGGGTGGCGCTATAAGAGGAGGATTTTGGACGGGGCTGGTTAACACAATGTTGAGTTGGGTTGTTATGATCGTTATGGTGTTTATCAGATGGGATATGGATGTCAAGGTTAGGAATTGGGGGAAGAAGCATGGTTCGAGTGGGAAGGCTGTGAAGGCCTCCGAGTAGTGGATGAGCGGAGCACGGGATGTTTCAAGGCTTGCCAAACCTTGTTTTCGACTAATCATGTGTGAGTTCTCTGGAAATCAATTACTGGCGTTGGAACATAGAAGCCTCAACTTTGCAACGAGATTTGTGTCCCGTCTGGCATCATCTCTGCCACATAAGTTGTACAAGGTTTTGTTGATTGTACGAGCGCATACTGATACAAGTGGCTTGTTGCACAACCAGCCACTTGTTTAACTTCATATCCAAAGGTTTGCAGCGGGAGCTACCTCACGGAATCAACCAGCCGAAGAGTACTGGTCATTATTCCTTGTAAAAGTCCCTCAATTTCAATGCCAAGGCAATCAGCCGTCCTTATCTGGCCTTATTTGGGGGCTGAAAATTGATCAACCTGGCTTATAAGCCAGGCTCTGCAAGGGTTGATAGGCTTCCTTTCAGAAACGGAATCTTACCTGCATCCGGGGAAGCAAGACATGCGCGAACACTGCACAGCCTGCTTGAGGCAGCCATAAGGCAGTTTCTCGCCAATTGCCTTGTTTCACTTACTGTTGGTCAAAAGCCTTCCCCCACGAAAATGAGCCTCAACTTCTCGACTTTGTTCAAGTCTCATCAATTCATCTTCATCCTTTTTTCCCTACGGCAATTGGTCTCCAATTGAGCCAATTCGCAACCAATTCATTATGGATCCTCTGTCAATAATAGCCAGCATAGCTGGAATATCAACAGCAGGCGCGCAATTGTCCAACACCCTCTTTCGTCTCATTAGAACAGTGCGCAATGCCCCGCAAGAAATCCAGAAAATCGCGATTGAAATGTCAGGCTTGACTATTACCTTGGAGCATCTGCGCGATATTCTCAAACAAGGCCAATCGTACACGAAACCTGTGTTTTTTGAGGGTGTTAGAAATGTTGTCAAGAATATTCAAGCGACCCAGCAGGAGATCTCCAAGATGGTTACCGATCAGACTATCTTTGCTAGATTGAAGTGGCTCAAGGCGGCGAGGTTTTTGGCGGATATTGACAAGCACAAGGTTACGTTGACTTTGCAGATTACTATTTTGTCTGCTGCAGTTCTGGTCAAGACCAACAATGGGTAAGTATCTCACTCTTGCCAAGTGTTTGGGCGGCGGTTCTGACCATTTTAGATCCTCGCCTATCAAGGAACCAGCCGACAATCGATTCCGACTCCAAGCCGAGAGTCTCATTCAGATCGGCCAAGCTTCCCTGCAAAGAGACAGCGTCCAGCGTCAAATCCCAGCTCCTCCTCCTCAAAGAGCCCCGAGTCCTCCAGTCCGCACTGAGAAGAGACTTCCCAGCCCTGTTCGTCAGTCAGAAATTCCCGGCCACTCACGCTCAGATGAATTATACGGACAAAATCTTGGTATTCCAAAGCAAGATGAAGACGATACCAACTCAGCTGTTGTGCCAATCCGTCATGTTCATCAAGAGAGCCAATATGGCAATGAAGATAGAGGTCGAGGGAGAGAACAAGGCTTTGATCCACTATCGGGCCGCGTTGCCCAATTTGGTCGACACTTTCATATTCAGGGCGATGCAGCTACGTTTCTATACAAACTCGTCTTTATGGACGAAGTACCGGCCAGAAATCATATGCCTGGCTCGCACTCTTATCACGACTCTGATGGAGAGGGCGCATCTATGTACTCTGATGACTCTGACGATTCAGATAACCACGAGAAAAGGATCAAGGTTCATGCGTATCGCAAGCCTGAGGAACCTACAAAAGTGGTGAACCATCTTCTACTGACTTGGACGTCGTTGAGCCAAGGTGAGATTGAGAGAGGTCGTGCCGATGAAGAGCAGCCTAGCACGAATAAACCTCCTCCAAAGGTTGCTTATGTGGAAGATGCATCGTCTAGCGAAGACGAGCAAGAGAACAACGGTGGGGAAAGAGAAGACTGGCCTCCTCGAGACAGTCGAGTAAGTCAGCAGTCCAACTGAAGCCTTGCCATATTCTTACAATTCTATAGACAGAGCACCGAAGTCAGAACCGTGACGGTCCAGGGTTGAAAGTTCGTTTTCACCGGGACAGAAGCCCGGAGTCACAGGTATCCGCTCCATATGAAACAGACATGCGGTGTGAATACCGACGCCCTCACTTCGAGCCCGATCATTTTGATCATCCTTATGATCCGGGCTACCAGAATTACCAGTATGACTATCCGTATTGGTCCTATCCACCAGCTGCACTGCCTACTCAAGAGATTGCGAAACCAAAGTTCCAGAAACCACACGTCGTCGTCCTACCACAGGTAGATACAGCAGATGCAGAAGTTGACTCGACACCGAAACTTGACGTCTCGCCGTGCCTGAAGATGAGTATCGTCAGGCAAGGCGATGAAGCAGTATGGAACTCGGATGACTTTACGGCTCAGAATAGTATACCTGGGAAAGCCATCATGGGAAGTCTCATTGGTGACAAGTCAGCCAGGAATCCGCATGGTCTGGACTTGGCACATACTTTAATTCGGGGTCAGGATATGAAACTTGTGTATATCCGAGGGAATGGTGGGTTCAAATCCATATCTGCAAAGAAAATCGCTAATGCTGTTACAGACCTGGGAGAGACTTGGTTCATCAACGAACAACCAGTATTCCTACAATTCCTCCACTGTGGATACTTGCCGCAGTTCTATCCCGCAAAGGAATCCGATGTCGCGGCTATGAAACAAGAGTACGTAGCCGTTGGAGAAGAATGGGCTAGTTTTGAAGCTTTGAGTCAACTTGGACTGTCTACCAAAGGAAGAGAAGAGGGGAGGGTTGTTTTGGATCCTAGTACTACATGGGTAAGTCCTGTCATCACAGAGTTTGAACAGTCCATCTAATGTCTTACTTAGTCTATGGTCAAGGAACTCGCTATCACGACACTTCAATTGAGAAGTATGCGACAAAGACGCCTTTATACATCGACATTTTATAACTCGATATCTACGTTTCGAAAGAAGCACTGTGGAGATGTCCCAGAGCCGCTCTTTCTCAATATCGACTCGACTACTGAGCCCAAGCCAGAGTTGAGATTTGCCGACCAGAAACCGGACGTCTTGAGCTTTTTGGTTAAAGAGGAAGAAGACATAGGCGAGACCAAAGATGAGAAGCAGGAAACGCAGCAGCTTCGACCACAGATCTCTATCACGCCACCACCTAGCCCACAAGAGACATCTTCACCCGAGTTCGATAAGAGTGATGTTGGTTCAACAGTGTCTTCTAGATCACGCGTCTCTAGATTCTTGAAGCGATGTACGATAGGGAGAAGACAGAGTCAGCTGTCGCCACCATCACAGCGGTACAGTTCGAAGAACAGTGACACTGGGCCCCTGAGTGAGCTTTCGGAAGATGAGAGTAAGAGGCCTTTGACGCCCACGGACTCTGGTATTGGAAGTTCAGTTGGCTAATTGAGACCATGGTTGACATGATGAGAGCAATCTTGTATACATTATTCAATCTAAAATCCTATTTCCAAACATCTATTCGTTCTTGTAAAAAGGATAATCAGTGTAACCAATAGCATTATCCTTGAAAGGTCCGTAGAAGGTGGATCGATCATATGGCTGAAGAGGCCATCCATTTCTCAATCTCTCTACCAAATCAGGGTTGCTAATGAAGTATCTTCCATAAAGCATACCATCATATTTACCACTCTCGATAACACCCCATGAGTTAACGTCGTTGAAGCCACCGGCAGAGAAGAAAGGTGTGCCATGGAAGATGTTTCGGAACAGAGAGAGGTCGACAGTGGGAAGACCCCAAGAGCCAAGGAACTGCTGCTTCTCGGACTCAGAGAAGATCTGCTCATAGCGAGGCTCAACAAAGCTAACGTATGAGAGCTGGGGGAAGCGACTCTTGAGTTCACGGCACAGGTGGCCCCATGTCTCAACACGCTTCTCACCACGAGCTTGGTTGAATAGACCAAAGGGTGTCAGACGAATAGCCAAGTTATCCTGTCCGACAGTCTTGGCCAACTCATCCATGAGCTCAAGGACAAAGTTACATCTCTTCTCCTCAGTACCACCATAGTGGTCTGTTCGCTTGTTAATGTTAGACGAGAGGAACTGCTCGGGAAGATAACCGTTTCCACCATGGACTTCAACACCGTCGAAACCAGCTTCAAGGGCATTCTTGGCAGCATTGACGTAGTCGCCGATGGTGCTCTTGATCTTCTCGACGGTCATCTCCACAGGTGGATAGTCAGCCAGTTTAACGGGGGTGGAGGAGTGAGGAGGAGGATAGGCGAAAGTCTCGTTGGGGTCATCCCAAGGTGTAGCGGAGGGAGCCACGATGGGTGAACCTGTAAGCTGGGGAATATTGGCGCGACCAGAGTGCCATAGTTGAGCGTAGATGTAACCACCCTTGGCATGGACAGCGTCGACAACCTTCTTCCAGCCCTGAACCTGCTCTGGGAGGAAGATTCCTGGCACACCAGGCATACCGTTACCCTGTAATCTATTAGCTTTACCGTTTCGAGTGATATTTCAGGTGACAAACCTCTAGCGAGGGCGGCAGACCCTCAGAGATGATGAGACCACCATCGGTAGCCCGCTGAGAGTAATACTCGGCAATCAGATCATTAGGAAGCCAAACCCGGTTAGGGTTCTCGGGAGTTGATTCGGGGTTCAGCGGCGTTCCCCGGTTTCTGGTAAGAGGGGCATGAACGATCCTGTGCTTGAGATGGATCTTGCCATTGGCGATGTCGAGAGGAGTGAAGAGCTTAGAGTTGGCTCCTGCGTCAAAAATGTCACCCATTGTGAAGTATAGATATGAAGATCAGAGATAAGGTGTTACTGCTAGCAAGCGAGGATGAAGATGAAGTGACAATGATGTAGTTTCTAACCGAGATGTCTCAAGAGGGAAAAGAGTATGGTCTGCCAAGGTATTTAATTTCTTCAAAAGAGATCGACCGGCCGGCTATACCAGAACGGATATAGAGGTAACCAGCATTGTTTCAATGGGGCGAATATGCGTTCCCTTGGAAGAATTATGCTACGCTCTCCTGCGCATCAAAGGCAAAAGCCTCGGCATTGTTTGTCAGACAAGCGACCCAATTGTCCCCTGAATAAACTCATGTCAATATTCCTTGGCTTTCGTCTGGTATTCTATAACCCACCCACTAATATCGTCATCAGGCTCAGTCTTGAGTTGATGTGACATGGTCGAATTCACTTGATAAGACTGATTGGTAAGAGAACGATCAAAAGTCTTCAACTGTCCACTACCCTGGTCCATGGTAAGCAGACAGGTTTTTACCGAGTGTGACGCTGTGTATGGAGCCATTCTCCACCACGCATAGAGGAGACAGCACGTGGTGGATATGCAGGGGAGTCTCCTCTCGTCTTTTCTTTTGCAGAGAGGAATGTTTATCTGCAGGTCACCTCAGATAGATGTAAATGAAACGGCCATAATTGACAATCAGCCGGATTTTGTTTTAAATTTATGGTTCCAACGCTCTGACAGACAACGGTTCTATACGCGATCGAATAAATGGGCCCAGAGATAAGAGAGATGCTCCACTGCCGAGCCCTCAGTTGAGCGGTGACCTTTTGGTGAACTGAACTGAGGACGCACGGTCGGCGGATAGTCCGGTAATAAAACAAAAAACAGATGTAACGCATGCAGATCACGTCAATTCTGAGACGTAGCTCGATATCAGTGGCCTATATTCGAACCCGCTTTGGAAAGAGATTTACGGCTCGTAAGAGGTTCGCGGAGGATATGCACCGAGTGCACGGATCTACAGTACATGCAGTATCGAATCTTTTTCTCCATGATGACTTCTCCATCTGATGGAGTTCATCTGAAGAAGCGAGGTTGTCAGGGTGTCAGCTGGGAGTCCATCTGGTAAGGAAGCTAGGTTGTTCACGATAGGAGAAGGAGAACAGACAATCTCATATGACGCGAGTGTCCCGTCTATCTCTATACTCGTATCCTCCAGCCCCTAATCCGAAGTGGTTCTTTATCTAGCTAAGCTTTTTGGTAGTCACGCCTCTCAACGCGTACAGGTTAAATCAACACAAGTGGTTCTTTATTATGTTTCACCTGCTCTCTATATATGTCTCGCTCATATCGCCTCTAGACCCTCCATCCACCGCAGTAGATCACCACGGAAATACTAGATACCGCGGAAATTTTAAACCTCCCCTGTAGAATACCACCTAATCCCACGTTTTTCTTCCCCTTGCCCCTGACTCCTTGATCTTCGCCCCTCCCCGGAAGGAGAGTATTAACTCTGCGGGACGTCAGCCAAGAATAAGGGACCAATGAGAAATACATGGTGCCACTGAGGCGACGTCCGATCAAACATGTCAGAGTTATAATCAACTGCAATACCTTTAACTTACCGGCAGGTGCTGCAACCCTTCAGCGCTCTCCGCATTAGTCTGAACTGAGAAGTGATGTACGTTCCCCTTTAGTTAGTCCCAAGACTTTCTTTTCGTTTATGAAATGCACATAACATAAGTTAACTGTGGTTCCTCTGCAAGTTCCCTTTGTCATCCTTCAGCCTTCTTTTCCTTTGCCTTTCCTACTTAGACAAGGCTCTAATCCCATTACAATGAGCTTCCCCGGTGCCGCGCCTCCACCCGAAGGCGTCACGCCAAATCTGGATAATCCTGCCGATATACTCCGGTCCACGAATTATGTCACTCAAGCTCTTACGCTCTTTTTTACGACGGTGTTTGTTGCGACGCGGTTCTTTGCAAAGTATAAGGTTATGGGAGGAGGTATCTCAAGGGATGATGGTGAGTGTAGATGATGAGATGTTGAGATTGGTACTGACTGACGATTTAGTTGCTACATATGTTTCGTTTGTCTTGATGGTGGGCTATTGTATCACAGCTGCAATAGGTATGTGTCGACTCCTTCTGTCACAATATCCTCACTCACTTTGTCTAGCTAGTAAATATGGTGCCGGTAATAATCAGTGGGAAGTAAGCCCAAAGGATCTAACATCCTTCCTCAAAGTAAGCCACCAGCAACATGCCTATCTATCCCGATACTAACAAATCTAGTGCGGCTACGCAGCCACCGTTTTCTACGCCCCGATGGCCCTCGGCGTCAAACTCTCCCTCCTCTTCATTACAATCCGCGTCTTTGGCACAGTCCACAAGAAGACTACAATAGGAATCTACATCTTCATCGGCATGCTAGTCGCTTACTACGTATCTGGTTTCTTCATCAAGATCTTTATCTGCAGGCCCATCAGCTCATACTGGATGGGTGAGATGGAAAACTGTCTTGATCAAAACGCTATTATCACTGCTGATGCTTTTATCAGCGTGGTTAGCGATTTGGCGATCTTGTTCTTGCCTACGCCGCTTACTTGGTCGTTGCAGCTGTCCATGAGAAAGAGACTTCGAGTCATTGGAATTCTTTGCGCCGGTGGTGTTGCTACGGGTTTTAGTATCTATCGATTGGCTATGATTCTTAAGGAAAGAGATTCACCCAACCAGACCATCGTTTTTACAAAGGTCATTCTTTCTGGGTATGTAGCCTCGCTCAAACCTCTATAAAGGACCTACTAACTTATTTCAGTAACGCGGAAGCCGGTATCGGTTTAATATGCGCTTGCCTCCCTTCCATAAGCGCCCTTCTCGTCCGACGCAACGGCTATGCCTCCCGCGGCTACCAAAGTTCAGGGCCAGCTGATATCAGTCGACATGGCGAGATCATGATGACAAGGTCGTATCAAGTTGAGACGAGCAAGAAAGCCCAAATCGATCCATTCCATCTTGGGAATGATGAGGCTGGTTTGATCGCCAGTATACATGCCAATTCCAAGAGTAATTGCTCTAGTAGAGCGAGATCCCCAGAATCGGCTTGAATGGCTAAGTGCCTCCATGAAAATAAATTAATGACCTGATACCATACTATATAATTTTTAATAAGCAACCAATGAATTGTACTGTTTTTCTCATGATACGGAACAGCCCTGTGAACCCATCGAAGCACACAGCCCTTCTAAATCTGGGCATTAAACGTCCCAAGCAGATCCGGAGAGTTCGGAGAGTTCCACAGGACTTTATGCACAGTGACCCCAAATTGTATAGGCCTATGAAGTTTGAAATAATATGCATAAGCTTCGAAATACTCCTGAAACTGGCGTCGCGAGGGGAAGCCGGAGAGTCTTTCAGTCGTTAGTATGTGCACTCCAACACAATAAATCGTTGGTTCGTCAGCGGTCGGGCATCACGAAGTTGCTAAAGCTGGACTGCGCACGCGAAGTCAGCCTTGATAGCATATCGTGGTAATCTTTACTTACAATAACCTTGCTTACGTTGACACTTGTAGCATCAAGCGCTGTTCTGTCCTCTGGTTCTCGCTGAGTAGCCAAGGCTATATTTACTAGTCTAGCGGTGCTCCTTTCAACAAACACTCACTACAAGCGGCTTCAGCCGTTTCATCTTCCGTAGTATAGTGGTCAGTATGCAAGCTTGTCACGCTTGAGACCCGGGTTCAATTCCCGGCGGGAGAGATCCGCCACCTGTGTTACACAGGCGAATCATTTTTTTGCATTTTGTCTTTTATCAGATGAGATTACTGCTTGCTCTTTTTCGTTCAAATTTTTGCTGCTCGAAAATTGTCTCGGTTGACGACCACTAGTGTAGGGTGAGCACCATGTTTGCAAAGTCTCACTCAACATCGGATAGTGACTACCAGTTAGCACTTACTGAACCTTCTCTATCTTTTCTCAGTCTTCTTGCTGCAATTATCATACTTCAATCTCCTCAGTGCTGATGTTCAAAAAGTCAGCTGGGTTCAACACAGGCTGATTCTTCCCGCACGAGTAAATCCCGAACATGACACCAGCGAAACACCCTCCAAAGGGCGGCATGACCGTCAAAGCACTTGTCTCTACCGTAAATATCTCTGACTGCTGTCCTTCCGATTCAAGTGAAAGCTCGTACTTGGTCGGGTAAGCGCGGATGCACAAATCCACATTGCCACTCAAATTCCCCTCGAGCTCTGTGATGGATGTCTGTCACAGCATTAGTTGAGCTGCTGCAAAGGGCCGTGAATAACTTACCTTAAAGTCTCCAGCTTTTCCAGTTGTGCCTTTGTAAGATATCTTCGGCACCAACTTACCATTGTCACCAAGCGAGGCGACTACTCCCAGAGAAGCGTAAGAGTATTGATTCCACCAAAGTACAACACCAGTTTCATATCCTCGCACCGTAGGTTTAAACTCCATCTTCGCTCTAAAGATCTGGTTGTAGGACGTTTGCTTTCTAAGCAGCATGGCTGGAGCTTCCGGGCTAGTCAAGTCGTAGCAATTTCCATAAAGCCTCAAGGCACCAGGTCGTTCAGTGAGGCTGTAACTTTGCTTGATAGGTGTTCCTGGAATTTGTCAATAATGTCAATGAATGAATCCGTGTGAGAACATACCTTTCTGATACCATCCCAGTTCAAGGGTATCTCGCTGGAGATCAGCCTTCCAGATCTGTGGACTTGGCTTAGACGCGCTCTTGACAATGTCTCGTCCTGCGGTCGTCAACGTGATGTTGTTACCGTCGTTGAAAATAGGCCAGTCGTCTTCCCATTCAACCTTGACAAGAAATGTCTCTCGACCTAGTAGATTTAGCACGAATTCACCAACCGAGCCAGCTTACCATACCTAAGTGAGGTTCCAAAAAGGCTCCTTCGTGTTTGACTGGCCTCACGCCTAACAAGACAGCCCACCAATTCCCCTCCCCATCCTGGAAAACATCGACATGCCCCGTTCTCTGAACTTCTTCATCTGGTCCATTATACCATAGCGGTTTACCTTGACTCTCCCAGGGCCCATATGGTCCATCTCTGCTACGAAGTACCCATTCCTGGTGGCCTAACTCTGTGCCTCCTTCGGCGGTTAAGAGGTAGTACCAGTCTCCGCGTTTAAAGATATGCGATCCTTCTGCGAGGCCATATGGAGACTCTCGGATAACCTTTGGCGGAGTGAGTGTACGGCCTGTTGAGATATCTATCTCGGAGATGTGGATTGCAAAGTCTTTTTGTTTCGAATTTGGGTCGCGCCAGGCGATGCGCATTGTTGTGGAGAGATAAGCCTTTCCGTCGTCATCCCAGAATAGCTGATAGTCGTCAATACCATGAGCGAATGTATGCAGGGGAGGCTTACATCTTGGTCAAAACCCGGATTATCGAAGTAGACTGGGTCAGACCAGGCATTGTCGTCCCAAATATTGTCAGTCCAGACGTAAAAGCCCCGGGGAAAGATACGTTCCTTGACATAAGCGTTAGGTACCACTCAATCTATCCACAGGTAAACTCACATCAATAGTAGGCCGATATCTATGAAATACCCCGTTGGCCAAATACCACCTCTTTTCATCCGGCCTATATCTCAAAGTACTCGCCCAACTACCAGCACCTGGCTCAACAGTACGTAGGTCGATCTGACTCCGACGAGTAAGTGCATGACCAATGAGTTTCCAATCAATCAAGTTGGTAGATGTATAAATCGCGCAGCCTGGAAAGAACTCAAACGTCGAAGTACTGAGGAAGAATGTGGTTGGTGCAGAATCCGTAGCTGGAACAACGCATATGGTGGGGTCTGGGTTGAAACCCCTAATGACGGGGTTTGTGAAAGTAATGGTAGAGTTATCTGAGGCCATGGTTCCGACAAGTGAATTGCAAGGCAATCGTTAAAGTGAGACCGATACTGGAAGTCCGGTTATATAATGGTCTTTCTAGCTTTGGGGGAGGGATCGCCAGACAAAAGCTAGCGTTAGTTCTGAAGGATCCGATCATTCAAGATTGGTCATACACCCCAAACTCTCGATGACAGAATCGTGGGGGAATCGATTTACCCCCATTGTGAATATCCTTTTACGCTTTCTTGCTTAAGTTTACTCCACCTGTTCGGACGTTGAGACTGGTTCATATACGCATTTAACTTTGGTGACCGTTGTGATACTTGCATTCTAAACTCGTGGCATTAGAACTAGCCATATGCTTCTCCCTCATGTTCTGCTGTGCTTAACAAGCTCGCGTTAGGCCTGGGGGATATCTCATCGCTATACTCTGAACCGGTTAGACTTCTTGTATCTAAATGAAGTCGTTAATCTTCAACAAACAGTAACCGCGTAATTGGTTTAGTGGTAAAATTCTCCGTTGCCATCGGGGAGCCCTGGGTTCGATTCCCAGATTACGCATTACAAGTCGCTTGACAGCGCAATCATTCTTTTGCTTTTGGACCATCCTTTTTGTCAGTGGTGATATTTCATGGTGTTGAGCTGATGGTAGCGATTCCATGCCGTTTGTATGGGAAGGAGGCGACCGTTGCGCCCACGTGTTTCACTTAATCTTTTCCGCATCTTTATTTTTGTGGCATCAGAAAAAGAAGGAACGGACGTCAGGACCTTCGGGGACTAATAACAATCATCATTGCTGGAAATTATATACTAAACTCTTGGCTGTTTGACAGAAGCGATCTGACGGTGAGGTACTTGTATGTAAAGAGGCAAGCGAGCACACGACATTCACTGAAGAGCGGCACCCAAAAACAATAAGATGGAAGTCAAAATAAAGGTTTTATTCCAAGCTCGGGAAGCGGGAAAAAGACCCGATGGGTATTTTCCAGGATCTACGCGGCCTTGACCCTCATATCATGTTGAAACCTCTGCGGCGCAGTATGACATGTCAAGTCCAAACCAACACGTACGAGGTCCAGCATGAACCCTCATTTATCTGGAGTTACACGGAGTTGCAATTGGTGTATAAATCACCAGATTCTTCTGAAATGGAGCGGCGGTACGACGGATAAATCCACGTTGGGAAGTGCAGTGCAACCGACAGTTTACCGAGACCGGGGAGGGCTAACACATAAAGTGGTGAAGTTTCTGGCATCATTACTCCTCAACACCTTACTGAAAATAGCATTCTACGACTATCTATCTTGAAGATGGCTCAGATAGGCGAAGCTCGTCCGGCGGCCATTGTCCCCGATGACTCGGTATGTTGTCACTCTGTGGTTGTGAAATATGGTCTGACAAGCATAGGCCAATGATACTGATTCTTCTCTCGGAGAGGTAAGAAGGTCACCCACTCCTCTAAAGGTCTATAATAGCTCATGATTTCCAGGATATTTCCTCGTCTACAGCAAGTATCTCCAGCTCAATCATGGACTACCGCCGTGAAAATGGTAGAACGTACCATGCCTACAAGGACGGGAGTAAGACCATCCCATATCTTGAACTTGAGTCCTCGTTGGACACTAATGATACGTCTAAGAGTATGCTCTTCCTAACGACGAGGCGGAAAACGAAAGACTAGGTAAAACATAATTTCTCCTTCAGAGCACTACAGGCTGATTTTTTCACAGATCTCCAACACAATCTCTTCCTTCTCACTCTTGACGACAAACTCGGCCTTGCTCCACCAAATGACCCTGATTCTGAAGTAAAGCGTGTACTGGATGTTGGGACGGGTACGGGAATCTGGGCTATTGACTACGCCGATGAACACCCCCAAGCTCAGGTAAGTAGTCTCTTGGATGTTAGGTTTGTTGCTACTAAAATGGATCTCTTAGGTGATCGGTGTTGATCTATCTCCCATCCAGCCAGCTTTGTATGCCTCCAGTCTTGCTCCGACTCTATACTTCCTTTACTAACAAGATCAGCGTTCCTCCTAATCTCAGCTTCGTGATCGAAGATATCGAAGATGACTGGACCTACGCTCAACCGTTCGACTACATCCACAGCCGGTTCATGTCCTCTGCTCTCGCAAGCTGGACTGACTTCCTCACCAAATGCCACGCGTAAGTCTCCCACTCCTCTTAGACCACCCCTCTAACTTCCCCAGCAACCTCGCACCAGGCGGCTACATGGAGATCCAAGAAGCAGACCTAAACATGAAGTCCGACGACAACACACTCCACCCAGACAACATCATGCTCAAATCCCTACGTCTCCTAACAGAAGCATCCATCAAATTCGGCCGTCCGTACCAAGACATACCTCCTCTCGCGGATATTATGAGAGAAGTTGGTTTTGTGGACGTTGAGATTAAGATGTTCAAGTGGCCTATTAACGGATGGCCTAAGGATAAGAAGGCTAAGTTATTGGGAGAGTGGTGCTATGTCAACATGGCTAGCGGACTGGAGGCGTTTAGTATGGCGCCGATGACGAGAGCTCATGGGTGGACACCTGAGGAGGTCACTCTGTACTTGGTCGATCAAAGGAAGGCGATGGCGGATAAGAATACCCATGCTTATTGGCCTATGTAAGTTGTTTTCATGTATAACTTATGAGATGACACTGCTAACAGTGCTAGTTACTCTATCTATGGAAAGAAGGCACTAGAGTAAGAAACTGTATGCATTTTTGATATTCGATGTGTATAAACTTCTTATCTTTCTATAGTACTTGACAATGTAGTCTGGTATAAGCCATTGCTAGTCTCATCTTAGCTGGCGGAGTTCCGCCTGGTGGGGCTCCCAGTCCATAAAGTCAACTCAATCGAGACAATCTCACCCAAAGAAACATTGACTTACACATATCACTACCACCAATAAAACACAATGTCTACCACTCAAATTACTAAAGTTGCTATCTTTGGTGTATGGTACCCCAGTCCAAGTATCTTCTACTTACTGACCTTTACAGGCCTCTGGCAACTTTGGCACACCCATCACTTCTGCTCTCATACAAGCTGGCTTTGGTGTTACTATCATCACACGCACTGAATCTAAATCTACATTCCCGGAAAACATCCCTGTCATCAGAACGGAGTACACTCTCGAGTCTCTTACCAAAGCTTTGACTGGACAAGATGCGGCTGTATGCGCTGTCGGGCCCGCTGGTATTCCTCTTCAAGGAACCATGATCGACGCCGCCGAAGCAGCTGGCGTAAAACGATTCATCGTAGCTGATTTCGGCTGGGGTCCCGACTTTAAGAGTTTTCCTGAGTTTGAGCCTGTGAGTGCTCAGCGAGCTGTTGGTTTTGAACATGCAAAGAAACACGCAGCTGTAAACCCAAGTTTCACTTGGACCAGCATCGCAACAGGCAACCCCATTGACTGGGCCCTCAAGCGCTTTCCTACCATGGGTTTCGACATCAAAAACCGCACCGCTATGATCTACGATGAAGGGAAGGAATATTTCACTGGGACTACACTACAAGGTATTGGTCAGTCTGTAGTTGGCGTTCTTCAGAACCCGGACGAGACTGCAAACCGTACTGTCAAGGTTATGTCGATCAAGACTTGTCAGAACGATTTATTGGAGGCTTTCCAGAAAGAAACGGGAGAGAATTGGAAGGTTGAGAGACGGACTACTCAGGAGCTCATTAATGGAGCAAGGCAGAAGAAAGAGAAGGGCGAGGGAGGTTGGATTCTGGATTTGGCAGTTGCTCAATTGTATGATGATGGAACGGCGCGTTGTCTTGTTGCGCCGTCGTGGGAGGATTCGGATTCCGGTTTGCTTGGTGTGAAGGAGGAGAGTGCTGAGAGTCTTGTTGCCTCTGTTTTGGCCGTCTAGGACTCGGAACGGCCAGGCACCTGAGCATGTATATTTTCCTCACAATTTGTCAATTTTGGACGATTGAGATCTTTTCGGTTTTATTAATACGAGAATTCACAAACGATATGAAGATTGCCTGAGGTGCTCCATCAGCGAAAGAAATTCTTCATCAAGGTGAGCGTTACCACAGAAGACGGCCCGAGCCGCCTGAAGGCTGTGCTAACGAATATATCCACTTGAGATGGATGGAAGTCGGGCAGCCTCATAAACCCAACCCAAAACATAAATGGATAAAGGAGCCTTTATTCTATGACTCTTATTTTTATTTCGCCTCACAGACTGTAAACGAAGACATTACGTATAATTGTCAGCTGCCTAACCATGAAAAAGATCGACAACTAACGGCATTCCATTAAGGCTAAACCGTTGGTCACGTTGTCGCTACAGCCACCAAGTGTGGGGAGATTTACAGGACGTGCGGTGAAACCCAACCGCTAACCAACTGAACGCCTCCCGTTGTGACTACGACGTTTGGTGGCTTACGCAAATACTATTAATCATGTATTTCCAGAATCTATTTACAAATACTACCGAAGTCCGAGTCGTCCTACTCAGCCTATTTTGTTCGTACCCATCTTGTGCGAGTAGCCCCATAGATCGCCCTACCGTCTTAACCAACAGAGGCATGGTATAGATGCAGTAAGCAATAAGTTAACCGTACCGACCGAGTATGGAGTGCGACAGTCAAGCCAGTCCTGTCTGTTCCCAACCAAATTACAGGGGTTTTTTGTTCTATTTTCTTTGCTTCTGGAAATCGACTGATCATTTGCTCTGAACTGAGCTTCAGTCTCCACCAGTCCAGTCAAGTCAAAGAGTCACACCTAGCGTCAAGGCTGCCAAATATCACAGCCTAGTTTCTGAAACACCAAGTGTTTTTGTTAATAAACTCTCCTTATTTCCCTTCTTTTCCTTCTTTTCATCTATCTCTCATATACATCTGTGGACCGTCAATCATCATGGCGGTCCGCAAAGATAAAACCGCAGAAGCTCAATTCGCCCAGATCCTCGACGACGCAAGCAAATTGTACTCAGACTCGTCCAAACGCACCCTCAAAGACTTTCTCAACCCGCCCATAAGTAACGTCAAAGACCTCATATCCCAAGTCGACAAGCAAAATGAGCAATTCGCAAAGTTTCGCGAGAAGCGTCAGTTCATCTTTAGCGCTCTCGCTGCCTGTCTTGACCCGGTAGAGACCATTGGGCAAATCGTGAGTGGCGCCGCAGCAGAAACCTTTGCGCCGGCGGAGGGAATCTTTGGAGCGGTCACGTATCTTATTAGTGCTGCGCGCGATGTTTCATCTGCGTATGATACGATCGTCGAGCTGTTTGAGCTGTTGAAGGTGAGTGAAATATGACCCCGCTTGTGAGGAGATCGTTACTAACGCAATGCCTAGGACTTCACTTCACGACTAGATGTCTACGTGCAATATCGCATGGGAAGCGCACTACGAAACAAAGTTGTGACAATCCTAGCACAGCTTTTTGAAGTTTTTGTCCTAGCAGCCAAGGAGATTCGGCGCGGTCGCTTCAAAGCGTACTTCAGAACGCTCGTGGGCAAGGGCACACCCGTGCAAGAAGCACTGGACAATCTCAAGGCTCTCAACATTGGAGAAGAGAGACAGGTTCTTGCTGATACGTATGGAGGTGTGAGCAAGCTCAATGTCACGACGAGCAATATGCAGAGCAAGCTTGAGGAGATGAACCAGACCATGATGCAGATACGCTCCGAGGGAAGGGAACGTACGATTGCAGCGCATCAGGACAAGCTGAAGGAAATACTGGACCCTTCGCCTTTTCCGGTCGACTTTTTTAATATGTTCAATAAGTCGAGAGCTGAGTCAACGGGAGACTGGATCTTGACGGATGGGGGATTTAGAGCGTGGTTGGACAACAAGACCAACTTTCTCTGGATAACTGGTGCAGCAGGTATGTACTATCGCTCAACTTGCTAACAAATACTTACATTGGAGCAGGTACTGGAAAGTCATATCTCACCACTCGTCTCATCTCATGGGGCTCAGAGAGAATCTCTCGCCTAGCATACTTCTACTTCCGCGACAACAACCCAGAGACTCGTTCAGTCCTTCAAGCTTTACGCGATGTCGCATACCAACTCAGCGAAAGCGACCCCTTCTACGCAAAGCAACTCCTCAAAAATGTTCATAGCATCGATGAGATCCGCACGATTCCCAGTGCATACCGCAAACTCTTCGTCGAGCCCTTCCAGCAAGAAGCGCAAGCCAAGACGATCTACATTTTCCTCGACGGCATTGACGAAGCCGACTCCGCAGGCGTAGAAGAACTACTGGAACAGATGGGCTCGGATGATGAATCTGTTCGAAAACCGAAACATGTCACCATCCAGGTTGCTCTTATCGGAAGGACATACTTGACCGAAATGGTGACATACACTCTCGATCCTGCTAATCGTGGCAGTCAAGTCATAACAACTCTCCACGTCACTCCCGATCGCAATGCAGAAGACGTAAAGCTCTACATAGAAGACAGTGTCTGGCATCTTCGAAACCTAAGCCGCACACTACCCGACTTCCGCCAAAAGATCATCGACGCAATGGTCAAACAAGCAGACGGCCTCTTCATCCTCGCCAAGTTCATGATCGAAGACATTAGCCGCAAGCGACACCCGCAGAGCATTCTTACAAGTCTGCAGTCATATCCCAAGGAGATCAACGGCATTATCGCGCAGACGCTCAAGAACCTTTCTGAGGCGCTCTATGAGGAACAGAAGAGGGATCTGCAGGAGATGCTACAGTGGGCTGCGTGTGCGGAGGAAGTCTTGTCGCTGGAGCAGTTGGAGGCTGTGTTGATCATGCGCTTTGGAGATCCGCCGTTTCATCTTGAAGAGACACTGCGAGGACAGTATGCGTGCTTTTTTGAGCTTGAGAGGGAAGACGGTTTGACGACGGATGATCTTATCCGTGAGCACGAGAAGCAGCAACGTATCAAGAACGGAGATCTAGGATCAGGAAGGCGTTCAAGTTCTGCGAGCAGACCAGGTTCTGGAAGGAGTGGAAGTCCAAAGAGTCCCACCATCTTTGGCCGTCAAACCGGAACTCCCGATCTTGCACGAAACCTTTCTCCTCTTCGACGCGCGAGTCCGACGCATGGATTGAGTCCTGTGCGAGGAAGTCCCGGTCGCGGTGTTAGTCCCGCAGCTAACTCTGACCTTTTCGATCCTATGAGCGACATGGACTTTCGCTCAAGCAAGACACATACGTGGATTACTTTCTTCCACTCTTCCATCAAAGGTTTTTTCAGCACAGAAAACTCGGCCAAGTACGGCTCAGGAATTGGTTTCGACCCTTTGATCTCGCGCATCCATATCCTCAAGACGTGTCTCTCGATCTTTACTGACAAGACTGCATTTGAGAAATATCGCCTTGGACCTAGCGGTCGCGAGTCCATTAAGCAATACGCTGCTTGGTACTGGCAGGAACATTTAGCCGTGCTCGATCCCACAACGGTCCCTGCACCCGAGAAGAAGATTCTGGGAGAGTATGTGTACAAGATGCTCACGGACGATAACATCATTCTCGATTGGACGCTCATGTACGAGAAGAATGACGAAGGTCTTGAAGTTCTTACAGACGCCAATATGCAGGGTCTCAAGCGATGGATGGGCGACGCCGATGTCCTCGCCTCTTTGAACCCTGAGGCTCGCGAGTGGGCAAGCAAAAGTGTCAAGGAATCACCCGGCATATTCAAGCCCATTGGCGACTTGTACGCTCGCGCTTGGTTATCCGAAGACTTCAAGAAGTACGTCCCCACACTCTTCTGCTTCAAGATCGTACAATCAATTGCGTTCATGCAGGAGGGATACTCCTGGTCAGACTGCAACACACACTGGACCGAGATCCCCATCGACACTCGTCTCGTCAAGGCATCCGAGTGGGCAAAGATCCCAGAAAGTGCACACTGGCACAGAAGGTTCGGAAGCACATATCTCACCAATGGAATGCACAATAAGGCGTTGGGCCACTACGACAAGGCTCTTACTCTCGATAATAACAGCGTCGAGACGCGCGGTCGCATTGCGTATTGTCTGTCGCGTGACGGTCGCTTCAAGGAAGCTCTGGAGCAAGCGCTTAAGTGCGAGATTATCGAGCGGGAAAGTATCAACAGTGGAAAGCTCGATGAACAGGCTTTGAAGAGTTGCAAATGGCGCTTGTACAAGGATCATATCCTCATTGCGTGCTGCTACGAGGAACTCAACAAAGTCGACCAAGCACTCGAGTATTTCCTCAAGTCTATTGCAAGCGCCAAGGATATTGGTCTTGATCGCAAGGAGTGCAAGGAGTACTTTGAGCCCGAGCTTGGATATCTTGAGCTTCTCGCAACGGAGAATCGCCATGAGGCTGTCATCAAGTTCCTCGAGCAAATGTCCGAACAAGTCACCGACGCAGAGCAAAATCGTACTCGTCTTGTGGACTTTCTGCTTGAGTTTCACAACAAGCCTCTGGTCATCGACTGGATCCCCAAAGCCGCCAGCAAAGTCGGCGCGACAGAGTTCGTGTACGATCGGTTACAGTTCACCATCGATGTCGCTACCGCAACACGCGATCCTCTCAAGGCGTTGTACCTCCGTCTAGCCCTCGGCGCGACATACACATACAGTCGCGACATTGAAGCTGCGCTGGATCTCTTCGAGGGGATAACACAGCTCGGCTACCGCCCCCGAGGCAACGTTCCCACACGACAAGCCTATGCACTTGCATTCCAGAAGCTCGCATCACTGTACAAAGAGCGCATTCTCCACGCAGGTCTCAAAACAAAGGAAGCAGATGATTGGCTTGAAGAGCTAGAGAAGATCAAACACAAGCAAAACCGACACCAGAACCATGACATGCCAATTGAGATGGTCGGATCAGACGTCAATATTGCGGCTATCTACATGATCCTCTTCAACCGCCTCCTCGGTCGAAACCCTTCCACAGACCGCGATCTCCGCGCCCTCATAAACGATAGTCTAGAAATTTTGTCGGACGACGATGTTTCAAATGATGAATACGCCCTTGATAACCTCCTCGGGCTCTTTATCGCCGCCGACGACATCGAAAACGCTGTGGCCCTCGCCCAATCCATGCGCAAAGTCGATCCCAAGATCCTCGCTTCCACACCCGAAGACTCCCCCGTCCTTCAACGTCTAGACCCCAAGCTCCCTGAGATCCAAACCATGCGTCAAAACTGCGCGCAGTGTCTAGATCTCATACCTCCTTCGGATGAGTACTTCATCTGCGAGTTCTGTATGGAGACGTATGATACCAAGTGCATGGCTGTTATCAAAGGCGAGGGCAACAAGACGAGTGATCATAGGGATGATTTGATCTGTAGAAGTGATCATAAGTGGTTTAGTGTGCCGCCGCTGAAGAGGGTTTTGCATAGAGGGGAGATTTTGCTTGGAAATGGGAAGGTGGCGAGCTTTGGGGAGTGGAAGGCTGGGTTGGAGCAGAAATGGGGGCGCAAGAAGTAGAGGGATTGGGTATGAGAGTATGAGAGTATGAGATATGAATGAGGCATTTGGTGGAGTTACATTGGCATTTGGATAAAGCATCGAATTTACAGCATCTTTAGACATGAGAATGCATAGATTTGTGATATCGTAAATTACCTGGGTTGAATTGTCAATACTATCTATCCTCGCTACTCCGTCTTTCGTTTCTCATAAGTAACAGTCAAGGCACATAACGAGTGACGACGTGGGAAGTTGAGCATCCCCCTCTGATGCGGCATGCCCTCATAAGTCCCATAAAATGAGTCGATCCTAACGCGGTCCAGATCTGTTTGGCATGCCTCGGATCATCTCCCCAAGCGCGCTTCCAATAAACTGGTAATTATCGCTGAGCGAATTGTTGAAGTCGAGCGTATGATGAATCGTTTCAAATCGTTGCAGTATCTGCTCGGGCGTGATCTCAAGAGTAACGGAACAGTATCGACTGCCACGGCTCATGAACGCCATCTTGAATACATTCCACAAGTATGGCGACTCTTCGGGGGCAGGGACGTTCAGTTTCCAATAGCTCAGCATTCCCTCCATTACATGAGGTTTACTAAGGTATTTCGCATCGATGATTGAGAAATTTATCCAGCTGATACAGAGGCTGATTGTAGAAGAGCCGGGATGTTCATCGCTGTCGATGGGCATGGGGCGGAAAAAGAAGGGACCAAGGTATACAAGCCCACACTTGTAAATAATCATAGCGAGAGCATCTCCCATGGTGGCGGCCAGACTTTCCACGTCCAATCCGATTTCCTCCATTCCTCCAAGAGAAAATGTCCATGAGGAGGGGCGGGAAGAGCGATATATTCCATGATATGTTTTATTGTTCAGACCCCCCAGGGCAGGAACGATCTCATGTTTTGCACGATCCTCAGTGATTGATTCGTGGCAGAGTTGAACAATAGCGCCCTCAAGAACCTGAGGAATAGAGACATCATCCCAAGGATCGACGGCGTGATAGGTCTTTACTTTGACAGGTATGCCATAGGGGGGTTGGTAGTCGGCAAATGCATTGTAGAGATTCGCTCGTTCTACTGCCCGCTGTTGATCTTCCTCGTTCTGATTGTCCTTCGTGAGGTTTGGGGTCATGATCTGGCTTCGATAGGGGTGTGCAGGCGCAACGTCTTCAAAGGTCATCATCCCAGGAGAAAGGAACTTTCTAACAGTGTCTCGGGGCGGAACATCTGACTTCATAGCTTGGAGCTCGTCCCAAGTGTAGAACTTCGGGGGCATCATTGTGTACGAAATTGGTCGGAAAGTATGCAATTCGTAGATGATACTGGGAAGAGACCGATGCCCTCCAATCTGGCCAAGGAAATTCCCAGCCTTTTATGTTTTGAGCATTCAGTCAATAGCTGAAACCTCTCCTTGGTCAAAATGCTATTGGCATTTCATTCAATGATCACTATTCCTAGCTTAGGAAACCTAGTTACTCCAGACTTCGTTATGAGTGCGGGAAGCGACAGGCTTGGCTTGTAGCAAACATAACTCCTGCATAAAGCCATCTCTGGTGTACATGCAGGTACAGCTGACACCTACACCGCGGGTTTATAACTCTTGATTTCAAGTCGAAAGCATAGATACAAGAGCCCATAAGCGGCAAGCTCTCCTATTTTAGATATTTATTCAGTAATTGCTTAGTCTGAGGGAGTTGTATGATCAGGACAGTTGGTGTAAGTGAGATTAGGCACATGGCAACATTCATCTACCCTGCAAACGACATGTACGTAGGAGGGAAAGGGCATTCTAATGTGAATGTCCACAAGTCAATTAATATTGCCACGGGTGAATCTTAATACAGGTTAGAGAGAACCATGTATCCTCGGCTAGATGGCTTAGTCTAAAAGATCATTGCCGTTGCGTACATGTAGGAGGTACCTATGTTGCTATCGAGTTGAGATTTCAACCGATTCAACCCAGGTCAAACGCATTGGTCGCCAAATAACAAAATCTAGATCAAGTAGTCCTTTCACGCAACATGTTGTCGCTCCCTTGAATGAAATATGTGACTGTAGCTGCATGCATCCATTGCTGTTGCTTCAACAGCCCATCTCTAGCCGTCGATCCGCTGCGGAGCCCACCTCAGTAACCGACCACCCCAAACTTTATAGCGACATCGGCGCACGTGTGAATCGAAACAGCAGCAGTAAAAGTGACGAAATCCATTCAATCCCCCACGTCCAGAAAAAAAGAGCTCCCGTTCAACCACCAAAAGTCAATGCAAAATGGCGTCGACAGCGCAGCCAGCAGAAAAGAAAAAGCAGCCCAGCCCTCTGCGATCCGTCATCGCTGGTTCAACGGCTGGTGCCATTGAGATTGGTATGCAGAATACTCACGCGACTCTAAAGCTAGGAGACTAACTTGACGTCTAGCTATTACTTATCCCGCCGAATGTACGTTTGCCAAGATACCCTTGGAACAGGATGGGACTGATTAGAACGCAGTTGCAAAGACCAGGTCGCAGTTGAACAGACGGTTAGCCGAGGGCCAGAAGCTCCCTTGGCCGCCGTTCGGAAAGCAGTGGTATGCTGGATGCACCACTCTGATCATTGGCAATGCAGCCAAGGCTGGAATCCGTATGCTATTTCCCGAACTTACATCGTAAGAATGCAGCAGCTAACCGGGGGTAGGATTCGTGGCATTCGATCAGTACAAGGCGCTGCTCGTTGACGAGAATGGCAAGCTCTCTGGACCTCGAACTGTCATTGCTGGTTTCGGTGCTGGAGTAACAGAGTCATTGCTCGCCGTTACACCCACCGAGAGCATCAAGACCACACTGTAAGTCCAACACAATCGCTTCGCACACCAAGCTTACATCCCATAGTATTGATGACCGCAAGTCCGCCAAACCTCGAATGCGCGGCTTCCTCCACGCCGTCCCCATCATCGCCCGCGAGCGCGGTCTCCGAGGCTTCTTCCAAGGCTTCGTCCCCACGACCGCCCGACAAGCCGCCAACAGCGCAACCCGTTTCACCGCCTACACCTTCTTCAAGCAAATGGCCGAGTCGTACACAGCACCCGGCGAAAAGCTCGGCGTCGTGGGAACATTCGGAATTGGTGGTCTGGCCGGTTTGATCACCGTGTACGTCACCCAGCCGCTCGACACTATCAAGACGAGAATGCAGAGTATCGAGGCGCACAAGACATACGGAAACAGCTTCAAGTGCGCGACAACTATCTTCAAGCAGGAAGGTGTCTTGACCTTCTGGAGCGGAGCGCTGCCCCGGTTGGCGAGATTGATTGTTTCAGGAGGATTGGTCTTTACGGCGTATGAGCAGATCCAGGTGTGGTTTACCAAGATAGATCCCGAGGAGAAGTACATCTAAAGCATACTGGTATATAAATGTTCAAAAGGCGTTGGAGAGCGGGCAATATAATGGGGGAATCGCTTTTTTGATACAATGTACAAGTACAGTTACATATACACGTTAGATGCCAACTTTATCCTTCCGTATTGTTGTCCGACATTATTCGTTTATCGTCATATTACTGGAATCGAATCATACCCGACAACCTCTTGCCCAATCTCTCAAACCATGATCTATTCGGCGCCTCGTCAATCTCCCTTACTAGATCCGCAAAGTATGTAGGCTGACTCTTTGGCTCTAGTAATCGACCCTTAAGCTTGAACTGTACAAATATTAGCTTCCGTCATGGCTTGTATGACATCGTCGCACGTACTCGATCGTGGTATCGGTCCTGGGCAAGGAACTGCAGCGCCCGCGCCTTGAGAAGCTCCTCGCGCTCCATGGAGGGCTTGTAGTTCTGGAATCGCTCGGTAACGGCCTTGCCTAGGACATCTTGGAGTTGGTGATCGGGTCGTAGGGCCTGCTTGGGCCACCGCGCAAAGACGTCTGAGTAAATCTTTTGCTACAAGAAGCACAAATATTAGCTCTCTAGTATTTTGCATACGCTTTCAGCAATAGATACTCACAGATAATGATCGTGACATTGTGAATTGGGGCTGTTGTGGTTGCTAGAATTAACCTTCTCTACTACAGAATATCTCGACGTCAACCATCAGAGAAATTCCATACTACAGTGCGTTATTACAGTGTTGATTGGTGTACAAACTGTAATTGAAATGCATCTGATTGGGTCATGCGTAAATTGCCTCAGGCCACCACGAGACCCTTGAAAATGGAAGCCTCATCCATTCTTCACCTCAAAAAGGACAAGCTCGTGATGTGATTCAATGTGGAGGTGGAGACCAGTCGGGTCTAATGCTACGACCTGACACAGCCCACCTCAATCTTGAGAAACCGGGAAAATGGTCAAAGCCGCGACGTTTGTCATTCAGTTCTATGTTGTTCCACCGGCTTTAAAACAAAATTACACTCAGATTTCAGCTGTCTTTGTTTTTTGCTGTACCTCGAAAGAAGTATAAACAAAGGGCTGTAAAGGACGAGAGTAAAGTACAAGTACAGTGCGCTACGACGTTTCTAGTAGGTACCAAGACCCCCTGAAGACCCTTCTAGACATATCCCCCTGTGATTATCCACACTGTGGCGATACCGAACGGGATCCGAATACTGTCCCGTCCGCCGCATCTTGACTAAGGCGCTTCAGGCTTCTCTCCTCGCCTCGTAATCGCTCTTCAGAATCTCAAAGCCAGCGAAACGCCTGAAAACCCACCTTTTGCCGCCGTCGCTCCTTCACACCTTATCGCATAACCTCTCGCCAAATAGATTGCCTCTCCTTTTGTGTTGTTTTTTCTCCGACTTCATTTCCTCTTGGTCTTCACAGTTCTTCTTTTCCTTTCTCTTCTCTCGCCCCTACGACATCGCGTTTATTTTTACTTGGTAATTCGATTCGGGAGGCAGCCCGACGATAGCCCATCATGTCTGGACGATACGAACGAGTAAGTCGCGACTTCGACATATTGAGGGAATACAAAATACTGACCGGCCTCAGGTTAACGCCCAAGACGAGGAAGACTTCCATAACAACAACAACCACTTATCATCTTCGGTCCCCCGCTCGCCACCGCCCTCATTTCACTCCCGAGCCCCATCTCCCAACCGTCAAGTCGATTCCACCCTCGCCGATGCCTTTGACGATGACGACGATAGCGACGATGAAGTTGATGACCGTAGGCGGTTGATGCGACAAAACTCGACACCGTCGTTCGAGAATGCCAATGCGACGCAAACCCCTGCTCAACCGGCTGCTCCGGCACCAGTGCCGTCTGCATCAAGGTCAACAAGAGTTGTAGGAGGCGGCTCTGGATCGGATGGTGTTTTTGCCAACCTGTCTGCGCGTCCAGAGAGAGGCAACAGTGATCCCGAGAAGGATGAGCTACCACCAGTATGTCGCTCATGGTTATGGAATTGTGTTTGTGTATACTAACAGTTATCAGTCCTACGAACAAGCCGCCGCCGATGCTGCTCCTCCATACTGGGAGACAACAATCCTTGCCCCCGGCATGGGCGGACCCGACGAAGTTTACATCGACGGCATGCCAGTCGGATCCTTCTTCTCATTCGTCTGGAACGGCATGATCTCAACATCCTTCCAACTTGTCGGTTTCCTTCTCACATATCTCCTGCACTCTACGCACGCCGCCAAAAACGGTTCCCGCGCAGGTCTCGGCATTACCCTGATCCAATATGGCTTCTACATGAAGGGCGTCTCCGAAGACGAACCCCCAGCGATGAGCGGCCCCGACGGCTACGCCGCCCCACCAGACCCAAATTCGCACAACTTTAAGCAAGGCGACGTTACGGATGAAGACTTAGGCACTATCAGCGGAGGCGAGTGGCTAGGATACGTGCTCATGGTGGTGGGCTGGTTCCTTCTTATCAAGAGCGTCGCCGAATTCCTGCGAGCACGTCGTCACGAGCAGCTCGTCCTGCAGAGCCCTGATCGCGGCCTGGGCGTCCCGATTATTGCCGAGGGCGAGTCCTCTGCGCGGGTAGTTTAAGAATATGGGAGAGGAGTTCTTCGTGTACAACAACGCAACATAACACATCATGCAAGCGCATCAGTCGAGAGACGCAAGCGTTTCTCTTATTTGTTCTTCTGTTTGGGCGTTTCTTCTTGGGTGGAATGAATGGGATGGACGGGAGGGATATCTGGGTTCCTACTACAAGCTTTTTGTTTGGCGCGTCACACGCAGTTTCATACGTCTATATATGTCTAAAAACATTTGATCTTGATCTCACTTTTGACCTCTGTGAATATGGTGGTGTCTTCGGTCATGTCAAGTATCTGAGCTATTTACACATGCTGAACCCTTGCTCTTTCAAGGACAGTCTTAGACAAGATCAACCTCCTTATAGAACCCCCTCTTGAAATAAGTAACTCTAATATCCCCTGTTGACCTAACTAAAGCCCCTGTTAACTTAGCCGCCGTGGTTCACTTTGTGGGGTTACCCGTCGCCGATCCCCAGATTACGGAACGGCCCCGCACAAGCTTGCGGCAGCTCGGCTCCCACCATGATGATAGCATTACAATCTTCTGTCATTAGCTACAAGCCACTCCTTCCTTATGACAATATCTCCGACCTGGACCTAACATCACCTCACTACCTTCCTACCCATCACTCCTACTATCCGTCATCGTGGCTGTCATCAGGAAACCCCTCTCTACTCTTCCAAGCTGCTTCAGACAGACATCTGCTCGACTTACACAGCAGCGACGACTACTTAATATCAACATGGCTTGGACATGCAGTGGGGACACAAACTCGGCGTTGATCGAGAATATGTGGAAGAATGGACTTATCACTGATGCGCGAGTAAAAGAGGCATTCCTCAAGGTACAGCCCCCTTGTTCTGTATCGAGGTATATGCTAACAGTTCAGGTTGACCGAGCACACTACGCTCCAGCAGCACCATACGAAGACTCCCCCCAGCCCATCGGCCACGCAGCTACCATATCCGCACCACACATGCACGCCTCCGCCATCGAACACGTCCTTAGTTATCTTCTCCCATCCTCAACATCACCTTCGCCACGGGTTCTCGATATCGGTTCTGGCTCGGGGTACTTAACGCACGTCATGGCTGAACTTGTCGGCGAAAAGGGCCTTGTCGTAGGGTTGGAGCATATAAGGCAGCTGAAAGAGTTAGGTGAGAACAATATGGCGAAAAGCGAGCAAGGAAGACGGTTCTTGGAGAGTGGGAAGGTGAGGTTCCGGTTTGGTGATGGGAGAAAGGGATGGGTTGAAGAACCGAGGGAGGGTGAACAGCATGAAGGACACGGGTGGGATGTCATCCATGTTGGAGCTTCGGCGGTGGAGATTCATCCTGAGTTGATTGAGCAGTTGAAGGCTCCTGGATGGTAAGCTTATTGACTCAAGTGTGAGTGTTAGTACTGACAAGGGCAGTATGTTTATACCCGTTGATGATGACAAGATGGGATATAACCAGCACGTGTGGAGGATTGAGAAGGACGGCAATGGGGAGGTCACCAAGAAGCAGTTGTTTGGCGTGAGATATGTCCCATTGACTGAGGCGCCGAAGTAGGTAGACTCCCTGGTATGATACCCTCATTCACTGGTCTTGTTTACACCCTGGAACAGACTTGAGCAATGATAACATTATTTTACTTGGTCCAAAGCAACTAGCTGTCTAAGTTCACAAATCCGTTCATACATCAAATCATAAATTATATCCATCCCAAACTCCAAAGCAATATACAAGCCAACGTCCGTGTTTGATATCCAGCAAATCCCTTCCCAATCCTATATCAAGCATATTCCAAAGATGATAGCGGCAATAGCTGATAGTATAGTCGGTGCAAGAAGTTTGGGACTGTCGCTCGCAAGATCCGGTGCTGCATTCGATCCCTTTCCAGACGACCCAGACGATCCGGATGACGACCCATTTTGACTGCCTCCTCCATTGTTGCCGTTACATCCTCCTGATGGGCAAGGCTTCCCAGTCGAGTTTCCAGCAGGTGTCGTAACAGGAATCGGAATAACAGTCGTACATCCCTCAGGCGGACAAATGACACTTGTGACAACCACCTGGGTCTGCGTAGGTGTAGGAACAGGAGTCTTAACGCCATCACAAACGTTGCAGGGCGGCACAATAGGCGGGATAGTTCCGTTTCTCGCCTTGAAATCACCTCCACTCCCCGAAGAGAGCTGATACAAGCTCAGTACACCCTCTCCACCACACTTTCCACCATCAGTGCAAGGTGCATTGCAGCGTGCCTCATCGACGAGTTCGAAAGAAGCGGAAGCACCACCTGCGTCGCAGAGACAGGAGTCAGAGCCAATGGCGATGAGCGTTGCTGTGTAGGAGCATGACTTGAGACATTCTGGTGCGGTGAAGGGTGCTTTTATAGGACTGGGGGTAAAGGGTGGTGCGGAGGCTGTTGAGATGCAGCCGATGTATTGGTACGGCGAGGGGAGGGCGGTTGTTAGGAGGAAGAGGTTGAAGAAGATGAGTATAAGCATATTGGCGGTTTGATGAGTATTGTTCTTTAAGGGATCTGTTATGGTACAGAGAAGATGATTTTGTGAGTGAAGCTGTTGATGATGAGTTTAGCCAAGGATAGGGGTCTTATATATCTTGCTGGTACCCAGCCATTCATTAATTAATTATGAGGCTCTAGTGAATTATAGCACTATCTGATGTCCATCATTTGACTTTCTCGGGAATAGTAGATCTAGACTTGCTTAGCTCTGGGGTCTTCGTTCCAAGCGGCGGCAGTTGAGGTTAGTGCAGTGGCGGGTATTCCTAAAGTGGTGTCTCAGCCATCCCGTCAACACCACGACAAGGAATGGATTACGGCTACCAGAAGCTGGACTGACTTTCGTTATACAATCAATTATCTTAATGAAATAGTCCAACTGGATGTCAAATATGACTTTGTTTATATTCAATACCTTAACAATACACCGATCCCAGAGTGATAAATGAGTGTCCTAGACTGTTCCATCTGGAAGTATAACACCAAATCCAGCCACCCGAAATAATCCACATTCCAATCTTCAACAGCTCGCCCTGTGTCACACGCTTCCCGCTGCAGAAGCCATACTAAACAGCCACGCTTAATTTCCAACCACACTTACCAGCCTCTACTTGCAATCTGGCGTAACAGTAGGGCTGACAAACTCCGTCCCGCATCCCTCAGGACAATCCCCTCCACACGGAAACGCGGTGGTCACAGTAGCTGCCGTTGCGGGGCATCCACATACCGAACTCACTGTCGACAAGCTCAAGCACATAGGCCTGATACAGTCTGAGCAGATAGTTTCTGTCTCTGTGACGGTTGGGCAGACGGTGATGGGCTTAGGGGTGCTAGCGGTGATTGTAGAAATGGGCGTAATCTTCGTAGACCCGTACGAAGACGCATAGACATACGACGTATCGCAGCCACCGGGACACTCAGACTGGGAGCAGGGGAAGGAGGTTGAGACAGTTGGGACACGCGTTGGGCAGTCCTTTTGGTTCAGTGAGATGGTGGAGTAGTTGAGGCAGGGGAGGGTTATGCAGGTTGAGCAAACCTCTGCAGTGGATGTAACAGTTGGGCAGGGCTTTGTGGTGGTATGGTGAGACTTTTTCTTTGCGATAGCAGGAGAGCTGAGGGTATCAGTTATGGTTTATCAAGAAGGGTCGGGGCCATACATGAGGAGGAGGGTTGTGAGGATAGTAGAAGACAGCATATTGAGGGACACTTGGTAGTACGTTGTACGCTGCAAGAGTATAGATGTTGAGACAGTTGAGTTGAACACTCTGATGATACCAACTTCGCTTCCAAACCTCTCTCTTAGTGGAAGACTCAGTCATATATATAGCATTCTAGATAGTCACAAATATCTGTCTCGCCGAGCATTCTCAGCTTCCATCACACCTCGTCAGCCCAGGCCCCAATACGAGATATCACAACAAATGTTTCGACGATCCGATCATGCCACAAACCAAACAGAATCTGTCACCCGCAAACTAGGAATGGAGATGATGCAACTACAGCACGTGGATTGGACCGACCCTGAAGATCACCGGATGAAGCTATGGCCGTTGGGGAAATACGAGGCGCTATGATGAATGCTGAGCCTTGGCTGAAGGGATATTTATGAGATTCTATATTTGGCCGTTGGAATTTGGAGAAGAATGTTGTTTGTTTCTCGAGATACTTGATTTGGAAGGCCTTTGTGATACGTTTTGTGCATATCGAGATCCTGTGGTTGCGGCTCAGGATGTTATCAGCCCTGTCCAACATCTTCAAGTAAAGAAACTGACAGGTAGGCAACGGATTAATTATCCCTAGGCTTGGGCTGCCATAATCACGTAGCCTAAGAGCTAACATAAAGTGGCCAAATTATTTCAACTCTTATGCCTTCGGAGGTCAATTCTTTTGATACTCTAAGGACTGACTTGGCATTCCATGCTCCGTGACAGGAAATATGGGCACCAAGATATGCGAATAGCGATGCTTCTTTTTGTTTAATAGTCTATAGCCCAGCAGGTGGATATCTGAAGAATAACCTGGTCAGGTTACAGAAATAAAGCAGCCTAATTGCTAGCCTAAGCTCGCATAAGATAATTGAATTATTTCATCTCTTATGCTCTCGTCAGCGAATTCTTATAACACCCTGACGGGTTGATCAGATAACAAGACCCATCCCATCACTTCTCCTCTTGTTTTCTCTCTCCTTCTTCCACTCACTCACAATCCTCTTCACGACTTCATCAAGGTCTTCATCCTCGAGGCCCAACTCCTTCATCGCAAAATCCCCCCTCTTAGGCCACTCAGCATCCAGCGCACCCAACACAAACACAATCTTCTCCAACGCATGAGGGTCATACTTGACAGCCATCTTGTCAACCTGCTCCTTTAGGAACTCGTCTGAGTTGACATGCTCCTTCTCCCACACTGCCCCTGTGGCTTTTTCTAGCGCTTCCACTACTTCGAGTTGCGTCTTGCAGAAGCTTTGTACGTAGAGGAGTCGGTTGGCGGTGGTGGAGGGATGTTTGAGGACTGCGACGAGGGACTCGGCGACGCGGGAAAGAGTGGATGCTGAGGCGGGAACGTCGCCCTTATCAAGAATTACAGCGCTGTTGGTGCTTAGATCGGTGTGTAGAAGTCCATCGCGGATACCATAGTCAAAGAAATGCCCACACACGATAGATGTCCATGAGAAGCTGGAATACTCCTTCGCAAGCTCAATGGCTTTGTTTCTCACTTCGTCCTTATCTCTGTACAGCTTAAGCAACTTCTTGCTCTGCTCGCTCTGTGCATCACAGCTTCCAAAGTCCGCGGGGATAAACCGCTTTACGCCAGCCTTTGCAGAAGCTTCAGCGAGACGCAAATGCTGATCGACGACATTTGTCAATGGGAATGAAGCAATAACGACATCTTGACCCTTCAGGGCAGGAATTAGAGCGTCAATGGCGAAGTCATCTGGGATGGTGACGATATTGACGGACTCGGCGTGCGCAGGAGTCGACTTGGAGGATTGGCGCTTGGCGACGGAGACTTCGAATGAGTTTGAGGCCACAAGACCTTCGAGGAGGACTGAGCCCAGAGTACCGTTTGCACCAACAAGGAGGACTTTCTTCAAAGACATGATGACGTTTATTGGTGTGTAAAGTTTGGTATTAGGGAGAGAAGGTGTAAGGTAGGTAAGGTAGATACTTACCTAGTTATGACATCGCGGGGGGTAATGTGGGGTAGATATCGCGATATAACAGCTACAGCTCTTTGCTCCTTTCAGCGAAAAGAGTATGAGACATCGGAGGTCTACTCCGATGCAGGAAGCCGGATTGTTAGTCCGATAAGCGAACGCGGATACCTTCCGCTTTTGCGTTGTACAACGGAAGCGAGTATGCTCTTACCATGTAACACATTAACCAATATGGTCAACACAAATTACTCTTTTAGGTATTGGTACTACGTGAACACTTGCTCCGTGTCCGAAGCCTTTCGCACAACTTATCCACCCGGCTCCGGCTCCTAGCGCGATATCTCCGGCCGCGAGACCGCGAGCTCCACAAGGACCCGAGTCCGACATACGGTGTAAGTTCTACCATGTCTGTTACCCAAAATACATGACGATGAGGGATACAATTATCATGACAAAATATCCCTTTCGAGCGAAAGATGCTCAGATCTTAATCTATTATCCTATTCAAAGCTCATCTCTACATTATGATTCGTTGGTCACGTTGCAGAGCTCGCTTACATCCGGGAGGATTTCGTAAAAGTAACATTATCATGCTGCACTTGCAACAGTGAATCAGTGTTACGGAGGACATTGTCAATGACTATAAAATGATGAGCTCGTTCTCTCTTTGAGCTCATCAATCCAACTCACCCAATTCATCTCAACGGCAAAGATGGCAGAGAACAAAGAAATCGTCCTTATCACTGGTGGAAACACTGGTATCGGTTTCGAGACGGTCAAAGCCCTCTTTCGCTCGTCGAAGACCTACCATGTCCTTCTCGGATCGCGCGATGCTGGTAAGGGAGATAAAGCAGTCGCCGAACTGGAGAAGGAGTTTCCGAACACTAAGAGCAGCGTCAACGTCGTCCAGATTGACATCGCCGAGGACCAGGGGATCAGCCATCTCTTCGAGACTGTCAAATCCAAGTTTGGCAGAATTGACATTCTGATCAACAACGCCGGTACGTTCGCTTGGCATCAAAGCTCCTGGGCTGTGTTGACTGTTGTTAGGCGCCAACTTCGAATCGTTCCGCGAAAATGATGGCGCAGACCCTTCCACCGCTCGTCTCCTCTTCAACAGAACCTACAACGTCAACGTGGCCAGCACTCAGGTCTTCACAGCCACATTCATCCCTCTCCTCCTATCCTCCCCATCTCCACGCATTATCTTCCTTACCTCGGGCCTCTCAACACTCCACGGGGCGCACGATTCATTTCTGATGAAACTTTCAGGGTCCATCCCCAAAGGCTGGCCCAAGTCGGGGATCCCGACGGCCGTAGCGTACCGCTCCGCTAAAACGGCCCTTAACATGGTGATGCTGTCCTGGTACCACTTGCTCAAGGACGAAGGGGTCAGAGTGTGGTCCGTCAGTCCGGGCTTTCTTGCGACGGGGCTGGGAGGAAACCCTGAGCTGCTAAAAAAGGCCGGCGCGGGGGATCCGAAGACGGGTGGGGATCTTATTCTGAAGGTTGTTGAGGGGGAGAGGGATGAAGATGTGGGAAAGGTCGTTGGTCAGAATGGACTTCAGGAGTGGTAGTCTTGATTTGACATGCTGAGCGTGTTGTGTTATTCAGCGCAAACTTGACTCGAGATGAGATGAAAGCTCGAGCTTTCGCGAATCGCAATAACGCTTTTGACCAATTGAAATGATTTAGCTACATGTCAAGATTAACGTGGAGACTCTAATAGCAGTGACAGCGCAGTTAGCAAAGCCACATTGATGATGTACGTACATGCTTCGACCAGCTCAAACAACGATCCGAGCGTTCAAATATTGGCAAAGCACGTGAGTTCTAGACCCAAGCGTCACAAAGAAATGAGACAAAATTTATAAAAGCGAGTGAAAATTATGCGGTGGTGAGAGTACGTCACAGCTCGGGCAGCCCTGAAGTTTTTGTTCGCTGGTGGTTGGATGTTTGATCTGGGATGGTCCATGTAAGCGGGCAGTAGGTGACGATAGATGGGATGTCATGTCGAGTCTGTATGCTATCCAAAAAGAAAGCATGAGAAGAGCACACGACCAAAGACCCTAGTAGTACATGTGATAAGAATCAAGGTCAACCAGATAGACTAGATACGTTGGGAAAGCTGAGAATAGAAATACTTGACTGCATCAAGTTGGAGGTGGTGGCTTGCTTTTTGCGTGGATAGGTGATTACGAGAGACTGGGACGGGTAAATCTGACACTGTGATGCGACAGCCAAAGTATCAGAGCGATACAGTGTGATTTTGGTAAATGGTCCCTGGAAACCTCGGCAGAGACAACCCTTGACCCGCCAAGTGACGTCGGCAGTGCTCGAGCGTATACACTCGACTCCAAAGGAGACGCGTCTCCACAGCCCGCCATTTCATTGTTCTGTCTGACATGGATGCTATGCTCCGACTACGGTGGGGGAATACAAAGACCCAATATTAGTGATGCAATATACAAAAAAGAAAGACTCTAGACTCTGTATCACCAACGAGAACAACACCAAGTAT
Source organism: Fusarium sp. MBC 181 (assembly GCA_030772735.1). NCBI lineage: Eukaryota > Fungi > Ascomycota > Sordariomycetes > Hypocreales > Nectriaceae > Fusarium > Fusarium sp. MBC 181. The sequence continues at coordinate 177,856 of JAPHDB010000166.1, read as the reverse complement.
GGATCTTAATGCATAAGAGATTCAAATCTAGAACTGAGAATGGACCTCCTGCCAAGTAAAATAGGCGGCCGTTAACTAAAAAAGACCAGACGGGATGGATTGATTGATTGATTGATTGACACAGCCACTGGTCTGAGCTGACGTTGGGTTTTCGCCCTCGCAGCAATTAATTAATTAGACTATTATTCTTTGCTGTACGTATGTAAATCAAAATGCAAGGCTGATCCTTCTTACTTTTCTGGTCCAGTCCCTTCTTAAATGCCAAGATCTTCTCTTTTTTATCCCTCTCCATTCAGCTCATCTCATGCCACGTCGTCTTGGATTAACATCTTCAAGTGTCGTCGCCCCTCTTATAAGTTCTCAGTCGTCCCGTCAGCCCAACCCACGTAACCATCTCCAGATACCTAACACCTTGGCTCGGTTCTGATTGATACCCCAGCTTTCTCTTTTCTCTTTATTTTATTCTTTATTCTCCTCTCGAATCCTGTCAGCACCTTGTCTATTTTTACATCATAAGAATATCAGGGTGGAACTGTCGGGCGACTCGCTTGTTTATTACTCCAACCTCCCCCATACTACTTCTCCTCTCCTTCCCCCCCACCCTCTCCGATCCTCAACTGTCAACCTCGAACTTAACTTATTTTGTCAAAATTTCAAGATAATGGAGGCTCGTTCTCTCACTGCCCTGAATACCTTGGCAGGTAATCCGCCTCAGTATCCTATCAACCCAGCTCAAGAGAGACAAGATCCCTTGGTTCTCTACATCTCACGAGTCCCTGGTACTCGAGGTAGGACAGCCCCCAGATCCCCCACCGGGTCTGACACTAACGCTTTGGACCAGATGTTATCCTCTCCCCGTTTAAACCTCAATTAAAAAACGTCACCGCCGAAGATGTCGCCAGTTGTCTTTACTACGTCCACTATGAAGCCCCTTCGCTAGAACGAGCTGGTGGTGCGCCACCCGTACGGGATGAGGGTCACCGATCCTCCAGTGACGAGAGCTCTTCAGCGAGGAATATCAAGCGAAAGCCTGTTCCTGGTGGCGCAAGACCTTTGACGCCTCCAGCTGATCTTCTTCCTATACCAAGCGAAGAACAACTTTCCGTGCCAGACCCTGCCCGGAAGCGCGGCCTATCCGTTAATTCGACCTTTGATCCTCGACAACAAGCATCCACACGATATGCCCACGAACCCGAAGAGCAAAGTCCCGTCCTCCCTCCTCGACCAACCAACATCCCCCGAATCCAAACTCCTGAATCAATCTCTCGTGGCTCAGGCTCAATAAGTCGAAAGCCAGTCGGTCCCCGGACATTGTCAAGTGATGCGCCTGGGTCAGAGAACCAGCATCCTCTTCCACAAGTCCCAAAGCCGTACCCAACAGCTGCGGACTTTGAGCGCATGCTTCCGACAGAGCGAAAACGCACAAACCGAAAGAGCAACAGCCGGTCTCCCTCCCCGCGTAAGAGCTACGAGGGAAAGCAGCCTTTTACGTTGGCGCTTATACGCCGTGACCCAAGCACAGGAAACCAGTGGAACGTTGGGCATATTTCGTCCTTCCAGACAGAAGCACCACCGCCTGAGCAAGACGATGTGAACCCGCTATTCGCCCCTGTACCCCCCGTTGCACAACCGCTGAACTCTGAAAACCCTCCCATCAACGTCTCAATCGAGACATTGGGATATGGCAAGTTCCGTGGTATGCCTACGCGACGAAGCTTCGATGCAGGACCCGGCGAGGATACTACACAACCAAAGGTCGGCGGTGTTGTCTTGTCAAGACAGATCGCGATGACTTATGCGAAGAGTTGGACGACAAATTGGCGTGAGATGCTACAGGACGGTGCTGGACGGGGTCATGGGCGACAGGGTAGTGTCGGGTCGGTCGATTCTGTCGATGCGTCATCACCAGTTGAACCTGCGATATCAATGAACCCAGGACCAGGTTTGAGACCGAGAGGATACATCTTCACGAGCCCGTGGAACGGTCGATGCGAGTTCCGCACTGGTGCTGCTGGGCGAAGTCTACGATGCTATCACATCCTGCACGACAATACAAACAACCCTCTAGCCGATATCAGTCAAGGTCAAATTCCCATCGGTGGTGGTGGTATGGCCATGAGCGAACTCCGGTTCAACCTCCCAACTGCGGAACTCTTCAAGTCACCAGAAGTTCGTGAAGAAGTCAAGACCCAGCTTCAGGGACACTTCAACAAGCTTCTCCGTCGAGACGACAAGCCTGACGATGGCATGGTTTCTCCGTTCGATCTTAACCTGGGCAAAGAGAAGGCCGGTGGTGGTAATCGTGGCAAGAGGGCCAAGCTGGGCAAACTCATCATCTATCCTGATGGATTGAAGATGCTGGACTTGTTGGTATCTGCGAACATGGGTTTATGGTGGCAAGTGTGGGAGAAAAGTTTCTAAGCTCGTGATTCCCACGAGGTGATCTCAGAGACAATTGCATTTTTTGGAGTTTTTTACTTTCTTTTGTTGCAATATTAGGGAGGTAGTTTACATGTTAAACCTTGGTAGAGCTGCATATAGCCGCAAGGACTGAGACGACGTAACGACACGGAAATGGAAATACCAGGCGTACCAATTATATAGCTGATATAGACAAATGGGAAGTAATCACATGAACCGAAAATATGTCCAATAATGATTCTCACTTTCATCATCTAGAATGATGATGCGGATTGGATTGACGTTGATCACGTGCCAAGTCACGAGTGTGGCTCCAGCCAATCAGATGGCCAGAGTTGTAATCCCGCTGAGCAAGTTTCGTAGCCGAACACATCCATCACGTCAAATCCTCGCCTCCCGCCCCGACCAATTGACCCTCCCCGGAGTCTCAATTGAACCTCTTCTCCCCTCTCCGCCAAAAACGTCTCGGTTCCACCTCGAACGTCCTCCTCGAGTCTATTCACAATGGCCCACGCCGCCATGATCGCGCGACGACAGCTCGTCTCGAGCACCCGAGCTCCCACCACCAGCATCATTGGCCTTGTCCAGCAGCAGCAGCGAGGCTATGCGACGCCTCACGGTCCTCCTCCCGCCAACTTCCGAACGAGCAAGCGTGTGCAGTGGACGTGGGATCAGGAGAGCACCCTGGACCGCATGGGAAAGTTTTTCCTTATGACGGAGATGGCGAGGGGCATGTATGTCCTGCTTGAGCAGTACTTCCGACCACCGTATGTCATAACAATCAAGTCCTGCGAGAAGATACAGTGCTGATGAGGGGATACAGTTACACTATCTACTATCCCTTCGAGAAGGTATGCGAAACGACGACGACTTATCGATGCCCGAATATATAAACTGACACACCCAGGGCCCTATCTCTCCTCGATTCCGTGGCGAGCACGCCCTCCGACGATACCCCTCTGGTGAAGAGCGATGCATTGCTTGCAAGCTTTGCGAGGCTGTACGATAACCCGTATACAACAACATGGTCAACTCGCTGACATAGATACAGGTCTGCCCCGCCCAGGCCATCACCATCGAGGCCGAGGAGCGAGCTGATGGATCCCGCCGAACGACCAAGTACGATATCGACATGACCAAGTGCATTTACTGCGGTTTCTGCCAGGAGTCTTGCCCCGTCGACGCCATCGTTGAGTCCCCCAATGCTGAGTATGCTACCGAGACCCGAGAGGAGCTTCTATACAACAAGGGTGCGTACATCATCTACTTTGGACTATCCGCATGGATATATGTGAACAAGACTAACACCATCGCAGAGAAACTTCTCTCCAACGGAGACAAGTGGGAGCCTGAGCTCGCAGCCGTCATCCGCGCCGACTCGCCATACCGATAAACCAGCAGTGACGAAAAAGGGAAAGGGAGATGTCGATTGGAATGGAATGCATAGTTTTTATTTGTTGTTTACTTGGTTTTGTTGCCCTCGGGTCGTTTGAAACGTCACTGTTGTAGGAACATGGACTTCTTTTTTCGGTGATAAAAAGGGCGGCTAAGGACTATGGGAACGGCTGGGAGGGAGATGAGGTGTACATAATCTAGACGTCCAGAAAAATGCCCCTTTGTCACTCAACTTTGGTGTTTTGGTGTGATGCTGACGAGATGGGTAATTCGGCACAGGGCAAGTACAAACATGGTGTTGGTACAAGGTCATTTCTTGGTGTTTCTCATTAATGAGTGAGTCATGGATTATCCTCGACTTCAAATTATATACATTAAACTAAAAAAACGCAACATCGTTCACCGTCATTATCTAGTAAGGGCACTTCTTGATCTCAGGGGTGGTATCAGCAGCCTGGAGGGCAACCTCAGTCAACCCAGAGGCAACCTGCTTCATCCACATGTGGTACTGCTTCTGATCAGGGTAGAAGGGGCACGCCGCTGAACCGCTCTCCTCGCCAAACTCAATAGTGTAGCTCTGCAGCTTGCTCTTACCACAAGCCTTACCGTAGTATCGAGCAAGCGCATAGTCAGTGCTGGCTCCAGCGGTAGGGTACAGACCAACAGCCTCTTGGACAGTGTACTTGGAAGTTCCAGCGTTCTCCATGACCTTCTTCATGCGGTTGCCCAGCTTGAGTTGGCCGGAGAGATCAGCCTTGGTGATGTACTCCTTGTACTTGGTCTTGGCCGTCTCAGCCTCGCCGAGAACACCACGACGGCCGTCGTACTTCTTGTTGGAGAAGTTCTCGGCCTTGTTGGTGGTTTGCGCATCGTCGTCACCCCAGGCGTACAGCATGTAGCCGCCGAATGAGTGCAGATCGACGAACCAGCTCAGACTCTTGTACTTGTCCATAGTCCAGACAACGTTCTTGGTCTCAGGCTCAGAGTTAGGACCAGTGCCCTGGAAGACCTCGCTCTTGGGGTCCGTGGAGGCAACAGAGCTCAAGTCGATGGTGTCGCTGAACGCCTTCTTGTAGTTGAACAGGAAGTCGTAGTTGCGGTTGATGTCGATACCCACGGCGTCAGGGTTGCCCTTTGAGCTCTTGGGGTTACGGTTCTTGCGCCAGCACGAGTTGGTCTTTTGATCGTACTTGACACCATCGGGGTTGATGTTGGGAAGAATGACAATACCCGCATCGAGAGCCTTGCGGACTTCGGCAGCAGTGTATGTGGTCTTGCCATACTTGAGGCCCTTGCCCGCCTTGCGAGCGTGCAGCAGGTCAGAGAGCCAGTAGACGACGTTATCGGGTCCACCACGCTCACGAGCGTGCGCACCGCTAATGATAAAGAACTTGGGGTTCTTTCCGATCTTTACGCCGACAGTCTTGAAGCCCTCGTAGGTCGCGTGAGGAGGATGAATGAGCTCGACCTCCTTGAACTCCTTGGCGAGACCCGCAAGCGCAGAGTTAACCTCAGAAGGAGTCAGGATGGACTTGAGGTTGCGGTCTGAAGTGGAGAGACCCTTGGGCGCGATCTTGCCCTTGTTGAAGCGGTCACCTGTGCCGATGGGGAAGTCTGGCTCGGGACGAGCTTGACGGGCAGACAGGCCGTAGTTGCGCTTCGAGTGGGGGACTGAGTCTGAGGGAATCAGACATGCCGAAGCAGAGAGCGCATAGGCGAGGAGACCGAACTTCATGATGGGCAATTTGACAAGAACGAAGGCAGATGAAGAGAGCGAGCAGTTGTTCAACAATCCGGGGAGGATACGAGCCTCTATATTTAAGCTCAAGAGTGATGATGACCTTGTCCTTCCCATTGGCAATCCATCCTCCAACGCATTGTTTGTACAACACAAACCAATGGCAGCTTCCAAGACATCAGACGAGCCAGTAGAATAATCAACATCTCCTTCCTATCTCAGCCATGCACTCCGTCAAGAAACAAAGTTCCCATGGGACGTATCATGGCAGATGGACATTCAGAGTCAAAGCTCGATACGCTTCAAGTTAAGCCCGGGGAGGCAGACTGGAAGCGGTAGGTGAAGCGATAGATAACCATTCAACAAGGGTTACTGATTGGACAGCGGCAAGGGACGTTTGGAAAGCTTGGCGAGAAGGGAGGGGGCGAGTGAGATCTCCATGTGCACGATTATCTTTATTTTAACCTGATATAGTGAGGAAATAGACAGGGGATGTTTCTAGGCAAAAGAGAGACGTCTGAGTTATGCCGGCCGGTAGTCGGTGCTTATTGGGGGAAATAGACGCTTGGTTTGGCCGATGGACCGGTTCGGGCCTCCAGGGTAAGACAATTGTGATGGATGAAATGGGGTTGTTTTTGGGTTACATTACCAGGTTATCTTTCTAGATTTGTCAATTGAATATTAATGATTAAATTGACTCTCAATGCATGATCTACACTTTAATTGAGGTGCCATGTCAGCTGAAGCAATAGGCATTCCTGCACTCGCAAGTCTGGTCCTTCATTTCCCCAGACTCTTGAAACTCAGAACCAATGAGGTCAAGTTCGATTATGCTGACTAGACTGCAATCAGCATTTAACCATTAAACACCAAATGCCATTCCTTTCATATCAAGTAAACATCACTCTTCGGTATAATGACTTCAAATATTGATTTCACAACGCCTCTCTTATATCCGACATCCTCGGCCTCATCACCCAATCATATCCTCTCTATCGCTGACGTATGCGATCTCGCTCTCAAAAGCCGGAGCACTCCCCCGGACATATATCACGTGATGCCTCCAAACCGAGCTTAGCTTAGCACAATTTGGCTCCATCGGAAACAGAACCAGTTCAACCCGAGTAGCAACGAGAAATTTATCATCACCCTCATCATCAACCCGACTCCACCACCACCAGCTCAATCGCAATCCTCCTCTCTTGTCCTCCGAAAACCACAGCAAACATGTTCCGATCCGCCGTTCTCCGATCCCTCCGCGTCGCCGCCCGACCGGCCACCATCCGCTCTTTCGCTCCCGTGGCGCCCCGCGTCGCTTCCGCCGCCGTTCCCAAGATCCAGAGCTTCCAGGCCGTGCGGTTCTACAGCGCTGGCGGTGCGCTCAACAAGGAGGAGGTCGAGGGCCGAATTATGAGCTTGCTGCAGGGCTTTGATAAGGTGAGCTTGAGCAATTGGGGGAAATATCTAGCTTGAGATAGCTCCCTCCATATATGTATAGAGCAAGAAAGACTAACGTCATTTAAAGGTCAACGATGTCTCCAACGTACGTCCTCGAAAGGAAAGATATACCGATTCATCTTTTGTCTAATTAATTGAATAGATCAAGTCCTCCGCTCACTTCGCCAACGACCTCGGTCTCGACTCTCTTGACACCGTCGAGGTCGTCATGGCCATCGAGGAGGAATTCAGCATTGAGATCCCCGACAAGGATGCCGACTCTATCCACTCCGGTATATCTATCCGCTATACTTCGGACCCTCAAGCATGATACTGACCCTGTGAATAGTCAACCAGGCTGTTGAGTACATCCTGAACCAGCCCGACGCCAACTAAACGGTTTAATCTCCCATATACCACCCACCACCACCTCCCCCGTCCCCTCTTCTCTGTTCCTTCTCCCCATCTTTGTACAATTACTTCCAACTCTCATGATAAACCCCCCAGGAAAGAAGAGGAATTCGGGGACGATGGTGGTGGAAGGAGGAGATAAAGAGAACAAAAATCCGCCAATATAACGCAATCCAATTCTTCTTTTAATCTCGGCGCACCATGAGAACGGGCTATTTATATTTACAGAAGGAGGGGTGAGGAGAGAGCTACAGAGAGGAAGTGAGGGTTACGAATAAAAGAATCTTGGCGACAAGTGTGGTCGGCATGAAATGCATACTTCGTCTACCCGTGCTTTGTGCTGTTCACGAGCTGTGACAATTGGTCCTGTTTGCATATCGTGAAAGATTGGATGGTAGGATATACGAAGACTTCGGTGTGTTTACACGCACTCGGTTGAAGATGGACGGGTAGGCGGTTGAATCTCTACTACTGTGACTTTACCTTGTACTATTGTATAGAAACACCCCATTCTCTCTATATTCGGTCTTGAAGGCTATCGTGAGGACGTCGACAACGCTTATATCCTTCACGCCCTCCATACTACATGGATAAGACACCACGAAGACACCGATACGACAGCACAAAGTCATGAACTTCACTAATAAAACAGCCCTTAAATCGTGCCAACCGGCGTTGAACATATGTTCATTATGCTCCTATCCTTACTATTTTCCCTCAAGCAATATCTAACGAAAGTCAAGTCTCAAGACCTCTCCATTTGTGATTGTTTTTGTAGTTCCCATTCCTTTCCCAAAACACCAAGCCCAGTAACAGGTCCCTAAGTGAGAAGCAAGACGTGCCAAGACTCAAGAAGAGCAAGGTCAAAATCTCATTCCAGTAGAAGAAAACTACGTTCATATTGTAGTCAACATCTTAAAGAGTGAAATGCCCACTTCTCATCCAGAGACCGCTTGTGTGAGCAATTGAACCGAACCTCCCAATTATCAAGCAAACATAGTAAGAAAATGTCAAAACTCCTGGCCGTGTATCCTATATCCGTTTTTGATCTTGGCCATTAAAAAACCGCCATGCATACTTGTCATTTTTTGTCTTTCCCTCAAATGCCAAATCATTCGTCCGGTAGGTTCACTGTATGTAAAGGAGTTACCTGGTCGGTGACATGCAATGGCGATATGCAGTTATGTGTCGTAGCGAATGTCGTGTTTTTTTTGTATCCCGTCATGGCTCGTCAACTCATCACCTCCACCTCGATTTTTGTCTATCAGATTTCAGCTGACCCAACTCCGTCGCTTTGGCTTATAAAACTGGAAACAGTGATTCCAAGAACACGCTGCCCTTCCCGCCTTACAGCCGAGTCGTTTATCGGCCGCTGACAGGAACGCCCTTGTTTCCGTTGGTAGAGGACTTGCCGGCAACAGAAGCATAGCTGCCCCAGACGTTCATGCTGGCGAGACCGGCTGCTTGTCTCTTGGGAGACTTGACTGATGAGTCGCCGTCTTCCTCCATGCCCTCCATGTGGAACATTTCGTCGTCCTCGTTGATGGGGGTGGTAAAGCGGTTGTTCATCGATGAGCTGATGCTGCCGCTAGACACATGACGCTCAATCCGCTCACGTTCCCTGCCGATCGGGCTAATGGGGCTAATGGCGCTAGCGGTGTTACCAGCCCGGGCGGTTGCGGGGTGAAGAAGAGGGCTGGAGTTGTTGGTAGGTTCATCAAGACGGCTTCGCTGAAGCTGCTGAGAAAGCATAGACATGCCGTCGCTGCCTGATCGCAAAGAAGATGGACGGTTGAAACCGTTGGTGCCTCCCATTTCTTGCGACAGAACAGAGTTTCGGAGTGGGCTGCCCACATGGCCGAAAGCAGAGGCGCCTCGGAGTGATCGAGAGGTTTCCTCCTCCTCTTTCTGTCGCTGGAACATGGGACCCCATCGGCTGGGGCTAGTTCCGATGGGACTGCCATACTTGCTCAAACCGTCGCCATCACCGTCAGCGCGCATGGAACCACGTCGGGCCTTTTCAACGGGTGTAAGGAGGTCCTGCAGGTTTTCGGGAACATAGTTCTCGGGAAGGTTATCGTCGTCGTCGCCAAAGGCAAAACCAGGCTCCCAGTCTCGATCAACAGACGTCTTAGGCATGCTGGAACTGAGCATACGGGGCTTGGTGTAGCGGGACGAGTGCATAGCTCGCCTGCCAAAGTATTCTTCCCCGTTGGCTTGATGAGAGTTAGGTGGGCTTCTATCCAGAGGGGCCAGGAGGTGATCCGACGAACCGAAAGCTGAGGTATGTAACAGTTTGAGAGTCTCAGAAGTGCGCGAATCCTTGGCGTTACTGAGCGAAGGAGTAGGCGATTCGATGCCGAATTGGTTGGGCACGGACGAGGGCCATGGACCGCCGGGGAAGCGGGCGGCATTCGAGATGCCATTGGAATCGAATGAGGCGGGGAGAGGAGCGTCTAGAACAGAGAGACCTTTGTTGTTAATAGGAGAAAGTCCCATGCCAAAGCGCAAGGACTCTTCGTCTCGGGGAGAACCGTAGTTGGACCCAGTATAGGACATGTCGATAGTGGGGAGGCCATTCTCGAGGCTCGGCTGACGACCCAGACTATGTGGCTCTTGTTCATCGTAGGGATACGCGCCAGTGTACGGAGGGACATCAGCGCGGTAGAGCGAAGTGGTGAGGGCGCTGGTGGAGGATTGATTGTTGCTTGCGGAGGTGGGGTTGGAGCGACCGGCGAGAGTGGAAGTATTGCCTATTGTGACGCCATTCTTTCCGTAGTTGATTCGTCGGCCGTCGGGAAGAATATGGATGTTTGCACATTTGGGACCGAATTTGCAGTTTCCCTGCGTTTTTAGACACAATTGTCAGCGTTATTGACGCATTAAAGCCATTGCGACGTGCAGAGTGAGAGGGGCTGGGGCTGCATGCGGGCAGGGAAGATCGAATCATGATATGGCGCACTCACCTTTGCGAAGTATTTGCAGACGTTCTCGGCAGCATTGCTCAAATCGTGACTGAAAGGACAGGCATTTCCGGCTTGACAAGCACCTTGACGGAAGAACTTGCAAGGAACGTGAGAGGTGTCTATTCAAAACAAGTCGTGTCAGTAGGGACAACAGTATGGTATGGCATGGCGGGGAAAGATCGGGTCGTGTGCAACATGCAACCAAGCAAATATGTCATAACATGACATTGACATTAAACATGATATCAACGTACTCGGAGGGCTTCGAGGACCGTCGAAGCGGGGAGCTGCAGCGGAAGACAGAGGAGTGTTTGCCTGCGAGCCGCCGTTGGCAACGCTGAGGCTACCGCTTCTTGCGTGGCGGTATTCAGGCATGATTAATCGCTAGGTTTGTCGAGTTGACTTTTGGGTGAAAGCAAAGCGAAGCGAAGCAATTCGCAAGGCGAAATCGGGGAGCGGGCCGAGGAGGAGTTAAGTAGGTCGTTTAGTGGAGGAAAAGGAAACAAAAGTAAAGGTAAAAAGATAGAATCGGGAATCCCAAAGCCAAGCAAAGTTGGAAGCCGAGACAAGAGTACCTAGCCAAGTTGAATGAAGCCCAGCGGCGGAGTGGGCGGCAAAGGAGGGCCCGTAGTGGGTGAAAGCGGGCGAGAGCGGCCGAAGTGGGCGTTCACTGTAGCGTCGAGATACCCAGGCGATGGTTCTCAAAGGTCCAGTAGAGGAAAGTCAAATGCGATAACTGGCAGAGGCGTTTGTTTTGACTGTTGGTTATGATTGATCCAGGTATCTTTCAAGGCACCTCGAATAAGACCTGAATTGTTATGATCTGTTCTTGTTCTGGCGAGAGCAACGAATGACGGATATGGAGGGGTGCCCGGGAGTGACCTTGCCCACCAGCAAAATAGCTGTGAACAACCTTGTACCTCTCGGGGTATGTCGCCGTGCCTGATGGTGCAACCGGCGGCGGCGACGATAGTTTTCCAAGTTCCACTACCGGTTCAGGGGCGTGAGTCGTTTTGCGTTAAGATTGCGCGGTCCAAAAATGGTGGCGCAAAAATATATTTGATATTGAAAATGTAATTGGAAAGAATTGAAGACGAGGAGTTGGCTCGCCTTTCAATGTTGAGAGTGAAGAGGCAGGTAGCAGGCAGGGCACTGGCAAGGATGGGGAGACAAGTTTACCCCGTGCTTTCCTGTTTGGTAAATGCACCTGGCCAGGCTTGCATCGAATAGAGATCAGCTTGAATGACCCCCGGTAATAGCTAATAGATACTGTGTGTAAGCCAAGCCCCCGATGCAGTACTTCCACTCTACTATATTCGGTAGTCTTCCAGATAAATGGTGCTGATATGAGAATATAGTCCGGACGGCAGAGTTATGTGATGGCAATAAAGTGGCGGATATCTCGGGATGCTGTTTTTGGTGTAAGTCAGACCAGACCAAGCCTTATGCTATATTGGTATCTCAGGTGACCGATATCAGTCGCCGATAAACAACACAAGAAGAATGAAGATGAAGATGAAGACAGGATGAAAGAGCCATCACATATAATACAGCAATTAACGGGCTTTCAAGTGGGAAAGGCGTGCCCTTTTAATCTAGTCCCATGGCTGCTTACATACTGTACCTAGGACCGTGTCTTGTGGCCTGGGGACTGGACTGTATGGATGGTCCTAGTCTTAGGCAGAAGATTCATCCCAACGTGACTTATTATCGGACCCGAAACGAAACTTCAACCTCTTTCGTGTGTCTGGGTGTATGTAAGATACCCGACTTCAAGTACACAGACACCATGGAGCGGGAAAGGCTGAGGGTGGGAGAACAAAGTCTGTCTCTCAACTTTACAGCGATAATCTGAAACATCACCACCCCTCTTGTCCCTCTTTCTGTTTCCAAAGCTCCAGTCCTCCGCGGAACGACGCGAACCGGAAGTCTAGGCAAGGGCCCAGCCGCAGCCTTCTTCCACATCGACTCAAGCCTCAATCCATGAACCTGGAACATCGCCCATCTGATATGCAAAGCTTACGAACTAGACACATTAAACTTTGAGGTTATTTAATATTCCTTTGATGGTGGCTTTGCTATCTTCCCCATTCGTTACGAGGCTTCTTCCTAAAAGAGATGTCTGGATGACAAGCGATTGAGGAATCAGGTCATGGCAGGGTCACACATGCAGTCCAAGGTGTTGAATAACTTGTTATAATGCATGATTGAGTGATCTTTGGGTTGCATTCGTGCAGGTATGGGGCATCATGCTAGTATCATAGATCTCATCTGTGCTGGTCTGTATTTTGTTATAGTTGACTGTCCTGGCTAGCGATATAAGCGAGCATCGTTCTCTAGCAGGGGTATCTAGAGACTTCATTCCAGTCGAGAGACACGGAGCGGTACCGACTTTGCAAAACGCAATCACCTGTAAAGAAGCAACATTTGAAGCTCGTGTCTAATCTAGAGCTATGCCATTGCCACCGGTATGTATCAACGAACGACACTCATCACACCCTCTCAACACATACCGAATTTATAATATCGACATGCCAAAACTACACAGTCTTGGCAAACACAAACACGCTGAAAGAAGAGATGCCGCTCGTATATCCCCATCAAGGGTCCTCGAAGATCGTAGGTCGCCACCCGCCGATTTATTGCCATGCCCACCATCAACAGGACCCCTACAACATCCAAGAGCCGAACGGATATCCAGGGTTCCGATCTTGCATTGCCTCTTGATCTAAGGGTGATAATTTCGCGAGAGTGACGAGTGAAGAAGCACCCTTGCTAGAACTTTTGTTCTAAGCCCCCTGCTTTGCAGGATATCTATGCATCATTCATTGTTGTTGTCGTCGCGAGATGTTTTACATGTAGATAGAGACTACTGTACATATGTACATACAGCTGCAGAGGGATATCCCTGTATGTCTGACATACATACACAGGCAAGCCACCAACCGTTCACCGTCACCTTTACATCAAGGTAATCGAAGCCTATCCCCAACTCGGCCGACTAGACCCTCTTCCCTCGTGTCCATGTGCGCCCCCAGGATGGGGGGTCGTGTACTGTACCAGGGTCAGGGTCTGTGAATGTCAATCCCTTGGCGTCATTGCTCAGCCCGAGGACTAACCTTAGTCGAGGCAGTATCGATTTGGACAGCGACGCTTGCGCAGCTTGCCGTGCTGATTGATACACATAAACATGACATAAGGATTGAAAATGCACTTATATCCCAACTCGGTCGACCGAGTATCAAGTAAATGACTGCTGTTGTGCAACAGCTGTACAGAAAGAGACACAGCGCCTAGATTCGTGTCACTCGGGAAGAGGAAATATCTCCGTGTTGAGACCGTCGGTCATCTATTGTACTGCAACTCTATACTTTGTGGACTTACTGGATCTTGTCTCCCTTTCTCTTCCTGGTAATGGTAGGGTACCACAGAAAAGTCACTGACGACATCAACAACCCCTGCTCTGTAGTACAGTACAAATGCATGCGAGGATCAAAATGCGATGTGAGCCAGAAAGAGTCAACATGTTTGGAGAGTTACACACAACTCCAATTACAGCCCAGTCCGGTCTACCATCTCAGCTGCATGTATGTATTTCCTGCAGAGTGCGTGCATCAGAATGCATCAGCTATCTGGTAGTGGAAACTCAATCACTGCCCGATGGCTAGCGCGCTAGTGATTCCTTCCAGCGGAAGAGGTCCCCTGACAAACGCCCATCATCAGTGCAACTTACAGAGGCAGAGAGCCTGCGGGGGATAGGAATAGGCAGGGGTCCGAGCGTCAAAGCGGTGGGTCTTGATCCAGAAATAGCCGGGAATGCTTGCAGGCAACTTCGAAACTCCATCACCAATTTAATCCATATCAACAACTGACAAGAAAGACAACACTCACGACACAACGCATTCAGTCCAACAAGTCCAAATGTCTCAGTAAGAGTCATTGTAGCGTGTGGGTATGTCAGCGCTCCGGATAAAGCCGGATGTTAGAGTGTTGTTTATCATCACCACTTTTACCACATGACCTCTACCGACTCGTCCTATCAATCAATCTCCAACCACTCTCCTCTTACCCACCACACGCACCTTTCGCCATAGTATCCATTCCGGCTCGTTTCGTTCCATCCCGAGCCTTGTTCCATCTCCACTCTCTGCGATGGAGTTCCGCTCGGGCTATTGTAACCAGACTACGGTATTTACGATACTTACTACATCTAGGCTACGAATGCGCAGTGCGGGTAGCTTCCGTCGACTAGGATACGCTCATCTCTGCCCAACGTACATACTCAGTAGTGGCAGCCGCAGACCAATTGCAGTCTTTTTCTATCCCATCTCATCATGCATCCTTGCTCCTTCAGCTGCTGTTGCACACTTCCCAAGCTAATTGATTCGCTCCTAGATGTCCATCTTTGTAGGTGTTCGCAGCTTTGTCGTGCACCCATCCAATACTACAGCATTTGAGTTTTGGCTTTATATCTGGACCACCTTCAGTTATCAGTCTCCAATGATGGATTATTGAACACATCAGGAGAACTTCGTACTGCGCCACGGCCGGGCGAGATGCCTCTTGGTCAAATCCTCTCAGCCTTGGTTGTCTCAGGCGGGTGATCATCAACAACACCACCACAACTCATACCCTCCTTATCACGACGCTTTTCTTGATTCGTCACCTCCTGCACCCTTTCTTTCACCTCTTCTGTTTCTGTCACCTTATTGCCACCCCCTTCTGAATCGTAGCATCATCTCGTGGTTGTCAACTGCCGAGAAACACTGACGTTTTGGGCCCGGCAACCCGAGCGTTGTTCTCTACAATATCGCACAGAGCTGTGAAACTATTGTCGTTCTCGTTCATTCGATGAGATATGTGATATCTGCAGCCTCGAGGAAATGTATTGGTTGTCTCTCTGTCAAACTGTATTGGCTGTCGAGTGGCTTGGCTGTTCCGTCCCCAGATTTCATAGCCTTTCGCATATGGTGGCGGCCTTATCGAATGTTCTACTTCCTAAAGCTGTCTACTACTAGCTGAACTTTCTTTGCACATCCCCTTCTTCCACTTGTGTACGCGCAAGCCCAAGTTGGGTCACTTACATACTTCCACAACTGAAGTAGTTGTTTCTTTGTCTTTGTCCCGGACTAAGCGCTCGGCAAAGTGTTGCGCTAAGTTAAAGCAGCAGCCTGACACACTAGACACCCACCCCGTGCTCGATCGACCCAATTCCAAGGCAAGGATGGGGTCACCCACCCTCGATCGACTTTATACATGGGGCAGCATCTCGAAGGAAGCCTCATGATCCTTGCCCCACATCATCCGACTTCCAACCACCCCGGCGTCATCACTTCTCTTCGCCCCCTTGGACGCGTCTACGGCAGCTTTGCCAAGACTTGAAGATGTTTGGAAATCCTGTTATGTTGAAATATCACTATGTTTGAGTGCTATCGTCCGGTCGAAATACTCCGGCGTCATAGCTTCAAACCCCGCCTGCGTCAAGGGTCCAAGCCAGCTCCCCTGCTGCAGAGACCCTGAGGACGATCTCTCATCTTTCAACGGCCATTTTGCCATCAGGCTTTCCTTATTTGGAAGATAGGAGTCTATCAGGTCCCAGGGTCCGAAGGAACCGAGATCTTCGCGACCTTGTTAACTTAACCATATGATGTTGCCCGTGAACACTACGGCGGGCTTCGAGGACACGATACGACACCGTTCTTATGGGATCACAACAGGGGCATCTTCATGGGTCTTCCAAGGTCTATGCTACAATAGTCATGCGCTCTCACTGACTAGCACAGCGCCCAGAGCCTCGCTTACTGACAACCTCCCAATAACATCATCCTCGCTACGCTTCAGCCGTAGGCAAAATAGCAACAGATGACTCCTGGGCATGTCTCGGTCTGGACTACGGATACAGGTTTACACAAATAGGGGGACAGGCTACACTGCAGCCTCAGGGTCCATTCGTATCAAGCACACAGCGAATGGGACGGGCCGGGGGCAAGAAGGAGCTCTCTTTTGACATAGCAATGGGACGCGTGATGAGCCACGTCGTCTCTTTCCCCGCTGTGGAGGAGACGACATTTGTGGCAAAGGTTGGGGAAGTCGTAGTATCGTCTGTGGCTGGTGATGCTGATCAAGTTGGAGAAGGGGGGAGGGTGCAACTGTTACCCAGTGACATGCGAAATAAATCGTGTGTGTAGGTACAGTATGGGCATGCCAAGACAATGGGAATGTGGCGTCTTCTTTCTTCTAGCCCATGTGTTGAAGAACAAACGGCGGTCTATCATAACCCTTGTGTCCTTTTTCCTCTGGTGAGTAGTGTGAAACAATGCAGTTGCCGTATACAGAAACAATCTCAAGTTACACTCGGTTATGGGGAAGATTGTTTCGTGTAGCAGGTTGGCGCCAAGGGCTTTTTGATACGATAGTAGGGTCACGAGTGCTGTTGAAGAAGGGGACTTGCTTTTGAGGAAGAGATCGCGATCATATGTCACTTGCGCATCTCTGGCGGGGCGAGCGAGTTGAGGTGAAGATCAAGGAAGGTATTGGTGGGAGTATCGCTTGTTGAAGTTCCTGGTGGGGTTTGACGGCCCGGTAAGAGAACGCACTTTTGTAGAGATTGTAGATTTGTCATGCTGCATAACATGACAGGAGTCGAAAACAAGTTACTGTTTGTTTACTCCAGACGTGCTTCTTATCCAGCCGAGGATACTCTGGCTATTTGACATGCTGCTGATCATCCGTCGGTTGTGCCTCGCAGCAACATTGCCGGATGAGCATGATAGGACCGCAACAAGCGATCAACAAGCCAAGATAAGACATCTTCTAGCCAGTCCAGAGATAGCTACTTCCGAGTATCGAGATGTATTGTATGTTCATTGCGGGATGATAGAGTATAAGTTGATGTTGGTGTTGAGGGATTCGTATTGGGCGGGGCATGAGATCATCGTGGGCCTTGAGGGGTTCGGATTCGCGTAGAGGTCCTGCTCGGATCAGAGGATGGGTGCGGTTTGCGTTTTGCTTGTGATCGCTGGCGAGGTTCTTGTCGAGAATGTGTTTGTTTGTGTTCGAGTGTGTCGAAGGACGTTGATCGTACTCTTGGGAAGTCGTTTTGCAATCTACCAGCAGACCAGGGCCGATAATCTCGCACCACTTTGACGTAATAGTAGCTTCGCTTTGATACGTACCATTGCTTTCCTCCTGTGCTGGACCGAACTGTTCACCTTTCCGACCGAACGACAGTAGTATTACGGGCGGATGAAGTTGAGAGAGTAGGCGGCTTCGCTAGAGTCCTGTTCATAGCCAATTGAAGACGCACAACCACTACTAGTCTTGTCACCGACAGGAGTAGATTGGAGATAGATGAATAACATCAATATTGTAAACTGACTGAAGAAGCATCTAAGATACAAGAGTGAGTAACTAGATACGACTGAACAAATGCAGCGCCTGGATCAGTCAGGACCAAGCAACTTTGACTCACAGTTCACAGCTGTAAGACTCACACTACACAAACTAACAATCGTCGTTATTATATAAAACCGCCATAAACACCAAAGAATTGATGTCGATCCATCTCCAGACCCCTCACAAAGCATCATCAACAGCTTATCTTATCGCAAGTCTCAACCTTCCCAAAGAGGAAATGCTCAAAATGAGTCACTCTGGCTCAAACCCGTATCGAGACTAGTGACCCCGCCTTAGCCCCACTATCCGCGTTTCTGACAGTGTTTCTTTGTCTGCCAATGCACTGGCTAGCTAGGAGATGGTCATTATGGTTCATTATTGCTCATTATGAGTGTTTATGATAGGCCTTAAAATGTAACTTCAAGATCATATAAAAGTAGAATGGGAGACTCATACCAGATATGAAGTTGAGGATGTGTCTTATATAGCATAGAGGTCATGGTGGTCTCGAATTGAGGAATGATCACTACCAAAATGAAGATGCCGAGATGAGAAGTTCACGTACAATATGGCCTACCATGTCAAGAGTATGGACACCATGAACAGGAGAGGACTATCTCAAGACATATCACAACAGACGCAGGATCAACAGTTGTCAAAAAAAGAAAAATTACTACTATTCATAAAACAACAACTCGCTAACTCGAAACCATATCTAGAAGTCCTTTCAAAGCCCCGAAGCTAAAGCATAGTAACTAACACATTGTCGAACTATCGAACTGTTCGTCCTTATTTCTTCTTGTCAAGCATCTCTCTAAGAGCATCCACCTCAGCTTCCCTCCTGGCAAGTTGAAGCCTCATATCATCCCGTTCATTGGTCATAGCCTCCAGGGCAGCCTCAAGTTCGGAAATACGATCGAGGCGCTTCTGGCGGTACTTGCGCGCCGCAAGGGTGTTGCGCTGGCGCTTGAGGGTGACGTTTGCGTCTTCATCTTCGGGTGAGGATTTGCGTTTGAGAGAGGACCCAGATGATGAAGAGGGGGAGGGGTGGAGAGAGAAGGTGGATGTTCCTGGGATGGGTGATTTATTGGTGGTTGTGGTTGTCGTGGGATGGGGAGTGCTGGATGTTGATGTTGAAGGTTGCTCGATGGGTGTAGAGTTGAGATTGAGAGGCTGCTCCGGAGTGAGAAAGCCATCTCCAACATCGAGCAACTGTGTATCCAGAACGTTCAAGTCAGGAATCATGATGTTATCAAACAATCCGTCATCGATAACAGGAACGTTGTTGTTGTTATTCCCATTGCTGAAGTCCCACGTGGTATCATCAAATCCCTGCCCGTCAAAGCTGTAGTCGAGCGGGAGGAGATCCAAGAAAGGAGAAACATCGCCAACGAGCAGTCCAGGATCGATACTGAGATCGCTACTAGGCAAAGGCGCCGGGGCAGCGAGCAGACTACCAGGACATGGCCGAGTTGCGGCTGCAGGCTGCGGATGATGCGCTTGCTGCGTCCATTGATTCAAGTTAGAGGGGGCTGACGGCCTCCCCTACGTGTGCAAGGGGGCCTGTAAGGCTAGAGGTAAAAAGAAGAGCTGAAAGAACGAACAGAGAAGTCCGTCTTTTAGATGGTTGATGAAGAAGGAAAGCGATAGAAGACGGGGAGGTTGTGGTGTTTTATAAGGGTGTACAGTGTGTTGAATACGGTTTTAGCGCTCGAGGACATTGCGTATAATTCCTAGGCGCCGTGGGTCCGAGGGACCGAAACACACAGCATAAGCATGCAGCACTCGGATTGTGACCTCTAAGATAGGACAATTGGCATGCATTTTTATTTGTTGGTCAGCCTCATGTTTGATTCAGGGAATGCAAGGAATGATCAACGGCTCCTAGACCGCCTGAGCAGGAAGGTCAAAACGGTCTCGTATCAGAGGGCGGAGAATACACCGAATTCTATAAGAGATCTGCGAATTCGGTGGGTTTTTTGTTGGTTGAAACCTTTTTCATATGCTATGAGCTTCGTTATGTTATCTGATCTTGGTACTGTAACTGCTGTGCTTTAAAATGCATCTGCTGTTGTTTATTTATTTTACGTCCATGTCGTCTCCGTAAGAGCAAGACGCTCACATCTGCTGTGTTGCATCTACAGGGTAGGTTTACCTTCAAAGGCTGAGGATCTTAACATTAGAATACATACCCATGCTGTGTGCATTGAGTCTGTCTACGAAGAAATGATCGAATTGACCAACTAATCTTACTTTTAGGGGTGTTTGATGCCTTCCATATTTCAACAATTAAGTTGAGTTCCTCATGGCAGGTCGAATCCCCTTGAGCGCATCGCAATGGAAGTTAACCACAGCAGATCAGTTCTAACCATCGCCAACACGATCACTCGCACAGAAGGCTGCCGTGCCTTGAATATTAGCCTTCCCATCCTTCCGGCCAATTACTTTTGAGAGCGAGATTCAAGCTGAGGCTGAGTCTGTGTTGCAAAGAAGCCTAGATTATTTCCGGTACTACTACAAGAAAACGATACTGCACACCCCCACCGCATCTTGTCCGAGTCAGCAGAGATGTGGGATCGCTGTCCTTCAAGCATTATGCCTGTGGTAGATGGCTAGCTCGACTCATATATATATGTCTTAGGAGAATCCTAATCGTTATCGAAGAGTCTTAACACGAGTCATTGGAGCGGAATATCGAGTTGATGGACCCACGCTCGCATATAGACAGAACAATATGGAGCTAAGGATGTCTCTTGAGTTGAGAAAGGTCAGCCTAGATTTGCTCGGAATGTATGTGCGAGTCTCTGATACAACAAAGGAAGCTCCGAAAGAAGCTCTCCAGAAACCGAAGATTCACTAGCCTAAACAAGACGAGGGGGATACGGCAATGATACTGATCGCCCCAATATCGAAACCTGTCGAGCATCATATCAGTGCAATCCAGCTCACGTCTTATTGTTTCTCATCCGTTCATATCGTCTCCGGAGAATGTTTCCGATCAACAGGACACGGACACCCGACCGCATCTGCAGTTACACACCGCACTGCTACGAAGCCTCAACAACTACATACACCCATCTCGTAAAGGGACCCTGCAAGAATCATGTCATGCACTTCAATTCTGGAGGATGAGGCGGGGAAAGAGGTCTGTGTTTCTGCAGAATAGAATTGATAAGAAGGTCCATGATTATCTGATAGTTTGAGAAAAAGCAAAATAACGTCCCGCTTGACCGAGGCCCCACGAAGAGGACCACTTCCTAGATGATGCGAGTTGCTCAGGGGCGAGAAATTATGACAAGTCTGTATGTTTAGATATATTCACTTGTTCTATCATGACATGACCTGACTGCCGAGAGGTTGAGAAGTGATGGAAGCTTGCCCAATTCGTGATACCCTGTAGGAAAAAGCATATATCAGCCGTTGAAGTCGCTTTGTGCTTTTGACTTCGATTATAAACGGGTCACATAACGCGGGTCGGAATCCTTCAGGTGAGAGTGGGTTGTTAGTGAACTTAAACTCGATGCTCGAGGGGATTGTAACCGTGCGTTGTTTCATATAAACTTAACCCTCATCCTAGCTTTATGAGTTTCGACATATGAGCTATCCTACTATTGGGGGCCAGTAAAAGCAAACTCGTAGATAACTCAAAGTTATCACATTAAAAACGGCTCAAGATGTTCAACGAGAAACATGACCTGACATGTTGCATCAAGTGTTTCTCCTTTATGTTTATGGCTGCAGCTCGGTGCCCCATAACCTCTGTGCGTCGCAGCTCAAGAAACGCTGACCGATCGTTACTTTTTGGTGAGATTCAGAGCGGACCGAATCTTACGATTCTAGGGGCGGAATAGTTTACCCATGTGATAACAAATGTTGAATACATGGTATCTATCCTATCGTCATGCAGCAGATTGACACGCTATTGGTGTGTGAAGAGACTGCGAAACGTATCCGCAAAACGGTTCCGCAGGAAGTTGAACATTGGCAAAAAGACGAATAAAGTATGACCGTGTCATTAGCCATTGAACGCCAGGCATTGCTTGCTATTCAGTGTACTCTTTACCTTCAAAAACTTCTGTTGTCGATCGGTAGGGCGTACCTGATAGCGCATGTCGAAACCCAAGGGCCAAAAGGATGCAGGGAATACAACGAGAACCGCGATGGACGAGACATAATCGTTGTGTTTACGACTTTCGAGGCCTTGCGAAGCCGGAGGAGCCGCTTGAAAACATGAAGACCCCTGGAATGATCCTGCATGAGCATTGCTTTTTCTACGACGTGGCTTGCCGTATCACATATGAGCGTAGTTATATCATAGGACCAACGTTGAACCAACGTACAATCTTCAATGAGGTCCTTAGTGTTGTTTTCCTGCTTTCCTGATTCAGTTTAGAGGCTCCATTCATTCCGTTCGTGTACCTGGAAAACATTAGTTATGAAGACAAAAGAAACAATTCCCTCAAATTCCCAGGCTTAGTGAACGGGAGTTAACCGGGAAAACGGTAGATCGAAACTCGCAACGAATCTAGCCCACCGTAGTTGAATTAAGCAGACGGCGTGTGTCCTTATCAAGTGCCGTTCAAGTAAACAAAGAGATCGCTGGCCCTGTTGGTTAGACTTGCTACGTATGAGCCGACGATGAAGCCGCATGTTTCATGTGGCAGCACGGAGCGTTGGTAGCGCATGGGCCACGAGGGGGATTTGCAGGCACGAACCATCCTATCGGCGCCAGGAGCCCCTTGGGTTTTGTGCTCGGTTAAGCCCATGATCGAGCGCATAGTTACAAGCCGATCCAAGAGTATCTTGACGTTGGAATGTCATAGCCGCCTTTGCACAGAGACAAGCATCTGGGTGGAAAACGGCGCTGACGGCCCGTCATCTTAGAAGGATTTCTCTTACTGAAGTCTAAACGGGCCGCGCCTCGACTAATAAACGGCGAACGGGGTAGGTTTGATGAGAGCGGTGCTTCCCGAGAGTGGAATTGGAACCACCGTACCGGTTGTTCCATAACTTGTCCACCGTCGACTGCGCGGTAAGCTAGCTATGCTTGTTTGTGTTAGCATCAGACACCAGTGTTTGGGCATCGAGAGGAGATCAGATCGGCGTGGTTTGTGCTTCCGATTCAGCCCATACAGTACGCGTAGTTCAACCGTACATAGAGGTGCTGTTTGGGGGCGGCCGAATGACAACCGGGGAGCTCGGTAGTTTAGAAACCCTGGTCGATCTTTACCCTCATAGGGTTTTTATGTTTCCCACAGCTAGCCTCGATGTTCGCAACACGGTGTCGATGCCCAATTGTTTGAGCGGAGAATTGATCCAGAGAAGATTGGAGCGGGCATGTGAATCCTGCACACGAACCCATTGGTTTTGATTGCTCTCATCACTGCGATCCTTGGGAGATGACCGGTGGTAATTAACCAGAAGCAAACTTGTTTAAGAGATGATAATCAAAGTGAGTGCATAGAATGTGGAGCCTGGACCAGGGCTATGAGGAGCTGTCATCCGGGGTGCAGCTCGGTACGAGTTTGCTGCACGTTTGTGCATACATACACATGAATATGTAGTTCTTGCTGTGCATGCATATTAGGACAACCATGATGCAGAGGAACCGCGGCATGCAGATCGAGGCGAGGATACGAATGTCAGAGTGAGTGAAGTTATTGTTCGCGATATCGGCCAACTTGTAGCTTTGCAAGCTGATTGAGTACCTAGCCCCTGCTGTCATAAACGCCATTGAGCAGGGGCGAAAGTGTTTTGTGTTGCAGCTTGGCGATGTAGGTTATCATTGTATAAGATTGGCCTGTTGTGTGTAAGTTTATTGTGGCATACGTATGTAGCAGCATCCCCGAGATCGTAGCCTTGCTTACCAGTTTGCTTCTAGAGAGGTGGTTCGTGCGCTGCTTGTCCCCGAAGTTGAGGTCGTCTACGTCTAGTACCTAGTCGTTGAGTACCAGTACGTTGGACCAGGCGTTGGAATCGCTAAGAACAATAATAGAACTAGCTCCGGAAAAGATTTTGTAGCGTCACTGTTTTTGTACAAGCATCTCAGCCCCATTGCCTTTGGTAAATTGGGAGACCGAATTGCCTCTGCATGTTTTTGTGTATTTGACATACTTACAGCTCACGCCATGATCAGATCCCCAGACAATGAAGGAGGGTTCGCAATCTGTCAATTTGGCAAGGAACTTCCATGTTGCAGTGCTACCGAGGATCAACGGCTCCATATTGTAAATTCTGGGGCTTCGACTTGAAGGAAGTCTGGGTGTGATAGTCAGACCAAGTATCCGTAAGCCAGGGATCGTACTTCAAACCACAAGGTCGTCACTCATCGACGAGAAGAGAGGAGATTGCGCATCCGGCGAGACCAACACGAGAAGCGTGGAACTCCTATTCGACGGCTCATTAACCAATCCTTGGAAATATGCAGGACCGATATTGCGGAACCACAAGGGGCCCTGGCCCGTGCATTAGCTTTCCCGGGGAGCTTTCTTTAGCTCATTCCGAAAGGGGGACGGACGTTGTTTTGGTGTCTCTAGACTCTGCGCTGTCTGTACAAGGCGCATCGATAAAGATTATCATCAGGCGACTGCAGAGATTTCCAGGTTGTTAGGTGAAGCACGGAGTACCTTGGTCAATTGGAAACCTCAGGCATCATGATTTTCCAGGATGGAAGGTACTGGACGGAGCCCAGTTCCATTACTTCCTGCCATTCTAGTATCGATACGTCACTTCTTGATCAGGACCTTCCAGATTGTGTGTGACCACCGGAAAGAAAGTGCGCAGAGGTACCCAGGTAGGCATGTAGTACAAACTTTCCGCAAATAACGGTATTTTGAATTGCCTCATGGCGGGCCTCAGTTATCAGACCACTCATGGATTTTCTCCTTGGGAATTAAACGTTGTTTCAAGATCAATCTTCATCTGCATCTACTCGACTTCAAGCACACTCTTGGACAAATCACTGGCCTTTTCTTTCTCGTGGTGCTTCTGCAGACCCGTTTGGTCGACCAGGATGGACAAATGGAACTAACTGTCCAGGTCAGCCCCGGCCTGTCTAATCACTTCCAATTGATTGAATGCGACGTGCCAGGCCAGGCCAGGCCAGGGTGGAGCTCTCATGGGCCGGCTAATATCGATTGGATGGAGGGACGGGTCGAATCGAAAGAGGCGTCGACGGTCACTATTCTACAGAGAGTACTGATGCACCGCACGGAATGGCGCAAAGCCGGCCACAAGTGAGCGACAACAAAACTATCCAAGTTAGTCTCAAGCTGACGGAAAATTACAACAAGAATTGTTGGCTGGTATTGATCTGTCTACGACAAGACATTTACGACACGGCCCAATAACACAATGCTCTTGGATATATCACGCTGTGGCGTCCTCAGAAAGGGCCGCCTCTTCGAGACTCCTGATATCAGTTGGCCAGACACTTCCAAAGTGACGACTTTGATGGGCATCACCTTGGACCTCTACGCCATTCCCCTCACCAGTCGAGTAAGTATGTAAGCCTCGTCGACCCTTAATCAAAGACAACTAGTCTAGGTCCGACTTCCCGGGCTCTGGCTTGGCTCCACCTCCCGCCGCCTAACCAGACCACCATTCCTTTTCTGTTCAGAGTTTGCAAGGATTCCATGCTATCGCCTCAAACCCATGTTGGTTTGTCTTCATTAGAGAGACATCCCTCGTCTTTGTCATTTGCAAGGCTCTGCTCAATTGTCATTAGCAATTGGACTGTTCGAACTGAACGCCTCACAAGTGGATACTCGACAGGGACCTGGTTCTCTGCGCCGCGTGGGCTTTAATCACATTTTGGGCCTACCTGGGGACAGCCCGCACGCATCACTACCACCTACCTACCTACTACCTTTTGGACCCTCGAGATTCTTGAGGCATACTTCCATCATTCCTTATCTTTCCTTTCTCGCCCTCAAACTCGTCACCTTCTTCTCGAGTTTTGGTTTGGCCTTTGACCATCATTACTTCTGGTCTTCCTGCTGCTGGTGCTGGTACTAGCTGAGATATCAGTGTTATTCTTTGTTTCACTTCATCTGCAACAGTTGTACCTTGCATCCGACTCGCGGGCAGCCAATTCTTTACACCCGGTGTCATGGCATTGTATTAGCTCTTACACTTCCGTGTGAGCACCGAGGTTGGCCCAAAACGCCAGTCGTTTGCTTTCTTTGCATTGTAAGTCAAGACACATCTTCCAGTCTTGGTACTTAGCGCATGTTTCAAGCCGCTCCCGTTGTCGCATGTTATACTTTCGACGACTTACAACAGTCCATGAATTTAACCATACACTGCGATTTCCCCGAATTGCTTTATGATATCTTCGGAGCTCAAAAAGCTGACACAGTTGACGTACAGCGATGACATGACCCATACCAAGACCGTGTGCGCAGTAACATCGGGATCTTTTTCTCTCGAGTCCCGAACTGTCAGCTTTTGCAACCATTCAGCGATTGACCCGCTTGTCTGGTATTTTATTTAATCTCTCACGATCTCTTCAGTATAGTTCTTTCTACAGGTTCGTCCCACATCGCATACTTCCAAAGTAATATAGTGGCTGATTATATGATGTAGAACATAGTCTTTCCTTTCTCATAGCAACTTTTGACAGACACCGGTTTCCCTCAATTATTAAGAGCAGCGTCCTATCTGCAATAACCTACACAACTGAATATCGACGTCTCCCACAGAAGCATACTCAAACATCACCATGGGCGTTTGGGAAACAGATGATGAGTATCTAAGTGGACCGGCTGCCACCTCGCTGCCGACTCCTTTGGATACTCCCTATCGAACACCTTCAAGGACATCGAAAAAGTCACGACGCTCGGTCACACCACCGGACCCAGATTCTTCTCCACCTCAACTGCCGAACGAAATGGGTTCTAAAAGGTCATCCCGGAATGTCACAACCGATGAAAACATCAGCATACTCGACCCTCGACGATTTACCCCTACCTTGCACGCCAACTTGGTATCCGAGATTTTGAACCTTCGACGAGACCAGGAAGAAAAGATCCGACAGATCGAGACCCTAGAAGCATCTCTACACGCCACAAAGGAGGAGAAGGACACCCTGAAACAGAGCCTCACTGACACCGGTAAGGAAAGCAGATCGCTCAAGCGACAGCTTTCTCTCCTTGAAGGGGGTTCCTCATCGGCACTTGGAGAGTTAGCCCGAGAGAGAGATGATGCAGTCGAGTCTGTTGCCGACACGAGAAAGCGACTGGAAACTGCCCAAAAGAAGATTCGAATTCAGGAGGAGGACTCAGTGAGAGTCCACGACCAATGGGCTGAAGAGAAGGAAGGGTGGGAGAACGAAAGACGGAAGTTTGAACACCGGCTTCACGTTGCGGAAACTCGCTTGAAGACTGTTCTCGACGAAGTCGCTGCATATCAACAAACCCAGTTGAAGAACGTACCTGGTGGAGCCCACCACGCTGGCCATGATAGCGAAGCCGAGGAAAGTGGTCGCGAAAACGACGCTGCTAGCATCAGAACTATGAGCATGACCAACAGCGTTCGGTTTTCCTTCACTAATGGTCTCGGAGCCTTGCGATTGAACGGCAATTCTTTAGCTGACGAGCTGAACTTCGACGATGAAGACGAGCAGAGTGATTTTGACAATGGCCGAGAAAGCGCCATGTCAAACTATGGTCGAGAAAGCGCTATGTCAAACTATGGATCGTCCTTCCATGCTCGAAATCTCAGCCGAGACAGCCCGGTAAAGCGGTTTCATGCTCGGAACCAGAGCCTCGAGAGCATCAAGAGGACGGGAAGCGTGACTCGTGGAAGACTTTTCATGAATCCCCCAGTCCCAGAAGCCCTGGAGGATGAGGAGAATGAGAACCAGTCACCTACTGTCGTTGCACCCAAAGTTTCATACACCGACACCGGCATCCAGTACTCGCCACCTCCATCACCCAAGCTAACTCCCATGAAACCTGCAACACCCGAGCGCCCTACTCGTACCAAAACATCCGAAGTCGAGTGTTCCCCGAGAACAGATGGGGAGATTGAAGCCAACCAGCGCCGCAAGCGTGTTCATCGCCCGCTCAGTCTTGAACCTACAGCGATTCAACGGGTTATGGTCTCGGCCTCTGTCCAAACGAATGAAGAGCCACTGGTACCCCCTATGACACCCAAGTCGCCTACTCGACCGCCACCTCCTCCTCCAGTACAGGCTCCAGTAGTTGAAAAGCCTTTGATGGTTACGTCTTTTACACAAACTGACAGCCCGCCCCCTCGTCCATCATCGGCCACACCAGGTCGTCTGCCATCCCCCCCTCCGCTTGCAATTCCAAGTATCAGCGTCCACCCTCCTAGCACCCGCCCTAGCACTCCCAAAGAGCCTCGGTTACCTGTTCTCCATAAAGACTTCGGATGCCAAGTTAGAATATCTGAATCAACATCAACAGCCGAAGCGGGTGTGCAAACTGAAGGCATCCAGACAGACAAGCGAATGGCCCTACTGCCACGTCATCTCCAGCCTTCTGCTATTTCCTCACGCCCCTCTTCGCCCAACCCATCATCTGGTATCGACATAACAAAGAGCTTTACCCCTGTCCCTGGTAACGTGCCGCCACGAAACCCTCGCCGGCTGGAAAGGCAGAGCTTTGGCGAGCAACCATCATCTCCAATCTCTTTGCCCGAGGACGACTCACTTCATGATATTTACCCAGGGAACAACGATGATGGGCCCCTCTCCGGCCAAAAAGCTCCAATGCGACGACCGCATCGTTTCAGCAGCCTCTTTGCTGGCTTCGATGGCGGTAGTTCTGATGAAGCGGATGACTTTGGCGATGCCGACTTGAGTGATCTGGAGTATCGAACTGCACTATCTGCACCTCGACCTAAGTCTATTTCCAGTCGTCCCGGTAAGCGTAGCTCAACGGGCACGACAGATACTTATGGTACAATTCCAACATCACCTGAGCAGGTTATGTTGCGTCAAGGACCTCGGGTTGCCACAGAACTTCACCAGCCATTCACAATCAAGTCTGGAAAGGGATTTGAAAAGGGCCCTGCTGCCATACCGACTAACAGGTCCAGTGTCATGCGAAAATCGGCCATGATCCAGAGTGGCATTACAAGCCATCAAGGCCCCAGTTCAATCGACACCACAAACCCTCCTCCATTCCCTATCCCTACCAGAGCTAGCTCCAGAAACGTCCCAACAAGCACGAGTGCTCCAAGTGACGGCCAGAGAAGCCCAACCCGTGGTGATTTCTTTCAGCGTCGTGGATCAGGCCGCGTTTACCGTGCCGGTAGTGTACGAAAAGTCCGTTCTGCCGCTGCATTGCCGCGCCACCACCGACATCGCAAGCAAGATAGTCGGTCTTCTGCTCCATTGTCCCCTTCCACCGAAGCCCCCGAGAGTCCAGGCCTCCCTCCTTTGCCAAGGAATGATATTACAACTCCTCGTACTCGTGCTCGCCATAGTGGTCAATATAAGCATCAGCACAAGCTCTCTACCAACACGGATAACACCTTCAACACCTACAACACTTCTAACACTTACAACACTTCCAATACTTACAATACCGGAAATACACTCAACACCTCCAGTACCGATCCTCCCCCTTCCACGCAGAGCGCTGCACAGAACACCAGTGTGGTAGATGCTATTGCTCAGACCATGGTTGGCGAGTGGATGTTCAAGTATGTTCGTAGAAGAAAGTCTTTCGGCATGCCTGAAAGCAACGGTAAGGATGACACCGGCAACGACCGTCACAAGAGATGGGTTTGGCTCGCCCCTTATGAGCGAGCAATTCTATGGAGTAGTAAGCAGCCGGCCTCTGGCACCGCCCTTATGGGCAAGCCTGGTCGAAAGTGTAAGTAACTCCTTGACTACATCCATGAGTGTTTGCTAACGGCTGTAGTGACGATACAATCTGTACTCGATGTCAAGGACGATAACCCTCCACCGAAAGGGACGATATCAGTCTTCAACCGATCCATTCTTATCCTGACACCGCAAAGAGCTCTCAAATTCACGGCAGAGTCTCCTGAACGTCACTACATTTGGTTGACAGCTTTGTCTTTCCTGGCACATTCGTCTCAGGCAGTCCCCGAAAACATTCCAGCGCCACCAAAGATCCAGCAGACACCACTGCCTGACTTTGAGGCACCACAACCCAAATTGAAACGAGGTGGTATTAGAGACTCTATCCGTCTTGCCAAGGGCCGCACGGTTGGTCGTGCTGCACCACCCAGTGTTCCTAGCATTCCAAGTGTGCCATCTTCACAACTGGGAGATGCTGCGAACTTCCCCGCTATAGAGCCCGCCGAAGGGCCTGCAAATACATATTCCCGGGATGATTCTATCGATGCCGCCCAGCCTCCACTGATACCACGATTCCATGATCGTAACCAGCCTGCTGCTCACGGCCGCAAGAGGAGCAACACAGGCGGCCATGTGCCCCCGCCGCTTTCTTTCCGAGGGTTCTCTGGCCCCATCACTGGTCATCAATCAACAAATAGCACCGCTGAAAACAGCACCGGGACAGCAGGTTCATCCGATATCTACCAGTCCCAACCATCCAATAATGGAGCTTGGGCGATGAGCCAGACAGGCTCGCAGCGAACATCAGAAGCCTCGTCTCGTCCGGGCAACTTCTTTGATGCCATCGGCACTGTACGAATGGAAGCTTTCATTAGCCCATTGGCATTTTCTCAATTCAACGATTACCCCGATGAGCAGGACGAGTTTCGGCACTCGCTCCGAAGGCGAAGCAAGGAACAACGAAGACGACAAAGCCGAAGCCGACACCGAGATAGCTACAATTCTCGTAGCACCCGTACAACAAACGATGATTATTACCACGGAAGCAGAACAGCTGGAGAGGAAGACTATTTCCGTGACGACCCTTTCAGGGGATTTTAACATATACCATTTTGCACAGTAGCCACGACGGCAATCACTATTTTCATTATCTGTACTTCTTTTCTTTGTCAACTACCTTGGATAAGGAAGAGTTATGGCCTGTTATATACCCTTTTCTATATATATACTTTGGGATGCTTTGAGGACGGCCCAAAGGCTGGTCGATCCTCGGTTTGGAGTTTTAGAGTTTCTTTTTACTGGAATGATGTTACAGTCATCAAAAGCTTGGAGGATATATGGATTCTTCCATCATTGTTTTGGTTAGAGGTTGGCATAACCTCGTCGTCAAAAGGGGCTTGCCTACGGTGGGAGACGCTGTAAGGATGGCGAAACATGAGTTCTAACCTGCCTAACAGGCGAGGTACAACTGAACTTGGAGATTTAGTAGTAGCTACATAAATGAAGACTAGGCACAGCCTGTTTCCATCATATCCTGCCGCATCTTTGTAAACTGCCAACTCAAGTGAAACTGGCAGGTCAAACATCTGTACACAGACATAGTACCTGGAATATTCGCTGAATTTCATGCATGCCAGTTACTTGAAGTTGTTGTAGCAGAATCAACGTCATCTCTAATTCAACGAATGCCCCACTGATGAATTTTCCCACTACCCCGCGATCTGCAGCTCAGCTCAGCGAGCTTCAATGTTTCCCACACCAACATTTCTTCCCCAGTTCTTCCTATGATAAACGGTTAAACTTCTAAGATTTACCCTACCTGAAATTTCACATTCGAGCGCGCACAAAATTGCCTCGATATCACAGTTCACCATGGACACCGCCGCATCCACCGAAACACTCGAGCAGATGCAGACACGGCATCGCCGTGAGCTCAAGGATCTGCAGGGTCGCATAACCGGAAAGAAGAAGAACGCCACCAAGAAGACACGAAAAGGTGTCAACGACGAGTGCGCAGAAATGGAACGTCAGCTACGAGACAAGCAAACCGCCGAGATTGCCGCCCTGAGCCCGAGCGAGAGCAAGAACGAGGAGAACGCAGACGATACTGCTTCCGAGGCAGGAGATAAGCCAGAGGAGGACAAGCTTGCCGAAGAGACTCAAAAGCTGAGTATTTCAGAACCAGTGGAGCAACAACAGCAACAACCGGGGAAGAAACGCAACCGCCAGAAGGAGAGAATGGCTCGACGTGCTGCGGAACAAGAAGCAGAGGCGCAGCGTGCGGAAGAGGAGGCGTCCAACATGACAAACTACCGAGCAAAAGAGAGCGAGTATATGAAAACGACATTTGAGAAGCACGGCCTAGTAGAGAAAGATATTGCGCCCGATGGACATTGTCTTTTTTCAGCGGTGGCAGATCAGTTGGGTCAAAACGACATCCCCCTTAGCGATGGAGCTATGCAAGAGCCGGCTTACAAGACAGTACGACGAGTAGCTTCGCATTATATGCTGGAACATGGAGATGACTTTGCTCCCTTCTTAGAAGAGGACCTTGAAGGTTACGCTCGCAAGATGAGGGATACTGCTGAATGGGGCGGACAGCTTGAGCTCATGGCACTGGCACGACAATACAAGGCAGAGATCCGAGTGGTGCAAGATGGACGCATGGAGCGTATTGGAGAGGAAGAGGGAGCCGAGTCGGGAAAGACACTATGGCTGGCATACTACAGGCACGGCTACGGGCTGGGAGAACACTACAACTCTCTCCGAAAAGCATCATGATGAGAAGGAAAACAGAAAATCGCTCTTTTTCTTTTGTGTACAACGGCGACAGATCATATACGGTGGCTGTTTGGTATCGAGACGTAAAGAAGAAGGTCCGGCCGCCGAAGCACTCACTTTGGCTATCGGCTCCAGACAGAGAGGAAGTCCATCACTGCGCCTTCTGGACTCGTGCCGGCCTTGTGCGTCCTTGTTGGTTTGAGAAGACTCAATCGATGTAAAGCGTCGGCCCAAGGTTTTGAGCAGGGGTCCTCGTGAACGGTACCGTCGTCGTTATATGCGATTTCCTCACCAGGAGCTGCCAGAAGGGCTTCGTAGAGCTCCGGTGAGACGCCCCACGGAGGGCCGTTTGCGGACATGGGTTTTGTCGAAGGGAACTCGAGGCAGACGAGACGACCGTCATGAGAGAGCAGCTCCGTCATGCGCTTGGCCCATTTTGGTCGCGCAACTGGAGGTAGAGCGCACAAGAACTATCAAATTAATTAGTCTACTGGAGAACGCCAGAGAAACCCAGTATCTATTAACTGGGCTGGAAGGACAATAATTACCGTATAATCGTAGATGAGATCGAACTTGCCGTTGTCACCGATATCCTTAGCCCAATCTTGCTTGAAGAAATCACCGGTAACCCAATTGATCTTGCCCTTTTCCAACCCGTCAACGGGCTTATATAGTCCTTCTGATTCGGCTTGTTTTTGGTTCTTGATCGCCTCCTCCTTTGCAACAGCGCTGTAATCGAGACCCCAGACGTCGTAGCCCCACGAGCTCAAGAGGAGCACGTCATGACCACGGCCACAGCCGGGTACCAGAGCGGTTTTCTTCTGAATAGCACCTGCGGAATCTCGGAGAGGATGTCCGCGATGGTCCTGATGTTGAGAGGGGGGCACGAGATCGTGTCTTTGGGCGAGAAGGTCGTGGAGGGCAATGGAAGCGGTGCCGCGGTCCCAGGGAGTCAAGGACTCTTGCCAACAACTATCCCATTTGGAGCCTTGTTCTGTGAATGGGACAGAGGAGATGCGATCCTCTAAAGGGTTTTCGGTAGCCATTGGCACTTAGGAAACTAGTATGACGGGGTTGTATGGCGGCGGATACGTGTAGGAAGCAAAATTGCTCGACCCGAGGTCACGAATTTGAGTGTTAAGATAGCGCAGGTTAATGGAGGTGAGGGGGAGGGTCCCTTCGGGTCGGGCGATGGACGGATGGATCGACCAGCTCGGATCCAATGGTGGGGTTAGAATGACGAAATATGGGTGTTTGTGGGGAGCTGTCAGTTTGTATAGGATTGATATTGTGCTGCGTTACAAGAGATTCGGCGTTGAAACAGATTAGACAAGATGTGCAATAAAGTTGAAGTGTTAGAGAAAACGGAGCAAGAAAAGAAACAATTTTTGACCTGGTCGCGTGCTTTACTCAACTTTCGGAAGGCATGACACACTATCTGTACAAGCATCCGGAGTGCTTACCTAGCGCATACGCTAATATGACGAGGGATGATATCGGGAAGCAACTGCCATTTATTATCAGAGGTTTTTCAGGAAGGTGCTATGGTCTGTAGGACGGTGTTGAGACTGGTAAAACAGCAACCCGTTTGACATGTGAAGCGAAGCATATGGTGGGGGTTTCAACGTCATCTACTCAGTTCATAATGTCTCGGTCAACTTGAACAGTATCACTTATCAAGAGCAAATCCCAGACGATTCCAGATACTGACCACGCAATCACTTCGCTGCAAGATTCAGCCAAGTCCGGATCGAAAGAGACGCAAAAGTCAGGTCTGACCTGCATCATATGCACATGCTGTGAAACACCATGAGACGCACCTTGCACAGCAGGATCTGGTCATGACACCCACTGCAGCGCCTGTCTTGAAATGGTCTGTCAGAATCGCTCAAAATAAAGCATTCGTTTATTCGAATAAGCCAAGGACCTTACACATACATACAGTAACATTTAAATCCCCTACTCATACACACAAGCTAAGAAATAAGGACCATCAACTCATCCCTTCAGCTTCTCGTCTGCCCTTAGCAAAGTCCTCCTTAAACCTTTCCTTTTTGTCCACTACCTCCTTGGCGAGCGAGTCCCATAGACTCCCATTCTCCTTTGCAGCCTCGGGCTTGCCACCTTTGAGGGCCCAGAGAACATTAACGGTGAAGTTCTCAACAGCTCCGGTGTCCTTGGGAACCTGTTGAAAGCCATCAAGGTCAGGCGTAGACTCTCTGGAACGCATGTTTTGGACTGTTTCCTTGACCTTTTCAAATCCTTTCTCTAGGTTACCCCAGAAACGCCCAAACTTTACGCTACCAGATGTATCTGATTTCTGCGAGGACTCTGCCTCTATTGATTGGATGGGGATATCGGCAGTGACTTGGGGGGCGGTAGTCTGCGTGGCGGTCTGACTGTTGACCCCGATGCTTTCTCCCAAAACCTCCTCTTGGACACTTACCGGCTCTTTCTGTCCGATTGTAGAGCCTCGAAGTCCTTCTATGGAGATGCTGAACATGCTTTTGACTCTCTTTTCTGCTTCCTGGGACAGCGTCATTTCGCCATCGTCATCCTGCCCAGCCTTCAGCTCATAGGCAGGCATTCGGAGAAAATCTTCCATTGCTTGGAGTGTACCCAGGATGATCGTTTCTTCACCTTTGAACCATTCTCGATGTCTTTTGCCACAAGCTTCACATTTAATGATCTGGAGGTTCTGACTAGCAAGAAACTTGTGCGCCAGCATTTCGGCTTTTTGAGCGCCAGCAAAAGGTTTGCTGGACTCATAGATGATTTCAGTGTTCTTTCCGTAGCAATTCTTGGGCTGTTGTTGTCTCTTGATGGCGCTTTGCTGAGTCCATCCAACTTTGAAGATTTCTTTATGCTTGGTGTGCCTAAGGACGTACACAAACCCTTGTTTTCGTTGCTCTCCACAGACAGGAGGAGTGGCAAGAGCTTCTATAATGGACGAGGCATGATGTAAAGTCCCCTTTTGACTTAGTCGAGCTATGCCAATGCCCTCAATGGTAATTTGATGACCGAAAGGGTCATCTTCAACCTTGGGAGCCTTTCCTTGCCGTGTTGAAACACCGGTGGTGGCCTGACCGATGACAGACTTTGCGTCAGTAATGATTGAAAGCTCCTCAGGCATTCCTTGGAAAGATGCGTCGTCATCCTCTGATATGCTTTCTGCAATGGCAGGTTTACCACCAGCAGAGGACTTGTTTGGAGTCGGTGAAGTACTGCCGAGAGACAAGGTCGAAATATCTTTTGTGATAGCATAGACTGCAGATTTATCCTTGCCTGTCGTAGATACAGGCGCATGGTCGATAATGTCAGGTTGAGTGTCTGGTATAGAACGGCCAAGGATAGAAGTCGGGAGTTTGATGAGAGTTCTCATTGAATCAGGTTCGGTGAGAGGAGTCGGGAAAGGTGAGGTGTCGCTATAGACAGAAGCATCAAATACTTCTGTCTCTGGTGTCTCTGGCTCTGACGTCTCATCTGGATCATCTTTCAAGACTCTGTTCGACTTTTGCGAAAAAGACTGCGAAGTCTCAGCTGGAGTATCGGCCAGGACAATACACGCGCAGTGCCTGTCCTTCCACTCCTCGAATGACTTTAGGACCTGAGGTTTGTGTACATGACAGTATGTAAGCTGGAGAAGATCCCCGACCTTTACGTAAAAGGACGGAATATCTAGGCATTCTTTCTTCTGCTCAATCTCCGACCAAAGACGCATGGCTTCGTCTCGCACAATGGCTCGTGGGTTACCACAACGAGCCAAGTTTGTCTTGTTTCGCCCGCGACAAAATTCGAAATCATGCTTATCTTCGGATTTGGGAAAGAAGACGATGAGGTCTTTTAACCCCATGAAAAGAAGATGTTCAGAGACTTGGGAAGTAGCCATATTGTTCCGAGATAATGAAGGTCGCGCTGAGGATGCACTCAGTTTCACGAGAACACAAGTCGCGTCTACAGTCTATTAAATGCTGGAAAATTCGGGTGGCTAGCAATTCCATACTCCAGGGGATTGAAATGAGCACAAGGATCTGGAAACCCAGCCCTGAGGAACATGTCGTTGGTTTGAGGTTTGGAAGTTCATGGTGATAGATGATATGCAGTTGGTTGTGCTTTGCAGACGGAAGGATTTCCCCGGGCCAGAAGAGGAAATAACATGTCGAGAGCTGAAGAGTGTTGAAACACCAGGGGCCACGTGCTAAATATCCTTACGACTGGGTGTAAGTCTGAGCCCAAGGCTATTATCATGCTTGGCGGCCATGTTCTTTTGTGATAACCCGTACGCGAGGGTTTCAGTTTATGTAAGGCAGTGTGTGTGACAACCCACGTTTCTCACCACCATCTTTTTGCTAGGGGAGGGTTGCAGTGAGAGTGCAAGATCCAGATAGACACGGACTTGACCGATACGTAGCCCTGAGCCTTGCCGGGTGATTCTGCTGTGCCGTCGATCGAGCGTGCGGGGGGCCTCATGCCCAGCAAGACAAGGCCTTGGGTTTGAGAAACGATAAGGAACTTTTGAGATAGATCTCGATGTTCTTTATTTTATTTTAGGATCTTATGACTTTGAGCACTGTGAGTGTGAGAGGAGAGGACAGAAAAGTCGAAATTTGATGTTGGTCTGCTGCAACCGCTTCAGTGTACGAAGTCTGCTTCGTGTTCTGAGAAGACAACCTGCTCGCGATCAGTATAGTATAGCAGTATGCAGTGCTATCTTATCTCAGAACTGAACTTATCAGTTATCAAACAGCTTTACCCGCGGCAGTTGACAGCTGAAGAATGCTGGCTGGAAAGTACGATGCTTAAACAGTGGAGTTGGGTATGAATTTCACGATCAATGATCCCAATATGCTGGAAAGGGAACCGCTCACGTGCATGAAACCTTCGGAATCTGCCTCAAGTGCCGGAAACGGTCCCTTTGCCTCGGAAGCACGAGTTCGTCATAATCAAGGAAATGGACAAAACATGTGTGCGTGACTGTTTATCTCATTATAGTACTAACAAGTATCTATCTAAGCAGCCCAGCCTGGGGCAGTTCAAAGCCGTGGTATTTCGGCTTGATAACTAGCTAATAAACATGATCCGCCAGTGGTATATATATCATCCATCCAGTCATCCATCTACGTACCAGCAGTACGGATATATGCTGTATATCATGTCGTTGCAGAAAGTGGAGAGGGGAAAGCAAGAAGCAAGAAAGTAGACTATATGGGGGCCATTCATGTGCCTCCATTTTTGTGTCCCGAACGCCGAAACCCCGGATATCCGCTGTTTGATACCGAAAAAAAGAGAACAAGGCAATACGTAAAAATAATGGTTGGTAGTAAAAACAAGGTGTGAGGGGAATATGAAGATGGTATGTCTTGGTATGACGACACTTGTTGATCCGGATGCGTCCTTTGGTGTGTGGTTGGTGTTGCTTGCGGATAAAAAGCCGAGGATAGAATTTGGGATGACGGGAATAGATGGACTCGATAAAAACATTCCCGGCCCGACGAGACCACAGTAGAAGAGACGAGAGAATCAAGTTGCTTCATCTCGGTCGGATCAAGGGCCGAATGGGGATAAGAATGGCCCACATGAGATTGTGTTATGCAGCGCAGTTGCAGTAGTATCGGTCAAATACAGGCCGAACCGAGAGAAAGGAAGCCCATGATCCATGTCCTTTTTTTTGGTCGAACCACTTTCCCAGTGACGAAAAAAGTATTCATCGATGAGAAGTTTTGAGGTTTGATGTGATAGACAAAGAATGTGAATATGACGACGGGCGTCGTGATTGGTGAGAGGGGATCAGCCAAACATGCCACTGTCGCATATCTCCTCCAATGAAGATGCCGTAGTGATTCGTTGAGCTGTAAAGGTTGCCGACAGCCATGTTCTTGATTCGTCCTTGTTTCCTCCTGTCGTGTAAGGGAGGTCTTGGATGAGTGGCCTTTTCATCATCGCAAGTGAGTAGGAACCTG
The DNA here is from genome assembly GCA_030772735.1 of Fusarium sp. MBC 181. NCBI lineage: Eukaryota > Fungi > Ascomycota > Sordariomycetes > Hypocreales > Nectriaceae > Fusarium > Fusarium sp. MBC 181. Next base: position 139,555 of record JAPHDB010000166.1, on the reverse strand, counting down.
GTGGCCAAATCCCTTACAGACCACAGTCTTCAAAGTCGCGTATCATGATGGCCATCTGAGCTCTCTTGGCAGCCTCGGCAATGAGTGTAAAGTCCTGGAGGAAAGGAGCCGTTGAAGGGTTGTTGCCTTGGGTAGGAGCTGGCTGAGGGACCATCTGGACAGAGGGGGACTGCTGAGCCGAGGAAGAAGAGCTGGAAGGGGCGTCCATTGTGATAGTGGTTGATAGTAGTGATAGATAGTGACGGACGATTGTTGTATAAGCGAGTGAGTCTTGGGAGAGATAGATAGTAGAAGAGTAAAAAAGTGTGGAAGAAAGTTGAGGTGGGAGAGGAGGGAATATGTATTCGGGACGAGGAGGAGAAGAGAGACGACAAGGTTAGGCAGCCAAGAAATAGTGACAGCACAGTATACTAGACTATGCTGCATGTATGTACGTATGGATGTGCTGGATGGATACGATACGCATATGGACCGGATATGCTTATGTATGATGGATGGCTTATAATTAGTCTGAGCGCGTGGGGTAAAATGACGGGATGTCTATCTTTTGCTTGGTTGCTTTTCCCCTTTGGTCATCAACAACCCAACTTGTCAACTTGGTTTCACACACACTTTTTCTCTTTTCCCCTCTGCAGAGTGACGTTCCAGGTTACAAAAGTGGTGACGTTGTTGACAATCAAATCATTGCATTGCATCTAGAATCTTTCTGTTCTGCTTCCTTGGTGTGAACGATTTCGGCTTTAGGCTGATGCCGCAAGCAACTCGTTCTGCGCTACAGATAAAGGGCCGAGTGTCTCAGTAACTAAGACACACGACAGTTGGTCTCAGTTGAAATCGTGTAATCAAAATGGAGCAACGGAAGCGCCGAAGTGTGGAGGAGGAGCAGGTCGATGTTGACGTTAATTTATAAAAGTGGAGGATGCCGACATGCTTGAATGAGGCCGAGAAGACAGTCTCAGTCAGTAAGTTATCGTGGAAAGATGGCACCACATCTACTCAGTACTGTCCTTTACTTTATCCGCAAACAAAGTAAAGCTCCGATGTTGCATGCAGAACAAATGTTCCTACATAGACAGATCCATCCATTCCCTTTCAAGACATAATCCTCAAGGTTCTTTTTTCTTTTTTTTTTCTCTTTTACCGTATTTTACATGCCTCATTCTCGGCACTGTAAAAATCACGCGGCGGGTCCAAGCATAAAAAAATTAACGAAAAAGAAGCCCCAGCGAAAAGAAAAAGAACAAATCTTTACTCGGCCTTATGCCCCGGGAGCTAAGGAGCTGGGGTTTCTAGGTACAGTAGCCTCTGTGGATCTGGGGTGGAAACGGATCTCACAGCAGAGAAAGACCCATCTAGTTTTTTCTTTTTTCTTTCTTTTTTTTCCTTACGTGGAGTAAATTGTGTCGATAGTAGACATGACCCTGAAAAAAAGACCGAGAAGAATTGAATTATACAAGACGCTATTACTGTGCCGATGCACGAGATTAATCGTATTGAGCCCTACGTGCATCTCGTTGCGGCACTTCGGGCATCTTGCTCCGCAACTAACTTACTGAGTAACGTTAACCTCTCACAAAACGCCAATTGACCTATCTTCACCGCTCGTCTCATCTCGTCTCGACTCAGTTTCTTAGAGGATAAATCTTTTAGCCGCGCAATCTTTCACTCTCGGCATTCAGTATACGGTAAACAAACATTATGGGGAACCTCATATCCAATATTTTTCGTACAAGCGCCCGCCAATCATTGGACCCTGTAAGCGTGGGGTTTCTATCTTGGCTTTGCTCTGACCTTTTTTCCCCAGTGATGAGCAGGATCGTCAGGAATAAGAAAGGTCATGTTATGGGAAAAAATGGCATTCTGCGCTGATGGTCCCCCTTGGTCCCCGTATATTGTTGAATAGGGCTTCGATGCTTGAATGATCGGCAATATTACCTCATGCTTCTTGCAGATTGAGCTGCAGCTTGTTTTACATACATACCATTTGTATGCAGTTCGGAATAACGAATGAGGATCAAGATCAGGAACAAACAACGTGATTCCTACAGCATCAATTGGTTCTCCTAGAGCAGAGACTCAAAAGACCTATCCGGTCCGTCATCCCTATCTTGATCCACTAACCAAAACTCTCACAACCTGACCTTGTCCTCTTTACCGAGCCTCACTTTACAAAAAAGATAAGGGTCCTTATCCTAGCAACCGAGCAAAAAAGGACCCCCATTATGACACTAGTTCGCGCCCGGGTTCTTTCGGAATTCCTATTCCAAACACCAAGCTTCACACGTTTGGTGCGCTTTTCTTCCTCCGGTGGGGAAAATCCCGAGCTATCTCCCCTTGTCCAGGAAAAAAGCAAATAAAAAGTCACGACATGGAGATTGGGGAATCTGCCCATTATGATCATCTCGCCTTCGTCTCTTGCCTTGTTGTTCGTGCGGCTCTCTCGGACATTGGTAACCGCCTGCCTTGCTTTCGGCCCTCTGATCCGCCTGTTGCTTTTGCATAACTATTCGCCACCCCCAGGAACCGAAACGTCAGCCCAGAATCGGGGGACGTTGGAGATGAAGTGGGTTCAGAATCCAGAATCCCTGGTCCAGAGCCGCTTCTTTTCGTTGCGGAGCCCGTGAGCCTACGGTATACCTCAAGAGGTGTAGTTTAGTCCCAGCGCTTCCACAAGCCTACCTGTTCCATGAGAGGGTGTTCTAGCCGACCGAAATTCATTTTAAAGTAATGATGTAGGTAGAATGGATGCAGAGCCATGAGTCGTGTGGTGATCTCTATCATCTAATTTGCCTTGCCATGGCCAAGGATTGTCCCATCATGACATATCTGGTCCGATATACGCTATACACCATGCTATCATTATCGAAGAATTGTACCTTGATAGCTTGATTCAATTGGAGCAATCATTGCAGTGCCAGTAGTGAAACCTTTGACGATATGACATGACCCCCCGAGCTCCGGACTTGATGATGCCGCTCCGGGTAAAAAGATACGTACCCCCGATCCGGGGTTTTGCCCGCGCCGATTCGTCCTCCGGCCCTAGCTCCAGCTTCAGCCCGACGACAACAAATCCCACCACGACCGCCTCAACCAAGGCATCTCAACCCACGTAACACGGACTTCTCCCCTTCACAATGACGTCCGCCGTGGAAGCCTCCCAGTCCAATCGCTGGTTCACCGTCCCCCGCCCTATTCGAAATCTCTTCAACCACTTTCCCCTCCACGTCTACGGCCCTGAAGAGCTACCCGTGCGATCCCCCGCTACCGTGCGCCAACGACCTGCGTTATACGTCTTTGTGGCCGATGAGGATGCATTGCTAGGGAAGCCGAGTTACAACCCTTCATGTTTGAAATGGCAGGTGTGTTTTGTTCTTTCTCTAGGAGAATCGGCTTGGAGGTTGCTAATGCTGTTTCGGCAGACTGTATTGAAGATCGCGGGCATCGAGTTCGACATTGTACCTTCGAATAACCACGCTTCACCCTCTGGCGCATTACCTTTCTTATTACCATCTTCGTCGCAACCCTCGAGACCCCTCACTGGCGAAAAGATTCACAAATACGCCCGCGAACATGCCGCTCACGAATTTCCCAACATATCGTCACCACGCCTCGAAGCCTACGAAGCTCTCCTAACACAAAACATCCGACCAGCTTGGGTAAGTAAATCACCTCGAACCCAAAAGATCCACGCTAATCTGATGTAGCTATACGCGCTCTACCTCCTCCCTGCCAATGCCCCGCTTCTCAAGAGTCTCTACCTCCCCTCCTCGATCCTCCTCCGCGCACCCCTCCACCAGACTCTACACGCCGCCGCGACTGCCGAGATTCTTAAGACGACACGCCGTGCGACCATTTTACCATCCCAGCTTTTCGCTGATGCAACAACTGCGCTAAAAGCTCTTTCCGCTCTACTAGGCGACGATAAATGGTTCTTTGGTGTTGAGGCGCCTGGCCTATTCGACGCAGACGTGTTCGCTTACACATATCTTATGAACGAGGATGCGCTGGCCTGGGAGGACAACTCACTAAATGAGTGCTTGGAAGATTTAGAGAACCTGAGAAGACACAGACAACGTCTGTACAAGCGATGCTGGGGAGCAGACAAGTCTTAAAATACCGGCCATGACTTGAAAGAGACGATCAGCCCGTCTTGTAATGTACTGCTAGTCTACTACAGACTGTTGAACTGTATATCCATGTATCATATATGTATCATGAGGAGTTTCGGAAATAGAATAAAATGGGCGTGGATAGTCCAGGATCACCAAAAAACATAACGAATTTGACATAACTTGCTCGCTGCTCTTCAAAATTGATCTCGTCTATGCGGTAGACGTCTTGAAGCTCGTGCTTCTTTGCCTTTAAGAGGGGAGTTGACCTGTCCTATTCCCCATCGTTAACCAGCCCCATTCCTTCACTCATCTATAGCAATACCCCCAAGGAATTCGTAACCTCCAAATAACATGCTGGCTATTTACAAGTCAATGACACTGCCATGCAGGCCCAGCATCATATGTGCTTCTGATTCAACAAGTTTGATCAGGAACGAGAAACGCGACACGAAAAAAACTCCTTGTGATAGCAATATCCTTGGAACGCCGAATAGAACCTGAACCCCAACAATGCAAGGTACCTATAATGTAAAAAAAATAGCAACCCTCTTGGTGGCATCTAGTTTTGGTATGGCTGAGGGATCCCATCCAAAACATCGCTGACTGAGGCAAAGGCTCCTTCGCCACCATCTTGACGCAGATCATCGAGGAGTACGCTGCTCTGAGCATAAATCGTCTCCAAAGCTGCCCGAGACGACTTGCCGAGAGACACTGTTCGCATGTTAGATTGGAGTGGCCAGCCAAAGAGGTATTGCTTTACTTACGCAAGATGGCCGAGTTAAGCTCCTCCGCAACCGTGACTCTTCCATTCCTATCCAAGAGGTGACTCACTTGGGGCTCTTTCAGAGGGTTTTGATACGCCACTAAAGCCCAGATCTCATTCAGTGCTCTGCTGACTTCTACCCGCGGGTCGTTGGCGTATTCTTCTTGGAGCTTTTGGCCATATTCCAGCATGCTGTGTTCCAGCTCGGCGAGCTCAGTTGCATTCTCGCCTCCATCGGTTTCCCATGAATTATTTTCGCTTCCATTGAGGTCAACATCCATGGTCTGGTTGTTAACGTGCTTATTGCCATTTGGCTCGTTACGCATATTCAGTTGCGCCGCCTTACGCACCAGCTCGATGAACTTGCGGCACCGTAATCTAAAGTAGACGTGTTCATTTTCTTGCAGCACTTGAGGGTAGTATGCATTAGTATATTTGAGCGCCCTGTCGATGTCTCCCTCAAGTATAGCTCGCCTTATGCCTGCGTCCTTGTTAGCAAACTCACATGAGCAGAGTGAAGTCAACCTACGCTGGCGGTTATTAGCGTCTTCGTCGTCCCGAAGGCCAACACAGGTGTACTCGGTGTTCGAATCGAAATTCAAAGCATTTTTTTGAAGTACCATATCTTCCGCAAAGGCTCGAGCCGTCTCTACGTAGCCATCATGCTGAAGGAATTGAAGAACCAAGTTCTGGATAAGGTCGGTTTCAGTGAAACCTGCGAGAAGAGTTGATCCGTCCGTAGCTTGAATGGCTTTGTGCACTCTGTCACGTTCTTCCTGAAGCGATATTAGCGATACATTGTGCTGTGAGTTGGGTCGTATAAGCCTACCCGCATCTGGTCATCGATGTTATACACAAATGGAGTCTGTCCAAAGTTGGCACGAATGTAGTCGCCAGGCTTCTTGAGGCTAATTGTTGGGTAAAGCTTGCCTCTGGCAACATCATGGAATGCCGTTCCTGAGACCTGATTAGTTCGAAATAAACACGGTCAATGCCGAACAAGACGCACCTATCTTAACTCCATTCTTGGTAAAGAAAGCATGGTTTTCTTTAAAGTTGACACCACATCCAACCACGTCGTTGACATTATAACTAGGACCAAAATGCCTGCCGATGTTTTGGCCAGTAAAACATCGACCGTCATCACCGTGATAGCCCCAGGACTCGGGTTCCCAGCCAACAGGTCTTGAAAGCCCAGCTGTCTTTGTGCTAAATCCGATGCTGATAGTAGCACTAAAACATTCGTCAGCAAGACATGTATTGGGTGTAATGTCACATATCGCTGGTACTTACTCATCGCGCTTCGTGGACAAGATGTGCACCTCGAAGTAGTATATTCCGCACTGAGGGGGCATGTAATGATCAGCACGGATTCCACATGCCTCATGGTCTCTGTCGTTCTGGTTCTTGGGTCCGATGTGTTTCACGTCGAGCCCGTTGCTTTGGACTTCGATGCCTGGCATCTGATCCTCTTTGTTCCATCTCGTTGGAAGAGGTGCAAGATTGTCGTCCACCTCGGAGGCTGGGGGGCGTTCTATCACTGTATGCGACATGCCTCGGTGCGAACCGGGAGGCAATGGATGCTGGTTAAACGATGTAGTTGAGCCATGTGAGAAGCCATTGGTAGAATTGCGTGTCGTATCGCGAGCCTGAACCTTGGCTTTGTGGGCTTCTTGGAGCTTCTGAACATATGTCGAGTTCTCAAGGTATGATGGGATAAAGAAGTCGTCCTCTTCGTTCTTAAAGCTATTGTCGGCGCCAGCAGCCGCCTCTGAGGCCACTAGCATGCTAAAAGCTCGCGAGAAAGATGGCAGACCGGTCCTCGTAGTGCTCGCCCCAGTCTCAATCCCAGAAGCCTCCATATTGGTAGTGTTCGTTGGTCCGGAGCCGGTGATGTTTAGTTGGCCGGAAGCGTTGAATATCGAGGTACGAGCGGGATGTGTATAAAAGTTGGGAATGTTAGCGATGGATGGGTTGTTCGGAGGAGAGAATCGAGCGTTGCGAGCAGATGGTGATGGCGTGACGGAGGTTGAAGTTGATTCGGGAAGAGCTGAGGAGCTTGAAGCTTGACGGTATAGGGGACTTGCCATGTCCACGAGAGCAAGAGGAAAGGCAGAGGCACTTATCACCCAGTCAGCCACCTAGCAGAGGCCGAAGGTGAATTTATTTGTCGAGCGAGGTCCCAGCGTATATAGGTATGCTTGCTTGTAGTGGGGTGTAGCGTTGTAGTTGGAACAGTTGTAGTAGAGGTAGGTACGTAGGCGCCACAAGGGTGGACAGAGCACGAGCTTCGGATAAGTCCAGCGCCAACCGATCAGACGAGTTAAGAAAGCTGAATGACCAAAGGTAAAAGAATGAAGTGGAAGAACGAAAACACAAGAAGAGCGCCAAATAGTGCCAATCTATTTGGCAGTGGTTTGAGCCCAGTAAGTACAGTACAGCAGTGAGTGGTGGTTGGAGGAGATGGTGGACGGACGGATGGTGGATGGCGGAGAGCAGTGGACGAGGCGGATAGAGTGGAGGTGGCTCCCGTATGAGAAGCGTCACCGTCACCACTCGACTCGCTCACCACAAGACAGCACAGCTATGATAGAAAGAAATTGACGGAACAAAAGTTTATAAAGTCCACCTTTGGTTTATAAGAGAAACAGAAACACCGATCGCTGAATGTCTGTTGACAAGACTACACCGAGTCATGGTTGGATCATTCCTCTCCTCATCAACACATGGAGGTACGTATCACCGCTCATCATCGCAACTTGCGCTATCACTATCGCTATCAATCACGAGGGTCGCTTGTCTCCCCAGCGGGCTTAGCCTTTCAGTACCTGACAAGACCTTGTCTGTTAAGCCAACGCCTAACAAACAGCAGCGTCAACTTAACAGTGGAGGCGTAACCAGCTTCCCCGCTAAGCGAGGCAAGACAAAAAGCTCACAGGATCAACCGACCAGCATTGATTGCGTCCAAACAAATGTTACTTTCTTCTGATAAACTTACAAATAAATAAAGCCAGAAGAATAACATAAATAACCGTATAACGACACGTTACGCGCCATCACCTGCCATGAAAAAAGTTACGAGCTAAACTCATCGCGCCCCGATGACTAAGCTTCGGTGCTCCCTGCAACCACACCACGACATCAAGACATGACCCCGATGAGAAAGACGAAAGCAAATTATACCCACTGTCTGACCATTAGGGCATCTCGTCCCCCGAAAACTCTTCGTCAACCGCTGAAGTCAAACAATTCCCTCACATTGATGATGATTTCTCACCCTAAGACCCCCAAATGTGAAGAAAACTAACTTTGGCGCTTTGCATGCCATCATTCGCATCTTCATGCTGAGCGACTTTAGGGGATGTGCCAACGCGAGCAACACCCAACCACCATGTATTTAAGTTTCTCGCGAGAGGCACATTGCGTCAGCTATCTTTAGGACTGCCAACTGCCTAATTTCGGACTGCGAAACAGGAAAAAGTGAAATCCTCGATGTTACCCAGGCTGCGACAAAACAACGTGCGTGTCAAGCACCATCAGATGAGTACCCGTATCACAAATTACGGGCGCAAGGATCAATGCCAAGATCACATAACAGAGAGAATTTGCTTCTTTTGGGATTAAACAATGCAGTATTTGTATGGATTATCCTCCAAATCTGTCTAACATTTTCCCGTCTTCTGTATAATTGTACATTGCCTTAAGCACTGCCAAAAGTCCAATACCAATCCTTTTCCACAGCGCTTCCTCCTCGCTGTTCCGTAACGCCAGCGACACCAGTGTCGGCTCTTGATAAAAAACCTATGACCAAGCCTTTGCCCTCGCTCAATCTGAAACCATCTTGTCTGACTGGTTGACAGACCAAGCGTCAGTTATGTATAGATAGACCAAAAACGCCGTTGAATATCGTAGGATAGAAAAACAAACTCTGGTATCAGAGCAAAATAAATAGGGAAAGTGATGGCAAGCGAGCGCCAATTACTATGAGGCGGCTGCAATGGCCAGAGGTGCGGGCGATGAGGCGTGGTTGCTGGGGGCGCTCTGCATCTCAACGTCGTTACCGCTGTTACTGTTGCTAGCACTGTTGACCTCTTGGCCGTTCTCCTTATTCTCCTTGGTGCTGCCCTCAGCAGACGCAGCGGCTGAGTCTTCGGTGCTGGATTCGGGAGCCTTTTTCTGGGGAGCTACCCAGCGAGGAATCTCCCATGTGACGCCTGTGAAGCTCTTGAGCTGGAAGCCTCCCTTAGCCCATCGTCGACAAGGCTTGCCAGAGCGGTCGAGAGCACGAAGACCAGCGTTGATAGCTCCTTGGTTCGCCTTGGGTCCCAACTTGTGGCCTCCAGCAGGCTTTGAGCCGGAATGATCGATCGTGCCGTCTTCACTGCAATATAGTCAGTATGCGTAAAACTAGGATGGATATGAGAAGCAAAAAAACTTACAGACGAGGCTTCTTCTTGGGGCCAGGCTTTCCTCGAGGCTTAGGAATACCATCTATTGTTCCGTTCGCAGCGGCAGCTGATCGCTTGACTCCCTTCTTCTTTGGTCCCTCGGTAGGTGGTCCCATGGCTGAAGGGACGGGTGTTCCATCGGCAGGAGTTGCGTCGGGAACGGGAGTAGCTGCGTTGGAATCTGAAGCATTGTCGCCATTCGTGACGCTGGCTGCAGGTTGGGATCCAGAAATGGACGCGGCAGGTGAGTCGGCCTTTGCTTTGATGTCTTTGGCGGGAGATTCCTCTTTAACGACGTCGGGCGCGATCAGGGCACGCAGTCTGTCAGGGGAGACTTTGCGAGTAACGATTAAAGTGGCCTTGGTGCTTGACTTCCGTCGCGCGTCGGAGGATTTGGCTGGAGGAGCCATGGTAGTCGACGATCGAGATTAAGTAGAGCTATTGATGATGTTGATGGTCGAGGGATGGTTTGTTGATGACAAGTCGAGATGTGGAGTTGCGTTGCGTTGCGTTGCGATGGTAGAAACAGCGACACGACAGGTGATGATGAGAAGAATGGGAAAGGAGCAGGTTTTTGAAAGAATGGGAATAGGCTTGTTACGGGAGAGGCGGCAAATAACCAAAGACCCGGTGGTGATCCCGTGGTGGTCAGGGGTGGTGGGCTTTTGGGGCTTGCGTGGAGCGAGTCTTAGCAGTAGTAGCCGGAGTAGTAACGTAGAGGGAGAGAGAGGGAGGGAGCTGTTTTGCGATGGATCTCAGCCAAGTCCGAGTGTAGGTGCAGGTGGTGATGGTGGTGATGGGGGATGGGATGGTGGTTAAATAGAAGTGAAATGGTTCAAGAGCAGAGCGAAAGCCCTGTCTTGAATATTTGGGGTCTTGGTTAAGGTTGTCATTTTTGATTCTGGTGCTGGGGCCGAAGGCGGCGCACAAGGAGTGAAAAATCGGTTGGGTTGGATTGGTTTGGTTTCCCGCGTTTCTTTGCACTCTCGCTCTCTCACTGTCAAGCAGGAGCGCAGCGCACGAGCAAACTTGGGGATTTCAGGCCCAGGTCCAGCCCGTTCAGAGTTTCTTACTCTAATTGGTTTAGCGCCACTTTCTTCCGCATCGCAAGGGTGCGCTTACTTCCAGCCAATAAGAACCCCGGTATGTCCTTAATCTCTCCCAAAGCATTGCCTCGAATTCTATTGTTATTCCACTCCTCCCAGCCGAGTGAGCGATTCAGCGACCAAAAGCCCTTTCAAATCAAGCTCCCATGGGCCCTCGATCACGCTTCAGCCCCCGAATCGCCCCTACGATGCATCAATCATGATGACAACACAGTTTAGGCCATGAAAAGGCAGATTTTTCAATGCCCGACTTTTCAAACAGTCATTTCAGCACAATATATACAACCTTTTATTTTCAGCTTCATATCGTGATGCTTCGAAATGGCCACCATGACACGTATGAAAATTCGAATACATACAAATCTACTCAACAAAGAAAATTCAAGCTGCCTCAAAGGGACAAACACCATAACTCGTCTTTGTCTCATTTTATTTCCCTCGTTCGGCTACTTTGTCCTCATTTTAGACCCTCCCTTAGTTCAGCTGACGATGACGGTATAAAAACAGCAAGAAATGGGGACGCTCAATGTCACTCACCAAGCCCCTGCAATAATCAGGGTGGCGGAACTCTACAAGTCAATCCGCCTGCGGAACAACTTGGCATTTCTTTTTGCAATTCAGACCTTTGAGGCCTCGCACTCAGGTCCCGTCGTCTGCTGAACACTTAACTAACCTTTACTGATGGCAATCGGGTGCATAGTATCACCAAATGACTCACTCGCCTACTGGGTTCTGGAGCATCATCACATAAACTTCAATGCCAAAGTTTCTAGTCTCTTCATTTGTCTGACTGGCGATGGAAAGAACGAGCGACTGCCTTGACAGTACCGAGCACAATCTTCGAGGCAGCTCCTACTGTAGTCGCCAAGCGGACCTGAACTTTCGTCATGACTCCGCCGAATCTTAGGTGATGACATCCAATACTGTGAATTCTCAGTCACCAAAATCGTCATCAACTAGGTACTCTGTATACACCGCTAAGTAATTGGGCATATTTACCTCAAGCCCCCGCCGAGATCAACATGCCAGATAACCCCTCCTCGGCAACGATGTCAAAATACCAGCTTGAGCATATCACCGCACCGCAGAATCACCTGTCTGGATCATATCAGGGTCTTGATAAGAAACATCTCGCACAATTTTCTCGTATCCATTCGCTCATCGTCAGGAATGAGAAACGCGTCCTTTGTCCGACGTGAAACAACAAGTGTTGATCAATTCATTGTACATCCGCCCGAGACTGAGACATCGTGACATGACTGTTGCTATTCCAATAGTTGGAATGCGTTGCTCCTTCGCAACCTGAAGCCCATGGCAAAGATATATCATGGCAACCCGTCGAGTTGCATTCAAGTGAACAAACGCACACCACATTGTTTATTCAATACTTTACACTCAAATCGACAAAATGATACGCTTATACATACTTCTTTGTCTCCTACCTTGCCTCCTCTTAACCGCCCCGTTCACCCATGCTGCCCTTTTGCCTCGCCTCAAGTTCCCGCTCGACCTACCTGGTGCTGTCTTCCATGAGCCAGAGACCCGATCTCTCAATGTAGTTCCTTTCAAGGGGCTTCCTGGGCAGTCTCATCATGGTCATCGGCTTCATCACACTCTCAGTCTGGTGAAGCGACTGGTCGAAGACCAGGGTGATATGGTTGAGATAACTGAGGAAGCTCTTCAGGAACTACTAGATCAGATCAACAGACTCCATGACCAAGTAAACGGCATGATGCCTTCTGGTGCATCGGATAGACAACCTTCTCAAGAAACGGGTGCTTCATCTGGAGACCAGTCAGGTCAGTTGTCTGGAGATTCTTCCGGTGGATCTTCTGGCAATGGTCAATCAGAACAGCTTCCTGAGCAATCAGCTGAGGCTGAGGCTCCTGAGTCAGCGGGCCCCCCTGATTCATCTGTGCCTCCTGTGGTCTCTGACCCCTCTGTGCGGCCAGAGTTGCCTGCACCAACAGATGAAGATGCCATTCCTCCCGAGACGCAACCTCCAAATGCGCCGGACCAACCGGACTCAGATGGGCAGTCACAACCAGAAGGAACCGACAGGCAAGCAGACTCGGCATTGGCTGCGCCGGCTGGAAATCCTACCCTGACAGCGAATGATGAATCTTCCAATCCCCCTAGCGAGGATCTACCCGAAGCGCAGCCTGACGGCGATGCCCCTGAGGCGTTGACAGAGTCTGCAGCTGTTTCTGGGAACATAGAGACTCTTCAGTCTGACAACCTGCCCAACAATGCTATTGTGCAACCGACGGGCAAAACGGAGGCTCCCACCGAAACACAGCCCAGCGTAGCACAAGATGCCAGGCCTACCGAGGCGCCCCAGGATGATGACCTTAGTTCCGATTCCGGTGACCAGGGTTCCGAAGGAACCAGTGCTTTACCTGGAGGCGCATTCGTAGAGAGTCCTGAGGATGTTCTTCAGACACTCTCGAGCGATGTTGCTTCTGCGGAACAGACTGGGGATCCATTACCCGAGGAAACCCAGGGATCATCGCCACCGGATGATGATGACGACGAGTGTGTCGAAGATGAAGAAGTAAGTGGCCTGCCCGTCAGACGTAGAAACCCTAACTGCACTCCAGGTAATAGGCCATCCGCAAGCGAGTCAACGAAAGACGTTCCAGCAGCCCTCTCTCCTCTTGCCACCACAGAGAGAGGTCTAGTTGAAGTAGCTGTTACAGCTTCCGAGCTGGCGACTTCCCAAGCGACGGCGGAAATCGCTCTCATATCTAAGAGCGCCGAAGAACCAGCCCCAGCACTGGAGACAGAAGCCACCTTAACGCCAACTATCAAGGTGGTAGGTTCGCAAGAGCTCGGCGCGCCGACACTGATAGCAAGCACTCCTGTCGTCTTGGGGCCTGAGTCGCCAACTGCAGCACAGCTTTCCGTACTCCAGACGTCTCCTAGTCTGAGGACTCTGGTGTTCACTTCCGTGCTCACAAGGTCCTCGACTATCAAGGCGACTACAACTCGTACTGAGATCGTCAACGCCAATGAACCTACTCGATCTCCCAAGCCTCCTGGCCATGTATTTAAGGAAGACGCGGATGCAGGTGCCGCTTTCAGCAAGGATGGAAAACTCGCTGTGGAGGACGATGAAAATGAGAATGAATCACCAGGTACAAGCTCCACACTATCCAAAAAGAGGAGATGCTAACCACTGTATAGAAACACCCCTTCAAGAAACTCCCATTTCCACAGAGGTCATGACAGAGACCACCTCTCTCCCTACCACTAGGATGGCAATGACAACCACGATTAGCCTAAGCTATCGAAGCACCATGTCAACTCCCGAGGCTACTCAAGAGTCAGCTGCTCCCTCTCTGTTGCCATCTGGTATCAGAGGTGGTAATGGGACTTACGATGTGACGCCTACCACGGGGTTCAGAACCATGCCGAGGTTGACGGCGAGTTTGGCAGAGAGGGGAGGGATGTAGACCCGGACGATATGTTTTTGGATTTATGAATTTACGCTGTCTGTATTCTGGATATTAGAATGACTGAAATGAAATTGTTTTGGATTGTTTGCAATCTGGGTTTCCTAAATCGTGGCATCCGTATAGTATATCAGGCTTTGCTCTGTTAACTTGCTTACAGCACTTTGCCATTAAAGAAACTGGTAGCCTCGTTATAAACAGCTGTTCTAACGTCGCCCTCAAAAAGCTTCTGAATCCCATCAAAGTCATAGCCTGCACCGAGAGCAAGCTGAAGCTGGATACGGGCGTTCTCCCCACGCAGGACTCCCGAGCCGATACTACCGAGACGTTGGTTATCTTGGAACTCGATCAAATTGGTTGGCTTACATTTTCTGCGTCTGAGGCATTGGAACTGCGAGTCCAAAATAGGGGCGGAACGAAGCGACGGTGACAACTCCCTGGCTGTGTAGATCCTCAGCTGCCTCTATAGCAGCATCACTGAGAGCACCGGGACCGGCACCCATGATCACAATGCCCCTGAAAGTGTCAGTGAAGTTGAAGACTGGTGAAGAGAAGCTGCGCACTCACCTGGCGCCGTTCTTAGCCGCAGCATAAAGAAGATCAGCGTCGAAGCCCTCTATCACGATGTTAGTCTTAGTTCAAGCCCGTGAGTAAAGACAGTTGAAGACTTGCGGTAACCGTAAAGAACATCAACCTTTGGTAAAGGCGATACAAGCTGGAAGGGGTTAAAGTGGTTCCTGGCTTTAGGCAGAGCAGGAGAGTAAAAGAAGTATGGCTGTCCAGACATGAACTGCGCAATGAACCCCTGATCGGGTGTTACAAAAGTTGAAACGGTATTGGCATTGGTCTTGGTAGCGTAGAATGCCGAAACGAGATGATCGTTCAGAGCGATCATAGCTCCGCGGTCTCGAGCTTCGGGGTGAATAGCAGTTCGAACAGCGTCATAGAAGTTGGAGGGTCCATCGGCTGAAAGAGCAGAGTTGGGACGCATGGCACCTGTTGCGACGAAAGGTTTGGAACAGTTGAGAGTAAGATCAACGCCAAAGACCTAACTTATAATGAGCAACTTGTTTGTTTGTTTGGGGACAAATTTCTTACAGTATCAGCCAATGTGTTAGTACCATGGACCATGACAGCCCCAACGATATCCGAGTCATCACTGCAAAGACGCTTGTGAGCATCCATGGAGATCATCAAGAACCGATCTGGGTCTGCATTGGTACTACCAGTTCCGCCGGGGCCTCCTGTAGTAATGTTCATGACAGCAATCTGAGCAATATCTAGAACTTCGCGAGCACTCTCAATGAGTGTCTCTGGGATAAGACTACCGATAGGACCACCATAGTTGGTAGTGTCCAGTCGACCGTTCGGCGAACCAGAGAGGATTGTACCATCACCAGTGTTGTAGAGCCTGATTACGAGTCAGTGATCACATGTTAAACTCAGTCAAAATACACTGACACGACCTTGGGCAGACTGGAATCTTTTGAGATCCAGGTCAAGCCGGCATTGTGATCATCACGTTTAGAGAATCTAGTCGGTGAGGCTACCGATGTAGCAACCAAGAGAGATAAAGTCGCAAGAGACTTGATCATTTTTCTTTTTTTTTTTGGATGTCGTACAAAGCAGTGGGAGAGGGTAGACCAAGATGTTTTTGTTAGAAAGCGAATAGACCCTAAATATGTGTGTTATTGACTCTGCCTGATAGACTTTTTCCACTTTTAGATTTCACCACAAAAGCATAGCTCAGTGATTCTCTGAGCATGATGACAAAATATTTTATACAGAAGCCTTCTTATTGCGTCCATGCTTTGCTTCTAGCCAATTGTCTGTTCGTGACCTGGAGAAACACGACATCTATCGCTCAAAAGTCTTGAGTTGTTCTGTCTAGATACACAGCCAAGGCATAATCTTTCATGATCGTCTTATAACTGGCTCCTAGCACCTAAACCAGGGTCTTCATTTCATGCATGTTCACTTTGAGCTTTAGATCCAATTAATATGGGAAGGAATCTGAGGTTGTTTAGCACATCATGGGCACTTTAGTTAATGTCCGCGGACAAGACCGACACAGTGGAAACATCCATCGCTAGATTGATCTTCAAATATAGATATCGGAGAATCAACCGGACTGCAGCGAGCAATGGGTCGAGAAGATGCAGGCCAATGAATGGAGAAATGCAAAGTAGCAAGGTTCAGTATCAGCTTCTTATAACCAGAACAGTTCACATACGATGAGGGCTCGTCTTACTTCGAGTAGCCACACAATACATATGTATACACCATACCCCCCAGTATCGGATGCACTTTGGATTTCCTTGCGCTTCATTCTGGTCTCTTGAATCGTCTGTCTGAAAGGATACCTCACTGTATATCTCATTGATCAACAACCCGTTCGATAGAGACTATCACCTGACAGCCTCATAATCCATCAAAAACATCATCCTCTTTAACTAGCATCCATGTTCATAACCACAAAGATATCAATCTTAAATCTCCGGTGATCAGCGGCGCTCACTTGACTATTTGCGGGTTTTATACCAATTTAGGTCATGACATCCAATGCAATGTCATGTATGTAAGCACTTGCGCCCCATCAAAAACGTTGCCCTCCCTCTGCCACACTTTAAACAGACAATTAAGAAATCGGAAATGAATCCTCAATGGATAATGAACGCTGGCAACTACTTGACAGCCAATAATATTACTTCAATATGATGGGTAAGGCAGCTGACAATGGACCTCGCCTGCAGGGTCTTGCGCCTCGTCGGCGTTGGTTCACAGTCTTACATGCATAGACCTCTTTTGAGTCTTGGCTCCTCATCTCATTCTTTTTCTTTGTTCATCTCAACTTGCGCTCTTTCTACACAGTCAGCCTTTCTTTTTCTCTCGTAGATTCGGTCGTGGTAGTCAGTGACCGAGTAAAGAATAGACGACGAGATGCGACAATGAACCCAGCAAAACTCGATTGAATACATTCTCTCATGCGCTGCGCTGCGCCGCTCATACCACACCCACCATGAAGTTCTTCACCACCTATCTCGTCTTTGTTCCTCTCGCCATCGCACACACACGACAATATGAAGCTCTTCAAGCTGCACCAGGCGATCTTATGCCACGATTCTTTATAGATCGCTCATTTCCTCTAGCTAAGCGTGCTGGAGACTGTGGTTCAGACCATCACAACTGTAAGTCTCACACTCTTCTATCCAGGGTCGCTAAGCTCACATGATCCAGGCCTCGAAATCGGTTTCCCTGATGACTGTTGCGATAACGACTCTTACTGCTACGTCAACCGAAGCGGTGATCCGAAATGTTGTCCAATAGGCTCGAATTGCTCCTCCGACTCGCCGTGCAACTCGACCGCTTACTACTGCACTCGCACCGCCACAGCGAGTGGAACTACCACTGAGCAAAAAGGTTGCTGCGATCGTAAATGTCCCAGAACGAGTCTTTACCTTTGTCCTAGCAGTCTCGGTGGGAACTGCTGTGGTTACAACTCTGAGTGCCGTGCTGGCAGTGTTTGCGCTTCAACAAGGCCTGCTTCGAGAACAGATCTGCTGTCGCCTATACCCTCTGGCTGCACAACCTCCCAACATAGTTGCACGATCGGAGAGGGATGTTGTGACAATGACCAAGTGTGTACGCAAGTCAGCGGTGAGGGATACTGTGCTCAAGCCACACCGACAGAAAGCGACGCAACGATCATTGATGGCGACGGTAGCGATAATGAGCTATCGGACGGTGCAAAGGCGGGCATTGGTGTTGGTGTCGTCGTGGGAGCAACTATCATCATTGGCGGTCTTACTTGGATGTGCCTGCGAAAGCGAAAGCGCCAACGAAGTACTATAGGACCGTCGGCTTCCGGCGATGGAGACGGCAACGTCCCTCCCCGGGATGGCATGACAGATATATCAGGCAGTCATGCTCAGTCAGGTTTAACCCGAGACTACTTTGGGCCAGATCCTGCAACAGGACCATACACAGAACAAGCCAGTTCACGGGTTACCTCACCCGGCAGAGACGCTGCAGTGCCCATGCACGCACAAAGTCCAGGTGATATCGCGGCGCCAGTCGAGATCGATTCAACGACAAGAGATGGTAGCGATATGCTATCACCGATGTCCAGTCCAAGTCTGTATCAGACGCCTCTTTCCGACACAATAAACGGCCGGTTCGAGTTGTATGGTAACGATTCAGCAATAACCCCTGATCGTCCGCTGTCCATTGTTCCGACGCCACCGCAAAGTATAATGGGAGATAAAGGTACACGGAAGGATTGATATTACAAGGAGAGGTTCATTCCGTTCTATTCTTTTTTTGGTTATTTAGAAACGCCCAACCAGTTGGTTCATACGAAGAGAGCCATCCAATTCTTGAGATTGCATATGCGACTAGAGAAAGAAATAAACAATTATGTGTATCAAAGTTGATTGATGATGCTCAGAACTCCACGCCAAGTAAAAAGGGGGAAACTTTAAGGGCGCCGCCTAACAGTCCCAGCAACGCCGTCCCATCGTCGAATGAAATGCGAAGAAACACAAAAACACCCATTGTCCATGACAATATTTTTCATTCCATCTTTAGCAGACAACACCTCCAAAGGGTGCACAGCTTCGTAGGTCCTTGACAAGTTCCTCTACACTGCTCAGATGTTGGCTGAGCAGCTCTTGCTTCTCCTCGGTTGTAAGATAAACGTCTCCTTCGGGATCGGAGCCAGAGCGCTTGCGACGGGAATCAGCGTTAAAAGCACCGGCTAGCTTGCTAGGGCTGCGCTGGTGTATAGCGGGAACGCTATCGCGCTGATCGGCTCGAGGGATTGATGGGATCTCAGGCATGAGGTAAAAGTAGAGAAATTCGACGAGCTTCAGCTTCACCTCACGAGCTGTGGATCGTGATTTGAAGAGCGATGTGACTGTGAGGAGGCCGTCGAGGCTCTCGAAGGTGCGGGTGTTGAGGGGAGTGTCGATAAGAGCGGTGACTAGTGTGAGAAGAGTCGCAGATTGAATGGCGGGGCAGTTGTAGGGCTCAAGTAGGTCGAGCAGAAGCTATACATTGTCAGTTTATATTTTCGTGGGACGCATTATTGGGCCACATACGTTCATGTTTTGTTCTCGTGCGAATAGAGTTTTGCTTGGAGGATGGAGCAATAGCAATCCCTGGATAAGATCGAGAGAGCTCAATATCAAGAGATCATTTCCACCGTCACCGCCCTTGGCCATAAGTCGATCGAGTGTGCTGATCATGCGCATTGCGACGTTCCATTCGAAACCCTCCTGCAACTTGAAGAATTCTCGAAAAGCCGGGTCTCGTGAAAGCTGGGAGAGGTCCTTCTGGGGCGGTGTGGATGTATCGCTTCCATCATCGTCTGAATCACGGCTTCGATGCGAGCTTCGAGAGCTGGAGTTTGCGTTTGAGAGGCAGATCTGGGCGAGAAGACCTTCGACCTGGCGAAGGCCTTTTCGAACTTTGGGTCCATCGTAGGACGAAAGGTTGTCGAAGGCAAGCGATAGTAGTGACTCCATGGTGTTGTTGTTGTTGTTATTGTGTAAGTGGGAAAGACGAATAGTGGGCAGCTATCAAGCCGAAAAAGATAAGGTTAAAATAAAAAAGAAAGAGACACCTAAAGACTAAAGCTTGGGCACTCGTATTTTATTTTATTCGAAATGAAAAGAGTGTTCAACGTACGATCCCGACCGGACGACGAGCAAAAGAATGGAAAAAATAACTGATGATCGAAAATGACGGTGACGGAGCTCGAGCTCTGAGCGCAAGAGGCAGAGAGAGGATCGACCGTTAAGGTGGATAAGCCTAGCGATAAACCAAACAACTGAGGCCGGTGGATTATCGGCACGGCAACGGCGACCGAAATTCCAAGGTTTAAAGGGTCACAAGCCGAAGGTGGTCCGGGGTTACAGGGGCCGTTTAGAGGGGTCTGCGGCCTAGAACTGCGCTAGGACCGCGTTGTCGTCCTGTCATCCAGACCGTTGGGAAGAGGCTGAAGGGAATGTCCTTGTAGAGAGGATGTGAAAAGTTGATTCTAAAGGAGATGAGGTATGGAATAGGGAATGGGTATGTGACTAAGGGTCTCAACTCAAATAAGAGTTGGGTTTGTGCCTTGGAAGAATTCTTGTTGACTTGAGGTTGGTATGATGATGTTTACATAGCAACTGAAGCTCTCAACCATTGGAGCTGAAGACATCAGGTAACTACCAACCATTCTAATTGCCGATACAGGACAATACTTATTCAATGGGTATACACAGAATACAAGATGGATCTTGCTCTGCTAAAAACCTATTCAATCACCCTTCACATCCTCTTTTCGGCCGAATGTGGATACTCGGCCGATACTCATTAAACGGCATAATGTCATCGTCTGTGGATAACCGATTGGCGAAAGAATGTAATATCAAATGGTCGGGGTTATACAATTAGTTATTTTTAGAGCTTGGCTTAAATCTTGGCTTTTCAATCTTGCTTTATCCGATCTTTGAGTATGCCCATTCTGATCTCTAAGCTGATATCAAGCATTAGACTCAAGTATAACTTCACTTGACCCAGTCCCACATCAACCCCCTTCAAGGCTCGTGCTTCAACTTCTGAGCATAGGCAATTAATCTTTAAACAGTGACATTTGTACCGAATGGATATATGACGTATTATAGCTTGGAGCCCCAGATAATATAACTTGGCAGTCTAATTACACATTACATCATCGTTCTACTGACCAGACTGGCGCAAAATCGTCTGCACGGCTTCATCCACAGTAGAAGCGATGACTGTTGGCTTCAAATCCAATGAACCTGCAAGACCATCACTCCATCCCTTTCCCTCGCGATCAATCCATGCGCTCTTAAGTCCAGTAGCCATCGCACCAGCAACATCGAATGGATTTGAGCTCACGAGCCAGAGTTTATTAAGCTCCGACTCTAAGCCTGCTGTCTTGGCCATGAACTTGTAGGTGCGAGGGTCGGGCTTAAACACCTGGATTGAATCAATGCTCACGAGCTTCTCCTGAGGAAATACATTGCTCGCTTTTGAAAGTGAAGGTGATGTTTTGAGTGATGAGGCGAGCATATTGAATGTGCCGTTAGAGAAGATGTATGGGTCAATAGAGGGACTTTCCGCCAGCCTCTTCAGGGCATCATCAACATCTGGGAACGTATCGAGACCATTGTAGGCATTCATAACACGTTCCTCTTGCTCAGAAGTGAGCTCGACGCCAATTTCCTTTGTAGCTTGTCGAAACGACCATCTTGTGAGATCACTAAATGAGCGATACGTGCCTTTGAACGCTGTCAGCCCCGTCCAACGGATGTCTCGGAAGAGGTTCCAACTTACCCATGCTGTTCGCACGCCATGTATACTCAAGCTGATATCTCCTAGCCAGAGATGCGATGGATTGGGCTTTGTCTTTCCCGTAAACGCTTTCCAACTCGCCTGCAATTGACGCAGTGGAGAGGATAGTACCGTAGAGGTCGAATGCCACGACTGTTCGTGTCATTGTGCTGAGTGTTTGAGATTTGTGTAGTTATTACGAGAAGGTGAGAGAGATGATCTCAGTCATGAATGAAAGAGGTTCGAGTGGATGGAAATGGCGATAATGTATACCTAAGCTGCGTCATAGATTTGATTGGTGATGGGTGTTGGAGATACTCCAACTTCTGACATCCGAATTACGACTTTATCGAGTATAGTTACATGGATCCTTTGCAACCTCACTAAAGATTTTTGATACCGTGTCGCCTCATTAGGGTATTCTAATTCGGCTACAGCTGCATTGGTAACTCACCGCGAACCAAGCATATCATGTTAACCAAGAACTGAATTAAAACGTTCTGATATCTAAATCTATAATTACAGGAAACCCATCTCAGCAAAAAAGCTGTTCTATCTCGCAGCTACCGTAGTATCTGAGCCAGTGTCGTCGGACAAGACACTGTTCTGTCGGTTTCCATGACCGTTACCATTACCACTGCCTTGCTCCTCATCCTTCTCCCTCATTGCCTTCTTATCCTTGGTAGGTGCAAACTTGCTTCTGACTCGAATCTGCTTACCGTACTTGTAGAACAAGAACGGGATGACAGCCAAGATAGTAGCAACACCACCAATAAGACTACCGCCGCCGCCGACACCAAGGGCGTCAAACATCTGGTTGGTGAACAGAGGAGCTGCAGCACCGCAGGCTGATCGTGCGATGGTGTTGGCTGCAATAGCTGACGCTGCGTACATAAGATACACATCAACGAGGTATGTCAGGTAGGCGACAAAGATGAGCATCAGGGATGTGGCGAGGAGAGTTCCTGCAATTGTTGGCACGATCCAGTGGATAGAGCTTCAAATCATGTCAGCTTCCATCTTAAAGAAGTATCATGGGGGCGTAGAGAGCCAAAACCATGAGCATATGGTGGAATACTTACTTATACTCGGCCGTCCATGCAAACCAGAACATGGTTACAGCAAACCCAACACCTCCAATCATGGCCAATGGCAACCTGTCTTCTGGTTCCATCTCTTTGCCGCCCTGTTCGATCTTCTTCTTTCTAATGCGTGTATCAATCAGGACAACGCCACCTCCGATGAAAGCGCCTGTCTCAGTGTTAGCATATGTAAATATTCGTTCGTCAGACGTTCATGATCAACTAACCTATGACGGTTCCAATCAAGGGAAGCTCTCCTACACCACTGTTCCAACCTCGTTTCTCTTGGAACACGATAGGGTAAATGCTGAACAGCATGTAAAGCAATGTGTAAACGACCGACATGTAGACGGCGCATAGGAAGGAGATAGTATCAAATAGAATGATGAACGGTCGAGTAAGTGCAATTTTGTATATGGTTGACAAAGACTGATCAGTGTCCTCGGTCTGAGACTTGACATTCTCGTATCCAGGAATTTTCGCCTTTCGAATTCTTCGAGCCTTCTTCTTAAGGAGTGTCGGGGCATGTGTTTCAGGGATGGTCAACATGATGATGGCGGTCGCACCACCAAGCCAGAGCAGCACATAGAAACTCCATCGCCAATCTTTCTTGAGCTCAAGGAAACCTGCAATGACAGGGCCCAGAGCCGGTCCAACCCAGACCATGGCAGAGAAGCCAGCCATAGCGTTGCCGCGCTCAAGAGGGGACCATAGGTCAGCTAAGACACCTGGCGCATTGCTAAGGGGCGCAGAGACAAAGGTTCCAGTTAAGAAACGTCCGACGAGGAGTGCACCAAAGTTAGGTGCCCAGGCACATAGGAAGTTGAAGACGAGGTAGAGAGTAAAGGTGATGTAAAAGATCCATCGTCGTCCGTATACTTCACTCAGTGGTGCAAAGATGAGTGGGCCAGCGCAATATCCAAGAAGGAATAGAGTGATGGTTAGACCAGCTACTAACTCAGACACACCGAAGTGTCTTGCCATAGATGGGAAGCAACCACTCGGAGAGCTTGAAGCAAAAGTAGCATTGAGGACGAGCAGCACAGCAGAAAAGGTAACTGCCCATCGTCTCGGGGTGCTCCAGTTGTGTGGGTTGCGAATATCCCCAGGCGAAAAGTCAACATACCCATCCTCGTTCAGGTACGGAGGGTTTTCATCTTCGAGTTCGGTGGTTCTGTAGGGTTTATTGTTGGCCGACGAGAAGAGTCGATGTATAGGCGCCATCCTTGCTGGGCTTGGTTTTTGACTTGAGTCGAATGTCATGAATGGCCAAGACTATGAGACAGCCAAGACTTTATTTATATCCCATTTTAAGAATAAGGGTCCAGCTATCTACAACACTACGTAGGTAATAATTATCCAAAATCAATGACACCTTCCCGCTCTTCTAACGTTAGTGTCTCGATATTCGTGTGTTCGGAAATAAGTTACAAATCAGATTCAGGGACGTTTCCCTGATCATCATTCTGCATCACCACTTTCGCTCCACCATTGTCGTCATATCTTGGGCGACCTTATTATACTATAGGCTGAAGCCTAAGGGACGGTGGTTGACTAGCACTCGCTTTGGAAGGCTAGAAAGCAGTTTCGCGGTTCGCGGTTCGGATCTTGTTGCCGTCCATTACAAATGTTTCGGCCGGCACTGAAGGAGCGAATCAGCAAAGTAGGAGAAGACATTGGCAACGGCCGCTGGAAACTCCATGGGGCTCGATTGGGAAGGATCTGACGTCGTTAACGTGAGAGTATATCGATATCGGTAATGCTATCGCCGTTTGCTTCAAAAATGCGGTTCTTAACTCCGTAAAGTCTGTATATGCCGTGGTTAAATGACCGTGAGGGTTTTATTCTTTTCTTTCTTCGAGGAGGAGCATGTATACAGGTTGCCCGAGTCATCCGAATGAGACAAGACGGAGTTAAGTGATGAGTCCACCAATATGTTGATTGAGCTGACAAGGAAGGGTTGCGATAGGGAAAATAAACTACGGTATGACTCATTAGAGAGAAGTAATAAACAAATGCAAACAATGATCAAAATACTGTCTCTTCTATCTGTTCTATCTGACTTTTCAAGTTTAAAGATTGAATGGTCCCGGGTAGGTCCACATCTTCAACAACCAAGAATACCAGGATCCATCCTCAGCCCAGCATGGATGACATGACATAGCTCCATTGATCAGCTTGTTGTCCCTGGACTTAACTCAGATTCGCACGTGAAATCTAGTTTTGTCCCCAGAATCTGGATCCATCAATGGCGAGATCTCACATGTAAACATGACATATGTAAAAATGGAGACACAATTTCTACGTGTTCGTCTTCGCCTTGTTTCTCAGCTGGCTGACTACTAGTACCTATCTAACATGTCGTATGGTAGTCGTTGCAAGCCCTGATCTTATCATGAGCTGAGGTATGGTTCGTTTTTCCCCAACAAATTGAGTACTATCATTGGAGAGATGTAAGATGTAAAAAGATAAAGGGAGAGCTGAAATCCTAAAGAATGCAACTGTCTTTGTTTAATTTTCTGTGTTTTGCTGCAATACTGTTAATAACACCTCAACGATCCTTTGTTAACATTGCTGCATGTCTCACATAAGATCTTATCTTAAATCCTTGGTCTGTAAGTTTTCTGAATTGCATGACTACAAGGCAGCAGTCATCTCAGAGCTTGCAGATTACAGTATACAGTAGCAGCGGGTATCAAGAGACTGATTTGCTCTTCAGACCACTATTTCTACCCTCCTCGACCAACCAGATAATCTTCTCGGATCATCACGAGCTTCAAATCAATGTACGTATGAATTGATGCGAAATCACGTCAACATGTCTTCAGCTGAAGTTGAACGGAATGATCGTCCTGATGGTCCCCCCACAATCCAACCTCGATCTGGGCTTTTCACCCCTGGCAGCCCAGCCAAGTCTCCGCTAGAGCACCCTAATCTGGAACCCCCTCCATAAGTTCGGTCCCTTTTGGACAACAAACCTAGAGAAGGGAAGCAAAGCTCCTCAAGCTCCAGCTCCTGTGCCCAAGCTCCCTTCCGCTCTGCATTAGGCTGCGTGGAAAAAGTGGCCTAAAACACGGGCGGGAGCCTTGGAAATCATCAAGCTTGTGACAGGTACAGACAGGTACAGGTCCCTACCCTGATATCAATCTGAAATCTGTCTGCTGCCTGCGCAGGACAAATACGTACCTTGCCTTGCACTCCTCTAGGTATTGGATCACATGGAAGACAAATCCTAGAGCTTGCCTGGGTAAACCTCATCCTCCAAGTCAAGGACTCTCGACTCTCAATCTGGAGAGCTGCAGGACTTTGAACCCTGCTATTCAGCGCATGTGCAATTGGGCGCGTGCGTGATATTCCTAGGCTTTTTATCCACATTGCGACCGCAGGGCTAAACTCTATGATCACTCTATCGTCGCTTTCGGTAGGCTTAGACATTATCATCTGGATACTCAATGACGTCGACCACTTTATAGATCCCTCCGAACTACCCGACAATCATTCGCTATTGTGCGCCAAGACGAGACAAAACGAGACACGGAAGCGCGTACACGAAATTTGTTTATTACTGAGTGGTTTTTCCCGACTCTCGATGCATTTCTTCTCTTTCTTGAACGTCCGTCTTTAGCTTCACATTCGCACTCTCTACCTATCCATACACTGCAGTACTAGTTCAGTTCAGCTCAGCTCGGACGCAGTCAGACATCCAGGCAAAACAGCTCTAGATACCTTCAACCATCGTCATCGTGACTATCATCCGTCCCATACGGAACCCCTCCTCCGACTCCGAACTTAGTCTCTCCTCTTGTCGAATCGCATTCTATTTATACCCCAAAATACTCAAAACGCAACACGTATGATCCCCACGGCCGACCCCATTCTCTCCCTCAACCCTGAGACCTTGCCCCCGTCGGCTTTGCACATGCTATCGCTGTCGCCCAAGGCAATGCATAAGATGCCCCTCGTCTCCAACTCACCTGTCTCTCCAAACGCTATTCCTCCTCGCACCTCGAGCAACGGCGTCCCGACCTCTCTCAGCGCGACCCCAACTAAATCCGTCTTGCGCCCCGTCCCCGAAGGCGACTGGTTAAGCCAGAAACAGGCAGCAGCAAAGACACAAGTCGCAAACCCTGGCTACGGCGTCATGGCTGCTCCCAACCCTCCTCCCGACCCCGAGCGCTACGCTCACGAGGATCTCGAGTTCACAGCCAAGCGCTCCTGGAATAACGACAAGGAGAGCGTTGTTCGTGGTCCTTACGACTATGTCATTAGCCATCCCGGCAAGGACTTCCGCGCCCAGCTGATCGGCGCCTTCAATGCTTGGCTCGATGTGCCCGCACCAAGCCTCGAGGTCATTACCCGCGTCGTCGGCATGCTACACGAGTCTTCGCTCCTTATCGACGATGTACAAGATTCGTCCGAGCTGCGCCGTGGCTTTCCCGTCGCACACAACATCTTCGGTGTCGCCCAGACTATCAACTCGGCCAACTACATCTACTTTGTCGCTCTGCAAGAGCTGCACAAGCTCAACAACCCAGAGCTAATCACCATATTTTCCGATGAGCTCGTAAACCTCCACCGGGGCCAGGGAATGGATCTCTTTTGGCGAGACACCCTGACCTGCCCTACCGAAGAGGATTACCTCGAAATGGTCGGCAACAAGACGGGTGGTCTATTCCGTCTTGGTATCAAGCTCATGGCAGCGGAAGCCAACGGTCCTACCGATTGCGTACCCCTCGTCAACTTGATTGGCCTCATCTTCCAAATTCGCGACGACTACATGAACCTGTCGTCCAAAGAATACAGCCATAATAAGGGAATGTGCGAAGATTTGACTGAGGGCAAGTTCTCGTTCCCAGTTATCCACAGCATCCGCTCCAACCCCACAAATCTTCAGCTCATCAACATTCTCAAGCAAAAGACCAACGACATCCAGGTCAAGCGTTACGCTGTCTCCTACATGGAGTCCACCGGCAGTTTCGAGTACACTCGCAAAGTTCTCGCTGTTCTCGTCGAGCGAGCCCGCAAGATGGCCGAGGACCTTGATCAAGGCCGCGGTAGCACAAAGGGCATCCAGAAGATCCTCGACAAGATGGCCATTCCCTAAGTCTATGAAATCTGGTCACTGTTTCTCTTCTTCTTTTCTTTTGTTATTATGATGTGTTATGAACGGAGCGCATATAGAATGATCTGACAGGAGTCAGAGATATCTGACAACACCCCAATTTTGCAATACAGCAGAGACTGTTGAGCATGATACCACTTGGGTTCTGGAGAGATGATTTTGCAAACAGCGTTGGATTTGGTTATACATACTTTTGTAGCCTAGCCAATTGAAATCACACCAATTAATTAATATCTTAAACCAGTGGTTGCTTTTCGACCCATGTGAAGCTTTAAGCTTTTTCTCAGCCTCAATTATGCATACTTACCATTACCCACCCACCCCTCACCAACACCTTATATGAATGACCAATTGTTAGGAATCGCGGAAAGATGATAGATGTTTAATTGGGCTGCACAGGAGCTGCTTTACGTTTCACCAGTCTGACCCATCGTCTTCGTCTCCAGTCCCCTCTCCTGCCACTGCCATCTTCATTCTCCTCCCAGCTTGGCCTAGGCGTCGCTTTCTGTTTTCCCTTGTCGTTGATAGGAAGGTCTACAACACCCGTACGCTCATCTCGCTCGTCCCAGATGTCATATACCCAGCGCTCGCCTTCTGTCTCAACTTCGACGCCTGTGATAATGCGCTCCTCAACCCACTCACGGCTCCAGAGATCCAGTGCCCATTTCTTCTCACTCCATTCCCAGGCCTCGGGTGGCATAACATCCTCGAAGAAGCGCGCACCTCGAGGTCGTTCACCAGCAATACGAGG
The DNA here is from genome assembly GCA_030772735.1 of Fusarium sp. MBC 181. Classification (NCBI taxonomy): domain Eukaryota; kingdom Fungi; phylum Ascomycota; class Sordariomycetes; order Hypocreales; family Nectriaceae; genus Fusarium; species Fusarium sp. MBC 181. The sequence continues at coordinate 111,375 of JAPHDB010000166.1, read as the reverse complement.
CTGGGAAAGAGGATCATAGGGGGAGGGGCAGAACAACCAGGGCTCCCATTCACCACCCCCAGAGGTTTTGCGCTGTAGTTCAAAGATTTCGACCTCGCGCGTCTCAGGACTTGTGTCGAGAATGACGTCTGAATTGATCCAGTTATCCAGCCATGATCGTGCCTTGGCCTCCTGCGGTTGTAGGCGCTCGCGGTGGGCGACAGCGAGGAGGCGCGCAACGTGTGGATGGCCCATGCCAACGACAGCCCAACCACTCACGAGAAAGATAATCCGCCAAGGGAGAAGTTGCGCTGCCACGGTCATGAATATGCCACCGACTGTGAGAAACAAGAAAAGCGCAGAGCTTAGCGCCTCATCACTGAAATTTGTCACCGGCACGAGTAGAGCAACGACCTGATCATGTCCCCGACTAAAGTCGTCCATGCAATTCTGTAGGTCGCGCATATTCCTAAAGAAATCCTTACTAAGCTCCTTGACTGGCTTTACCGTCGGCGCAGGTGCCAAAGGTGGTCCTTGGGGAGAATATCCAACAGTTTGTTCACTTGATAGTGTACCTTTTGGCGGTGCTGGGTGCCGTGCCATGAAGGCGGGGATGAACACGCCTAGCAGCAGGATAGCGATGGGTAGCACGAATAGAAGATACGGATCTAAACAAACGAAGCTATAAACAGCGAGGAGCGAGAGGGTATGCGACGCCTGTTTCCAGGATAAGATGCGCTCGACCCGAGCCTGGAATTTGAAGACAACACCTATTCGGGCATTGAAGCGGCGGAAGTTGTACGACATGGTAGTAATATTGAAGTTTGGTCTTTCGGTTTGAGCAGCTGTTTGCTCATCGCCCACAAAGTGGACATCGTTCTGATCATCGCCATCGGTAGGAATAACCTGTTGTAGAAGTCTGTCATATCATTAGTCGAAGAGCTTGATGCTGTGGTAAGCCAGAATGCCCAGCATACTTTTCTACCAAACGATCCTGTATGCTCGCTTTTTGACGAATAGCCGCAAGGCCTCCGCGCAGACCTGTCTGCTGAGGTGGTAGATTCGGAGGGGAGTTTGAGTCGGTATCAGGAACTGGTGTCTTGCTGTCATCGTCATCATGGCCACGGCGCCTACGAGGATCCTCGGGATGTTCAAAGGTTCTCCCGGAGGCCAACATCTCTGCGGTGAAATCGTCCATTAGGAAGGAGGGCTCAAGACATAACGCGGGCGTGCAACATCGAATGGTGGAGGTTTCAGAGGATTGTTGGTGACTGGGAATTCTAGATCTACGTCCCGCGTGGAGGTGTCACGGCACGATCGCGAGAGTGCATGTGACACTGAGTGACATCACCTTTGGCCGACGGTTGGAGGTACAGCTTTGGCTGAGACCCCGTGAGTTCTGAGTGCCTAAGAAAGGGTACAAAGAAGCTAGTCCCGGCAGAGGATGCCATATAATTGGAAGTGATTCCTTATTTGCTAGTTACCCTCCATGATATCGTTTGTGTGGTAAAGTTCAACAGTAGCGTTGAGCGGCCCGTGGCGCTTTGAATTTGTCCGTTCTCGTTGAGAAAAAAGAGAGTGCAAGATCGTCTCTTCACGTCAATGGTCATTCAGCCAGGAGAGTTTAGGGGAACCTTTAATGTAACACGGATTATTAAAGCTAAACCCCCAAATAATTAAGGACGAGGTTCAGTGATACTGACATTCCCGACAGACATTAACAGAGATTTTTATCCATTCCCATGCCCATGGATGTTTATCTGTTCAGGTTATTTACCCCACACCAACCCGGCAGAAAGAATGACCCTCGTTATTTCGGGTTCATGCTTATTAGTGTATCCAGGCATTGTGACAGATTGAAGATCAAGGGTGCAGTGCCTGGTTAGTACGGATGGATACGTTAATTGAATTCAATGTATCCGTACGTGCCCTGCTTTTTGAGCTTCTCCGTGCATGCCCAACCATACCAAGTCTTCAGTTGATAGGCAATGCGCTTCACGAACTATTGTCTCCATTCAGTGATTGTCCATGTCCTGTGACGACGGCACCTCATATATCACATCCGAGATGTCTATCTTTCGTCCAGCATCAGTCAATCAGCCGCGTCCGGCTGCGGGGCGGTCAGGGTTCTGCTGTTAGCAGAAAACAACAAACGCGACTCGAGATGCACGATCAGATCCTTGGTGTTTGGCAGGACAACGATGCATAAGGTCAGGTACTGACAGCACCCTCAATACACCGGGTTTATTGGGTTAAGTCTGATTAAAATAGTTACAGTATGTGTTGTCCAGAAACGAGCGACGAATCCGTATGGCCCTATCGGTAGGAGATGCCCGAGAAAGGTCCATACCGGGGCATGGACCATGGGTCCTTAAGGTCCTTCAAAATCCGAGACACGACTCAATCCTTGTGTTCACTTCAAGTAGCTGGTCTGAGCGGGAGGCTTGATGAAGACGACATTCGCCAATTTATCAAAAGGGGAGTCTTAAAACTTGGCAACCTGGTTGCGAAACAGCGTCACATTGTCGTTTCGAGACCCTAACCATGTACTGTAGGTACAGTAGGTACCTTACCCAGATGCCCGACCTTATCTCAAGTTTGATAGCTCTAATATCAAATATCCCAATACAGAACAGTTCTAGTTTGACGGATGTTGGCGCCAGTGCTCGTTGATGCGTCAACGGGTTCACGCGTATATACCACTTGGCATCTTGTGCGCGTGGTTGGTAGTATCACGATGCTGCTCTAGTATCCACAGTGCAGTGCAAATCTTCTACCTAGAATCACCGATGGAACCACTGCTCTAGAGACAGCCAGGGTACTGCAGTATGGATAACGGAACCTCCAGTATAAGTATAGTCTGGGCGATGACGATAGACCACGACATTGACGGGGAGGTAATTGCGGCCTTAATGCGGGCCCGGGTTGACATTCCATTGTGGTTGAAAGAAAGAATGTCTCATCTCTCTAAACGGATAAATAATGATGATTGACGTTCCTTCATATCTGCATCGCCGGTTCGAGGGAGGCTAATAAGGTAAGGGGATTGCTGTTAAGGTACCGCGGTTTAGCTTGCATATAGAGGATACCTTCTTGATGCTGGTAGGAATAGTCCGCATGTACCTCGCATCGACTAAAATGGCGGTAAAAGACATCCATTCTCTGCTGGAGGTATGGACAGTAGTAGTAGCTAATTCAGGGACCAATCTCCCAGCTTGAGCACCCAATCATGCCATCCTTTTTTCCCGTGTCGAGGTCCACCGCTCAACTGTCCAAGTGTCTACTAACCGTGATACATCTGCCTTCACAAGGTCCCTTTTGCCATTTCAGCCTCTTAGGCGTCTTGGTTCTCACACTAAATTGAACGATGCCCGCTAACGGTGGCTCCCCAAGGTAAAGGCCAAGGGCCCCCTAGCTCTAGCATCCATCCGTAGAAGTCATCCCCATGCGCCCTTACGGAACTGACTGTGGCCACCTCTGACAGCAAGTGAGGAAAGACCATCCATCCTCTCCATCTTTCCATCTCGTCCCCTCCAGTGGAAGAAAAAAAACAACCAAACAACCTTACCTTACCTAACCTGCCTCCACTGCTGGAACCCGTCTAACGACTCCATCTTTTTTTTAACCCATCTCCATCTCGCATCTTACTGTACCATCCCTTTCCTGGGACGCCCACCGCAATCAATCAATCAATCACTCCGAGTTCCAGCTCGGTGCCTCTCGTCTCGCTTGTCTCGTCGCCGACCGCTCCCACTCACGCACTCATTCACTGTTTGCTCTCCTGCATCTCAACACTCTTGTCCGTTCCGGAATGAGGTAGCCGTTCGAATGCGCTCAGCTCCCTGACCGGACTGAGTCTGTGCTAGCGACCCCGTGAAATCCACCTCCGTCGTCGCATTGCCAGCCACCCCTCGACCGGACCCTATGAGCCGTGAGCACAAGGCACCTGCTGGGCCTCGTCCAGCCAACTTTTCTCCAACGCGACTGTGAGCAGTATTTTCATCTTTTCTCGTTTATGTTTTTTGCCTTTGACTCGGTGGCCCATGCTTGTTATGGTCTACCATCGTCATCGTCCAAACCTCTGTCGCCGCACTTCCTTGCACATGGCCAAGCTGACCTTGATCCCTTTGTGACAGGGGCAAAACCACCAACCCTCAGCCTCGACCACCTCTACCCTCGACGAATCCTGGCTTTGCCTCCGACGATCCAATGCTCAGCGCAACTCCTTCCAATAACCATACTCTTTTTTCTTTTAGTAGGGATGGGGAATCAAATCAATTAAACGATTCGACTACGTCTTTCGACTTTTTGCCTTCAGTCAGTTTTGACGATCTGCAGAGCAGTATCGAATCCGCTTCAACAGACTTCAAACTCACCCAATTCCCGTCCCCCACCGGCGAAGGGGGCATTCTCGATCCCCACGGAGCAGATGATAGCAGCATGTCTTCCCGACCTCAAGTAGCCCCGTCTTCAAATGGTGCTTCCACTCGCCCTGCTGTCCATACCAATACCAGACCCGCCCGATCAAACTCACTGCTGCGCCGACCTAGTAACTCTGCTAGACAGCCGAACAACAACACTGGCGTCTCAGTACAGACTGAAATTGCCAACGGGCCAGGTACCGCACGCGCTCGCCGGCAGAGTCAGTACCCTCCTGTGTCTGGCACTACCGCCGCCAAACCTCCTCGGAAATCAATCGGCCCCGGAATTATTAGCGATGGGGACTTTGGGTCTCGTCCTGCACAAAAGCGACGCCCCAGCCTGTATTCTGAAGGAGCTCCCACAGGCTCGGCTAGGACTTCGATGGACAGTAACTCGACATGGCTGGAAAATACGACAAGAAACTTCTCCAATTCGAGGGCAGCCAAGGCTAAATCAGTGCAGCCGCCACCACGGGCGAATCAAGCAAGCTTAGGTTTCGGAAACACTCTTACGCCAGAACAAAATAGACATTCAACTCTTGCCCCACGATCACCTCGTGTTGGAGGCCGATTGAGCACACCGTCGTCCGCCAACAAGAGAGTCTCAATGATGCCTGGTGCTCATCACTCGTCGCACGCAACTGGGCTTGGGGCAAGGACAATCAGTCCTACTGACACAAGGAGGATGAAGCGTATGTCCACCATGCCACAATCTGTGAGCCTTGGCCAGGTGTCAACTCCCCCGCCTCCGCCGCCAGTGTCGATGAACAACCCAACAGAAAGGGCAGAATCGAAATCGCCCTCAATGATTCCACGACGGACTTCTGGTACTCCATCGTCCTCGCGAACCACTCCAGATCTGCATCGCAAATCTTACAATTCGGTCTTATCAGCTACCTCTTGTTTGAGCATGAATTCTGCAAGAACATCAACTGGGTCGCTACATCGTATATCCACCTCATCCTCCACGTCACGCCTCCCTGCACCGAAACACACGACTGTCCACAACCCCATACCAGCCGACGACAACGAATATGTGCCTCCTGTACCTGCCATACCAAAAGCATACGAGTCACCAAAGGACTCGCCTGCTGATACCTACTTTATGGAAAAGAAAAAGACTGCACTCAGCAATATGGATGCCATGGGTGCGAATTCAAACCCAGGTGGGGTTATATCTATGCCTGTCTTTCCTGAGCCTACGAAGCTGCAAAGAAAGCCAAGCGGTCCAAGGAGCTATGTTCCAACTGTCGCCGCTGAACCTGATAACAAGGCCACGCCTCCTAACAAGAGGCACCTGCAGCCATTACGGCTACCGCCAATCAATCTGGGGCCCTTAAGCACGCCAACAGCTAACAAAATTGCAGCCTTGCAGGATCAGAACAGTGTAGAAAGACATGAAACTCCTCCGCCGCCTCGACATTTGCCCAAGACGCCAACGACCCCGATGACAGCTTCCAAGAGCTCTTTCTTCGCCAAGACTCGCCACGGAGATACTCCTGAGCTCCCGTCCTTGAGGAGTAGCAGCTCGGTTCACCATGCTCATCTCACTCCCACGCCCCCCGATGCTAGCTCAACTGAGTCATCGTTGGCTTTCAAGGACCTCGACCATAAACAAAGCATGTCGCCGTTCCTGTCGTCTTCTCTGCCCAAGGGGGGTGCGGACCCCGGCCTTTTCAAGAGGTCAAAAACAGGTGCCGATTTCATGACAACGGACGCGAGTATCTTTCAGGACCAAGTTCATCAAAAACCTGCAGGCCCTCGAGCACCCAAGGATGCCGAATCTACCACATCCAAATCTCCTCCCCCCGAACCTACACCGGAAGAACCACAAACCCCCTCCTCTATGAGCTCCATTCGACGAAAGCTTAGCCTGTCTTGGAAGCGTGGAAATTCTAAGAGTAATATTACGGCCCCTGGTGATGGTGACAAGACCAATGCAAAGCAGCCCGAAGAACCTATGCCACCTCCTAGGATTCCAGTCTCAGCTACCCTCAACAATCTATCCAATGCCAAGCAAGCTAGCCCATCACCTAACACGAAACAGCCCCCTGGCGGTTATCTGGATACACGAAGACGCAAGAGCTCAGGAGGAAGTCTTAATGGGTTCATTTCGCACGATAAGACCAAGAGCGAATCTTGGACTGCGAAGAAATCTGTACCTGACCTTTCAACCATGCCTGTTGGCCGAAACACGTCTGTTATGCAAAAGATCCTCCGACCTAGGAACTCCTCTGCTATTGCAAAAGGACCCGACTCATGGTCTGCTGATCTTGACAAGGACGATATATCAGCTGAAGAAGAAATGGCCAAGTTGGGTTCTCGACGCAAGGAAACAGACGTTGCTGCTAGAACACTGGATGCGCTTAAAAAGCGCGCGACGCCAAAGGAGCGAGTTGGTGCCCATGAGGCCATCCGTATTGCTATGCTCAACATCTATGAGCGAGGCGAGATTGTCGATTACACCGATGTCTTCTTCTGTGGAACTCAGAACGCCCACAAAGTGGTTGGTGATCTTCAATCAGATGCACCCAACTTTGGCTACGATGACGAGCGTGGAGACTACACCATTGTGCCTGGAGATCATCTCGCATACCGCTATGAGATCATTGATGTTCTCGGAAAGGGTAGTTTTGGACAGGTTGTCCGATGTATTGATCACAAGACGGGCGGTTTGGTGGCCATCAAGATCATCAGAAATAAGAAGAGATTTCACCAACAGGCTCTGGTCGAGGTCAACATCTTGCAAAAGCTTCGCGAATGGGTAAGCCGGTCCTTGATTAATCCCTCAATACTGCTTTTGTGCTAATTCGTTACAGGATCCAAAGAACAAACACAGCATGGTCAACTTCACGCAAAGTTTCTATTTCCGCGGCCATCTCTGTATATCCACCGAGCTGTTGGACATGAACCTTTATGAACTTATCAAGGCGCACGCTTTCAGGGGATTCTCGATCAAGATCATCCGTCGCTTCACCAAACAGATCCTCAGCTCACTGAACCTCCTAAAACAACACAAAGTCATCCACTGTGATCTCAAGCCCGAGAACATCCTTTTGCGACATCCTCTTCATGCAGAGATCAAGGTCATCGACTTTGGTTCAAGTTGTTTTGAAAATGAGAAGGTGTATACATATATCCAGTCGCGGTTCTATCGTTCGCCCGAGGTCATTCTAGGCATGACCTATGGCATGCCCATCGATATGTGGAGTGTCGGCTGCATTTTGGCAGAGCTATATACTGGGGTACCTATTTTCCCTGGTGAGAACGAACAGGAGCAGCTTGCTTGCATTATGGAGGTATTTGGACCTCCTGAAAAACACTTGATTGAGAAGAGCACCCGAAAGAAGCTTTTCTTCGATTCAATGGGTAAACCCCGCCTCACAGTGTCTTCCAAGGGTCGTAGACGCCGCCCTTCTTCCAAGACTCTGTCTCAAGTTCTCAAATGCGACGACGAAGTATTCTTGGACTTTTTGCAACGTTGCTTACGCTGGGACCCTGAACGACGACTCAAACCTGAAGATGCGATTCGGCACGAGTTTATTACTGGGCGTAAGATGCCTCTTCCTCGTATGCCACCCACCCGGGAATCGTCACCCATGAAGCGACATAACACCATCTCCACTCCACGACCTCTTCCTGACCCTCCCGGAGCCGCTGCCAAACCCCTAGGAGCGTTACGGTCTGGAGCCAGCCCCCACAAACCAGTGTCTGGCCCTGTTCGTAAAGCCTCAGGACAGATGGGACCCGCCAGCTCAATGCCAGCTAAACGAACCAGTGCCGGTACTACTGGGCTCACACAAGGAGCGAGCGGCTTACCTCGAGCTGCGGGCAGGAGCGTGAGCGCAAAGCAGGACCTGGCCGCTGCTGGTGCAACGGCTGCTATGAGTAGACGATCATAGTTTCTATTTCAGACAATGCCTTTTTATAACGATTGGAGTTCAGGCCGTATCGGGCATTTCTTTCTTTCTTTTGTTTTCCACTATTGTGCGCCATTGGGTAACACATACATTGCGCTGCGGCGTTACCTGTGACGACATATCCTTTCTTCTTACAATCACAATAACGCGATTGCGTCACTACAAACAGGGTCATGAGGGGCCGCAGAAGGAGGAAGGCATATTTGTGACATGATGACTCATCTCAACTATTCATTCCAAAACATGCCGTCAGGCGAACGGAGTCAACAAAGACATTCGCTCTGTGTTTGCCTTGCAATGCATTCACATGAAGGCAAAGTGGTACGAGCAAGTGACGCTCAGTGAGTCAAGATAGTTTGGAATTGGGGTTGTAACATACCAGAAGGGTGTATATCACGAGATTTGACGACCGTTTCAACTGAACTCGATAGATGTCACTGTCCGTATCGAATCGGAGTGTTAGAGGTATAAGGGCTGACAAGAAGGAGGTACGACTCTGCTCCCAGCGTGCCATTCAGGCAGCAAAACAGCCTTACATACACATAATGGAATATTCAAGACTAGACTCACAACCCGCTCCTGATTCCTGACTGAGGCCTCCCTTTGATGGAGAGAACTAATTGGTGACTGTTCAGGAGCCGCAAACTTGTACAACGTCAGATGCTTATTTGATCTTCAAAGGTTGGAGCCTAGATGCTCGAATGATGGTGCAATTTCGAGAAACATCGGCCCGGGTGCAGATCAGCCTTACGCCTTTTGATGTTGGACAAAGTACGGACCACGTCAAGATTCGCGAATCGGATCGCGGCAGCGCCAAAGATCAAGACAAGAGACGCGAAGCTCGGCGGCAATGCTGTGTTAAGGGGTTCTTGTAACGGCCTTGTGCTAACTGTAAGCGGCGACATCTTTCGCTGGATGAGTACTTAAGTAAGGGGAAGTTGTGACTGCATCGAAACACAGGCGCGGCTTCAACCAGGGCAGACGGTGGTGTAGGGGGCTAGGTCTCTGGACCCGCGGTTTGTGTCCCGGTAAGTGGGAAACATGACAGTCAGAAAGAGCGGGAAACACGACGATTGGCAAATGCACGATGTCGAGTTTGCTTATGTTAAGATTGGGAACGGGACCCGGCCGAGAATGGTGTCTTACATCCGTTGCAAGACGTTTGAGAGACTGCATGTGTACCTGGCATGGTTCGTTCTATCGATACAAGGCAGACTGAAGCCAGGACGAGTGTCTGAAAGAAGAATAGGAAGGGAAGCACGAGGGTGGGTCATCTGGAAGCCTTGCGTCCGCCCGCATCAAGCACAGTATTGATTTTTGGTGTAAGATAGCTTCTGCAATGACACAAATGAGGGTTAGAAGTTGTCATGATATGGCCAAAGACCATCATGTAAGTCAAGCTTCTCCGCCGGCGACTCCGGACGAACAACCGGGGGGGCAAGCCACGGCGGGAGGCGCAGCCAGTGGGTCATGCAGTGGCGCCCCTCTCCGGACTCCGATTATTGGGCGCCGTCGCCGGACGAACAGGGGACCGACCCATCTCCCCGCAGACGACAAGGTTGTTTAATAGGTTCTGCGCGAGGCTGAAGAGACTCTATCATTGTGCAACAAAGTGTGAGGTCATTGAACCCTCCATCATGATAGCAGTAAGCTGTCAGGAGCGTCATGGGCAATTGTAAATTGGTGGTAATGGTGGGTGAGGAATATGAAAATGACGATGCTGTAGCACTCGGTCACCGGACGCCATGAAAAGCCAACTAAGAAGTTGCCGGTTCGTACAGCGTTGGGTTGTCACTGTTTAGGCAGACAAGGCACGAGTGACTGTTACTATCAAAGGAACAGAGGTATACAGCTTTCGTTTGTGCTCTCCCCTAAGCCGTCGGTATTGGCGTTTGACTGGACCTTGATCAGCCAGTCACTGGCTTGAACTGGGGTTTCCTTGATGCCTATTTTGGATATGACTCCTTTATCTTCTGCATGGAAGACGTCTCACCGACTGCAGTCGCATCAACCCAAGAATAACTTTGTTACGTTTATTGCTCTGCACAACGGTTGGCCCACAGTATTAACAACAGGCAAATAACCTTGGGTGACAGGCAGGGTGGAAACGTACCTGAGACATGATTCCCATTCGCAAACCTTGTGCCAATAGGTGCTGATTTGGCAAGACATGTGAGCGGAAGGGTTAGTCAGTGTGGGGGTCACAGTGAGACATTCGATTTGAGATCAATATTCCAGGCTTGAGAGCGTAACAAGCAATCTGCAAGTGAAGATTAGCTATTGCATAGTAACGATATGCAGGTGTACATCAATCGACCTCATGCAAAGACTCTGTACTTGAAGCACCCGCCTGTTTTCTTGTTGGAAACAGCAGTCTTGTTCGCTTTGAAAATCTACATCTTCAATTTAGAAAGGTTAATAATACCCTCGCTTGTGAGGCCTCGCTGTCAGCAATTCGAGAATTGAGCCCACGTGAGGCAGACAAAAGCACATACATCCCTCCGACAGCCAGGTGTGAGAGTCCCTATTTGTAGGGGCAGACAACTTTGTGCTCCGTTCCAATAGGAATGTCTCCTTGAGTAAGACAGAATGTAAGGAGGTGGTAAGGGTAAGGGACCACGGGAACTTGTCAGCAATCTCATCGACGTAGTCCTCCAATCTACTGTGTAGGGAATGTAAAAGGGCATGCTGAAGATTCAATATGCTGCAAAGATAGTATCATGCAGGCTATCCCCACCATTAAGAGCAGACAATAAAGATAAAATACCTCAGTGCGGACTATTCTATCCTGGCACAGTACTCGAGAATATTCCAGGGTCGAGGTGGTGCTGCATGTAAGTTGCAACGCAACGCTGTGCGACAGCCCTGGACGAGTGCGGCCAGGTTCCAGCGTCTCGGTCCTGGAGGTAAGCCACAAGAAATCTGGCTTCTTCCAACATAATCGCAGTAGGATACGAAAGTAAGACACCTTCCCAGGGACAAATAATCCAGGTCTGTTGGTAATCCTTGCGAAAAGTTGAATGGGGACATTAAGTTGTAAATGATCTTCCAGACTTTATCGACGTCCATACGTAGCAATAGCGTTTAGTAACTATTGGAGCGGGTACGAGTAAGAACGAGAGAACAAGCTACTGGGGAACAGAAAAGTTATTCTCGAAGGCTGATGGCGCTAAAAGAAAGCGGCCTAAATGCTAGCCTCAGCTAGTTCAAAGCGACCAAAATACATATTTCGTCTCTTGTGCTTTCGGCGGCCAATACTTCTGATACCCTGACAGCAAGCATTGCCAAGGCCGGGGGTTGATGCACACAGCCTTATGATTGACAGGGGATCCGGTTGCTAAAGACTGCCAGCAGGGTGTCAGGGTGGTGCTTGAGAATGTTGTCCTAACTTGATCTGTTTTCAATGATATCAGTTCGGGCGACATTTGAAAGTTGTAAACGAACAAATAGTTGATACGCATTAAGAGTATGAGGTATATGAATATCCGTAGGAATGCAGCATATGGGGAGAGTAAGATCGATTTAGGTCAATATGCCTTTCGCCCTGATGTCAAAGAACTCATCATAAAGTAGTGACAGAATCGCGAAAATGAAGTATCAAGCGACCAGCCTTTGGATCGTCGACCCCTGAGGTTCTAGGCCCGTTAGCTGAATAGCTTCTTGACTCTAAATTCAGGATGTGGCTTGTCTAGCTGCGGAATTAGCTGGGTATGAAACGGGAAACAAGAAACAACAAGCCGAATCAGATGCATTCGATTCCAGGGGGTAGGCGTCTGGTAAAACCCCAGTGCCCTAGCACCGGGACGTTTGGCCGCAGCAAGGCCACCCAAACATCTCAAATCCCTCCGTCGTGGTTCACCCACCACCACCATAAGTGCCGAGCAACAAGGGTTAGTGCTGAGAAAAGAAACCGAAGTGACAGTGACGTCGAAATGTTTCTGGTGATGAGGAATTCAGTAAGCCCCATCCCATCTAGTACTTTTTCTGTAGAAATAATGGCACTCAATCAGTTTCCAATTGGCCTCCAGACAAGGCAATCCAGGCATCAATCAATCAGTCAATCAGTCCTTTGTAGTCCTTTGCTTGTGGCTGGGCTCACTGCAGCGTAGCGTAGCGCAACACAGCGCAGTTTCAAAGTCCCTTCGTATTGCGCAAAATGGACAAGGAAAAATGAAGATTGTTACTCATTCAAGATACGACAATGCGAGAATAGGGTCTCTCTGCCTGATCTGCCTGCCTCAGTGGGGAGGCACGTGTCCTGGATTCCATTCCTAAAACTCGGCAGGTGCAACTAGCACTTGATTTACAATGCGCAAGAGCCAGGCGAACCATTGCCTCGAATGACTAACTTTCCAAAGTCCCCTAATTTTGACGCTATTTTTCTCCACATCCAATCCATCTCAGATCTTTTGCTGGGTACGGGTACTGTGATGTACTGTACCTAAGGTACTGTAGGTACTGTACTTACATCACCCATCATGGATATCTTCAACACCAACACCATCGTCACCTTGCGCCCTTCGTCATGGGTCTAGAACTTCCAACGGTTTTTTTCAAATAATATCGGGTTGACGTCATAAACCTGCTTTCTCGTATCAAAGCTGATTACTGGTCTTCCTTTATCGGTAACAATATGGTTTCTGTCACAGGCTCCCGAAGCCACCCTCGGCCACTTCAGGGAGCCGTCCCATAATATTTCTTACATGCATCGGCATGGATGAGATGGTGGTAGTGTCGGATGCCATGCCATGCCATCCATACTGTACAGTGGAATCTAGTACATTTCAACTGTCTGTATTGCATCACATCACTTCCAGACCCTGTAACCCTCCCCTTCAGCCCTGCTGCAGGTCAATTCAACCTCCCTGTCTCAGACCAATGACTGAGATGACTCTTCACGCCGAGCCATCTTGAACCGACCGGAACTGCTTCCAAACCATGAACCGAGGATCGACCGCCGCTTTTTTCTTACCTACACTTGGTGTTTGTAAGAACAGTACCTACAGGACTATCCTTTACCCCTAGGTACCATCCCAATCCGACCCCTGCCCTGGCGTTGCGGTACGGTGCGGTACGGGTACCCAGGCTCCTTCTATCCACACGCACACACTTCGCTGCGCTGCGCTGCGCCTTAAGATCAAGCCCATGCTTTCGCAGTCTCACTTCAAAGAAACAATCGATGTTTATGGTGCTGCATCTTTCGGGACAAGCACCATCCGATGAGACAGACAGTATAGATCAGGGCACAAGAAAGCCGACACACAAGGTCCCAAAAAGTCATAGCCTCCGAGACAAGAAAAGCCCCCAATTTCAAAGATCCATTTGACCCCCCTCCCCCTCCAGGCCCAAGGCATCTTTGGTGGTTTACTTGTGGGTCTGCACTATCCCATGCCTGCAATAGACGCGCTCAGCCTTTATCACCTGTCAAGACAGTCAGACTGAACTTGCGGCTATTGCTCTCACGCACTCTGACTGGCGTTTCTGGCGTCACTGGTGCCTTGACGCATATCCTGGAGGTGTTTCCTGAAGGGGGGGTTCTGTCAAGAAAGGGAGTGTCGCTATGAGCTTCGACGCTCTCCTCCAGGCTACAAGCAGGCCTATAAGGCTGCGATGTCTTTTCTGAAGTCAATTGTCTTATCCTCACTTCCTATCTCTTCATTCACGACTCTTATAAAGCAAGCTCTCCTCCATTGACATCCGACCATCTTGTTCACAAACCTTACCTCTCTTGTGCTTCGCTCTCTGCCCTCATTGCGATCAACAACTATCCACCTCGACGAATCTGCAAACCTGCAAACACACCTTGGTTGGTCCAAACACTTCGAGACCTTTAACCGAATCATCTGCAACCTCTTATACCCTTGCACCGAAACCTGGCCAACAACTCGCGGCCCAACACTGCAACAATGTGCTATCAACTTGTCGAGCTGTATTCGGGCTGCCGATGCCCCTACTACACACACGCTATCGACCGCTGCGCAGCATATGGTCGCCCCGGCCATCCTATCCAACAGCGAACGATACTTGTTGGTTACCTATGCTCAGCACACGCGAGCCATGGTGCTCAATACGCATCACCACACAGCTACTCCGATAGTGGCTACCACAGTGGCTACTCAAGCTCAAGGAGCTATCGATGAACAATCATCTCTTCAGCAATGGGTTCTCGCTCCCCGCAGCTGATTCCATTCAAGTTTGACGACTGGGTTTTCTATCTAATCTCTTTCAACCCATCGCTGCTCTCGTCTTTGCTGGCAGGATATTTCCGCTGCACCGGCCATCTTTCAAGCGAAACTCATTACTATATTCATATTGGCACATCTTCTGGCTCTTGAATAGCCATCAGTGTCAATCAGCCGTGTCTTATTGGTCATTTGTTGGGTTACAAGGACACCAAAACGTCGCGGAAGACCTGTATGAGATATGAAATGGATTTGGAGCCAACCACGACGGAATGTTTTTTTTTAGCCACGACTGCATTGGCTGTTCTATTCTAAACGCATCATTCTCTTCTACTTATGGCCTATCTCCTGGACGCTCTAAGTGTTCCCCACTTGGTCGTCGGATCGGGCATTCGTCGACACCAACCTTCCATCTCACATTGTTGATGGAGTTTGCTTATCTGTCGTTTAAACGGTTTATTACGGTGCCACTTCATTTTCACTTGGCTGGGAACAAGTTAGGATATACAATTACTGGGTTACATTTCTGGAACAGCATTTGCTGCGAGCCTCACGGCGCTTTTAGATGGCGAGATATTTGAGCTTGGGCATGAAAAGCAGAGACGTTACAGGTAATAGCTCTTTGCTTATGGATTGCAGTTTCTTGTTTTGTTCTTTCATTTTGTTCTTTCTTGTTTCTCTTTCTTTTTCCTTACTTTCTCTTCTTCGTGGACCTCTTTTTTGACAAAAGGCAGTCCACTTTAGGGCCTCAAGGATTTTGATCATCTTTTGCATTTCAACTGGCAGGACTTATCATAACGCATGCAGCGGTTGTTGTAAACGACAGATGGCTGGCCATTGTTTTCTTTTCTGGAGGAGATATACGATGGATGCTGAGCAAACCTCCACTCTTCTCTCTTTATTCTTACAAAACATCGACTGTTGCAGTCATAACCATCCATGTACATACTAATGGGCTGGGATCCCTATCATATGGCAAACAGGATTAGAAACGCGGAGCGTTCAACATGAGGCAGTGAATACAATCAATACTCTTCTCATTCCACTCAAGTCACCATGAAACCCAACAATTGTTTATCTGGGGGTCTGTGTGAAAGGTGCACCTGACCCCAGCAGATCTATCTGGTATGGATGGATGGTCTTGCTGCAACCCGGGCATGCTTGCGTTCACGGGTACAGTGGGGTCAAGCAAACTCAAATTCTCCACAAGTCCTAGGCTGAAAGCCATATGTACATAAGCAATGTTTCTTCCATCTGCAACAAATTGAAACACAGCTGTTCTGACATTGCTCCCCAGATCTATCAGAATTACCATGGGGAGGCCTCGTTAAGCCATCACGTTCGAATGCTGAGCTTAGCATCGCAGGCACAAGGCAGACAAGTCTAAAAACATTTGTAAGAAGGACTAGTCCGACTCACCTCACAGCCTTGCAGTAGCAA
This sequence comes from Fusarium sp. MBC 181, assembly GCA_030772735.1. NCBI lineage: Eukaryota > Fungi > Ascomycota > Sordariomycetes > Hypocreales > Nectriaceae > Fusarium > Fusarium sp. MBC 181. The sequence goes on along the minus strand of JAPHDB010000166.1, from coordinate 95,433 downwards.
TAAGCAGGTTCGGCATTTTCTAAGCCAATGGCTCGGCAAGATAGTGCCTAACTAAACGACCTATAATTAGGCCTAGCACCCTGGTAGATTACCAGATCGAGCCACGCGGGAGAGATGGGTGTGCTAGGCGTAAGCAAAACCAATCATGTCATATGGCGTGAAACCTTGCTCGAGAAGGATCTCGGCTGTTTATCCAGGAAGCTTTTTGGCGCAGCTGACAAGGGTGGCTGGGCACTGCTATGATTTGTCGACGGTGCGCGATTAGGCGCACTGGCGCGCTGTAAGGAACTATCTTAAGGGTGTGAGACAATCGGTCGGATTACTAGATGCTGAGGGGGTTGGTTTAGTTTCGAGCATGGAAAGCAAAAGAACAACAGGTTGCTATGATAGAAATGAGGAGTTGCGGCATAGGACTGTGTAACGGTAATGTACGAGGAGTGTGAGTCGAATTTAGAAACTCGCTTAGGAGTTGATCAACCTCACTGCCATGATACTATGATAAACGAGATTCGGATGTACAAGATTGTAATGGGTGTTATTCGTTACCCAAGTTCTCGGATGTAACAATCCAGAAACGTCAGCATCCCGCGAAGTTGGACAGGTTATTGTCTATCCGTGAGAGGAACTACAATTCATGATGATTATTGGTCGTTCCAATATCAGCTCACCCCCCTGATTCGATGCTGCTGACATAGTAGAACCTTTACCTGAGGCTTGCATCCAGGGTTCTGGAAAGATGATTCGCTTGCACAGCTTAGGTGAGCCCAAAAAGAGCCCTGCAACGGGAATACGGGTTGAATGTTACAGAATCGCGGTCGATGTGTCGCGATATTCGGAATGTCAGAAAATTGGCTGGGATTCCTCTGGGTCCCGTGCTGACGGTACCTAGTATGTAGCACTGTAGGCAGGTCGGGCAGTGGTGAGCTGTCTAAGAATTAGGCTTGACGATCCCTGCAAATGCCGGGCAGTTTTTGCACGCAGGGATATGACGTCTAGTGGCAAGGCGTTTTTCTACCAAGGACCGACAGGGATGTCTCGTTTATGTCAAGGAACGGGCGCGGCTGCGCTTATGCTGTGGGTAAGGTACCGCATGTAAGTGAACAGCTGGGTTCCAGGTAGAGGATCCTTCCTTGTACGACAGGCTTGGACTATCCCGACGGGACCTTCCAACCATTTACAGCACCTGTCTGCGTGGATCAACATCATGATATTGAGTTCCTGTCATGTTCAGCCTTACGCGCGAGTCAGGCTCTGAGATAGAATATGTTTCTATATCGTCATGCTGATTATGAGGTTGAACTAAAATATTACCTACCTACCTACCCACATACTCGGCTAGCAAAGACTTGTTATTATGCCAAGTGAGCTACGGCCTCCCCTTCCTGAGAAACAACAAGTGGAAAGATCAAGTGGGATGAAGTCATATGCATCAGAAAAAGAAGGAAGTTGCTCGGATCCCAGCACCTGCCCACATTTTACGGCAGATAAACAACGCCCAGTAACAATTTCTCTGCCTTCGTGATTCAGTAACCCTTCATCACCATTCCCTTCATCTCGAACTGGTATCTCTTCTTCTCCTCTTTCCTGGTCCACCCGTATCCTAGTATTCACCTCTTATGATATCATAAACAATATTTATATCTCTCTCGATACTCCTATAGGGAATGCCCTCATGTCCGATGATAGTGTGAGTCCATCTAGCACTTCATCAACCCAAGTTCCAACCAAAACTACTTCTACTCATCGGCATCTCCCCCCGCAAACCCTCATAACACAGAACAACAACAGATCTCAGTCATCGTCTTTGGACAGTGTCGTTACTGTTGTTTATAGCTCATCGCCACAAGCTTCTTCATCGGGACAGAATACACAAGACTCTGCGATGTTTTCCACGCTCATTGGCCATACTCGCGGCCTGCTCCCTTCAAAGGAGTCCAAGGGGCAAGCCGTGGCCGACATCGGTGATTTCGATCACACCCCTCCTCCCAGCGGACGTGCATCCGTGGAATTGTTGAAAAGTAAGGAGAAGCGAGAAGATACCGCATCTGAACAACTGCTTCAAAAGTCTTCGTTCGACATCGCGATTGGTAATGACGACTCGAGTTCACCAATGTTGGCCCCTCTTTTGAAGAAGCCGACCATGATATCTGCAGAAACATCTGGCGCTTCGCTTGGCCTTCCCTTCCACAAAGCCTCTTCACCACAAAATGAAACTGTCATGGATAGCATGCGTAAAAGGTCACGCAACGAGATACAAACCCAGACATCGCCGAACGAACCCTCACTTGTTCTGAGTACTATTAATTCTGGAGAGGAATAGGAATCTGGAACTCTTCAAGTAGGTGGTTTAGGCCGAGAACTTCAACACCAATCAACTCCTTGTCGGGAGCAGAGCCACGTTGATGAGCTTCCGTCCTGGAGCTTTCGGCCCATCAATCCTCGGTTTTCTCAGGATAATAAGGCTCGGCACCGCCGCAAACCTAGTCAGGAATATCAGACCGACTACTTCTCTGGCAAGGTAGAAGATTCGTCTCGCGCTGTTAATGGCAGTCATCCGGTTTCTTCAACGCCCGAAATTCGAGAAGGGAGAACGAACGAATGTGTTGAAACAATCACCGACTTATCCGATGTCGAGATACCAGAGTCACGGCTAAGAGAATCGGATTCTCACGACAATGGCCTTCGCGATTCGAACGCACAAACATCGTCATCATCTGGGCCTCGCGAGACGTCGACCGAATATGCACCTCCATCAGGTCGAAGCCTATCTTTAGGATCAATAATGGATTACTTGTGGAAAAACCAGTGGCTTAAACGTTTATCGCGAAGAAACAACTCGTATGATCCTGTGCTTACAGATCTCCCGCCCCCAACAAAGTCAGTGAGAACCGGTGACAGACGTCCGTCAGAGCCAGTACTACCGAGTAGCCATGCTCTCCATAGGCCATCAGTGTGGCCCGTTTTACCTGGCAAAACAAATCATCATGTTGATGATACGATATTCAAGCGTGCTTTTAGTGATCTAGAGAGGCTCGTGGATGAGGCCCTCTCACTCGCTGTAGAGGTTGCCGACCATCCTGAACATGCAGCTTACGACAATGGCTATTCTCGAGCTGAACAGAATGGCCCGGATCTCCTTGCTGAATCAGATATTCCCGAAATGCCCAAAAAGCTACACGGGCAGCTCTATTGTGTGATGATGGCCAAGACTGTGCCGAAAGACCAAAGTGTAGACGTGCTGCCACTTATGCCTCTGTGCCCAGGCGTCCACGCTTGACTGATGTTGTCGAAAGCTATTCAGGAACATATCAAGAGCTTCGAAAGAGGTCTCATATTGAGCGAAGGCAGCAAGAAAGTTTCTCCCGGCGGACATCACGGACTATACTGTCTCAGCTGCACGATCAAGCAACAAATATGGAACCCAAACGCAAGTCCGTAACGCTAGAAGATCTCCTCATTTCAAAGATCCTTTCCAAAACAGATGAGAAGAGCAAAAGCCCTCAAGGTGCGCATGTCGTTCACAGGCGTGCTTCAGCAACGAACGCCCCAGCTATCGGAAGTGGCACTGGGCAAGATGCCCTGCCAGAGCAAGACATTGCCGGCAGGAGATTGCACTACGAACATGGGGTCAATTTGCGAAAGAGATCGCATGTCAGCCTACGCGATACAAACGGATTCAATCTTCCCAAGTCGCACATAAGGCAGCCAATCGCAAGAGACTGGTCGCCCGGGCGGAAACGTTTTGTCGCTTCTGTCGCCTGCTTGAGCACAGCTCTCATAGGGGTGCTTCTTGGAATATACACAGGCTTGGTTCCCTCAATCCAGTACTATATCGTGGATCAGTCGCATGTTGCTGTGCATGGGAATACAGGCTGTTTCCTGGCCCTTGCTCTGCCATCTTTCTTTCTTTGGCCGTTGCCTCTGCTCCACGGTCGGAAGCCGTATATCATGTCAAGCCTCATCATTGCAATGCCATTGCTTTTCCCACAAGCAATTGCTGTCAGTAACCAAAGACTTACAAACACTGCCTCCTGGCGGACAATGCTCTTGGTCTGTCGCACTTTAATGGGTGGCTCGTTGGGGTTTGCCAGCATGAACTTTCATTCCGTTCTGACAGACCTGTTTGGTGCATCTCTCATGTGCAGGCATCCCCATCAAGAGGTTGTGGACCAGTTCGATGCACGAAGGCACGGGGGTGGCATGGGTGTCTGGCTCGGGATCTGGACTTGGTGTTGGATCGGGTCACTCGGTGTTGGTTTTCTCATTGGTGCTGCCATTATCGACAAACACCCCCCAGCCTGGGGGTTCTATGTCAGTATTATAATGATTGCGGTGGTGTTGATTCTCAACGTTATATGCCCCGAAGTACGCAGGTCTGCATTCCGGCGATCCATTGCAGAAGTACGGACTGGAGGAAACATCTCACGTCGTCTTGCTCGTGGAGAAGTCATGATGCACCGAGTCAAGACAGGCCCCAAGTGGTGGGGTCAAGAAGCATATCACGGTATTCGTTTATCCCTGGAGATGCTTGAACAGCCTGGCTTTGCCGTCATGGCTCTTTATGTCGCATGGATATACGCCCAAATTGTCCTTGTGATCATCCTAATGGGTTCGCTTGTCTCTTGACTCTACCATTTGAGATCGCCATATGTCGGTCTTCATGTTGCTGCAGTGGCCCTTGGAGCTCTTCTAGCGATTCCTTTCCAAAAAGCCAGCATATTCTCGAGATCTCGACGTCGAGAAGGCAAGTCTAACCGCGAGACTATAGGCAAAAGGGTTGCGTGGTCATCACATCTCATTCGAAGAGCCATTTTTACCATATCTTTGCCCATTGGGGCCGCCTGCTATGCTGCTGTCTCCTCTGGCCCACCAATCAATTCCGGTGCGCCAGCTTTCTTTGCTCTTTGTATAGGGTTTTTGTCGTGTCTTGCGATATCCGAATGCAATGGACTCATCATGGAAACGTTTGATACGTCAGACTTATCCCCTGGCATGGTCGGTCGTCACCATGATCCATCAGGTCAGGATCAGCGAAGGACCAACTACTCATCCTTCCCTCGAGTTACAGCAGGATTTGCTGTCATACACTCTTTCTCGTATATTCTGGCGGCCGGCTCAACTGCTCTGGGTGGACATGTGACTCGAAAGCTTGGTCAACAAGTTGCAACCAGTGTTGTTGCTGGTATACTCTTCCTGTTGACGGTTCTACTTCTGCTCGTACTCATACGGTTCAAGAATGTACTCATTATACCTCGATCAAAATCTGAAGAGATGGAGAGACTGACTCGAGCTCGGCGACAATCTTCTAAGCGCCGAGCCACCATGCCCGGCGACGTACGTGCGCTGATGGAAGAGGATCGTGCTTGGCAGCCTGCGATGACGGGGAACCCAATGGGAAAGAATCGCCGGATGAATGTGCTCGAGATAGGGAACTTGACAAGATGGCAGGATATACGACGGAGAAACAGGCTCATAGACGCGGGTGCACATATCAACCGTGATACACTGGACCATGGGCTTGACGCTATGGATGTTGCTCTTGAGACCCAGATTGACGACATGCGGCAGAATGACCAGGGGTTTTTCAGACGAGGAACCTTGAGAAAACACGGAAGTCATTCGCGACGCAGCAATCAAACCAGAAGCAGCGAACAAACTTTCCATGACCTAGAACTAGATATGTTTGATCCTATCAGAAAGCCCGGGGAATCATACCAACAACCACGAGAGTTCCCTGAGAACGATTGTGTGATGGGTCAGCCCATCAATGAAGAAGTCAAAGGTAACAATCAAGCTGGGCCAAGCAGCTCCCGGAAGGACGCTTGAGGTCAATTGAGATTGAAGAATAGGCGAAAGAATGACCTTGTAAAATTAGAATGAACGTCTAAGGTAGTGTAGTGTATACAGGTGTCTGCCCTAATAACTCATTTGCGCTCTTGTTGCCTTTTGCTCTCAGTCTATGGCTAATGTTCATTATAGCTCCAAATAAAAATGCATACTATTATACAAGAGGAGTTTGATTTTGTTCTCATAAGATAAAGGAAATGTTTAGTCATTTGTTGTAAATTCGCTGCCGGTTCTCTTCTTATTGCACATTCAGAACCAGGTCGTCCCCTCGCCGAGTAGGCGTTAATGTTGGCTTCCAATGCGGTGACATGGGATAGCTTGGGGGAGTCTTGTTTTGAACATCACGGTTCCACTTTGATGTCCTGGCCAGGTCGGTGCCAATAGTCATGTCAGCGGCTCGATTAGAACCGACACGCTTGGCAAGAAGCGAATCCTGGCTTCCAGAGTGGGCAAGTGGTGTGGTCATAGGTTGAGGGGGACGATAGTTCTGATACTGGGAGGGATGTATATGGGTTTGCTGAGATGCAGGATATGGTTGAAATGATTGATAGCCTCCCTGATTATGAGGCTGTGACTGTTGATTTTGTCGTGCTTGGAACGATTGGTACATATGAGGTGGTTGCTGGTAAGAGTTTTGCTGAGGTTGGCGTTGATAAGGCTGTAAAGGAGGTTGCTGTTGGAAAGACTGGTATGAAGGAGGCATACGCTGTGTGGGCTGCCAGGAATTCTGCTGCTGTTGGGGCTGTTGGCGTTGTTGCTGATGGTGATGAGAGTGCAGGCGCTGTATAGGTTGCCAAGCTGCTTGCTGTTCTCGGGGGGATGGTTGAAAGGAAGGAGGTCTTTGGTACGGTTTGTAAGTTTGAGGTTGGGAGCCCGAAGCTGAACGACGATGCTGCGATTGTTGACGGGTATGGAGGGGTTGAGGATACGGCGGGTTAAAGTAGAAGGGAGAGGCTCGAATCTGCTCTGGGTTGACGGCAGGTGGCTCTGTGGTTTCCTCTGGCTCAGGAGAGGGTTCAACAATGCGCATGGTTGGAGAAGTTGTCTCAAGTCCCGCATTAGGGATAGGTTGAGTGTTCTGCGAACCTGGCTGCTGTCGTGCTGCGTTATAAGCACCAGGAGGCTGCATCATTCCCAAAGTTGGACTTGGCTGGCCAGGAGGACTGTAAAAGATTTGTCTCGAGGGAGGAGCTAATCTCGTATTGACATTATCACCCAAGTTGCCCATCTGGCTTGCACGTCGAGGATCTCGTGGCGGTATCTGGGGTTGCTGTTGTTGCTGCTGGCGAGCTCGAACTGATTGAGGAGACTCAACAACAGGAGAGAGGCTGACTTGTTGTTCAGGCGCCACAGAGGGGATACTCGAGGACGATTCGGTCGATGTGGTAATGATTGTGGCACTACTGCTACTAGAGTCCTCGCGTGGACGGGTCAGGGGCCTGGCCATCGAGGGACGCGAAGAAGCGCTACGTCGTGGGTGGGATTGTGACGAAAAGAACGGAGAAGGATACTGCGGGCGTGGCCCGTAGGGTTTGCTTTGAGCGCCCGCAGGAATGATCTCCGCTGGGGGAGCGAGTGTTCGGATGGTACTTTGCCCAGGATTACCAACGGGGCCGTTATCATTCGGCAGTGGCTTTACGTTATCTCCCTGAGATCCCTTTGAGTCTTGTGACCCCCGTGCTATCACTGAGGCACGCTTTGGGTTCCCAAGAACCCAGTTACCGTACTGGTCAGCAACATAGTAGGTCGTAGCAGAGAGCGGAGTCGTTGGTGGTGGTCTCCAGACCTGCGTATTGTTGTTTGGCGACATCGATGTGCGATCTTCTTCGAACTCAGTCACATTGCTTTCGCGGTTGTTTGCTCCCGGAGCGCCTCCTGCAGACGCTTCGGTTGGAGGAATGTGCAGCTTTGGTGGCATGGGTCGCGATCTTGGTGGTGAAGCAACAACGGCGGCGGCGCCAAATGCCGGTGGTGGTGGTTGGAGACTCTCATTTCGGCCTTGTTGTCCAGTCTCTTGCGATTCTGGTTCGATAACAGGGAGAGGCTTTTCATTAGTGGATTCAGAAGACAGATGCGGTAGTGTTGGTTTTGCAGGCAGCAATTTCGACAATCTCCTGAGAGGAGATGCGTTTACCGTATTTCGATTTGAAGAAGGTGGTGATATGGCAACGCCAATGTTCTCGGGTCTAGAATTCGCTCGATTATACGCAGGCGGGGGTGGTGCTTGACTCCCAGGATCCAAGTCAGGGCGAAGTTGGTGAACCATCCAGGAGTTATGTCCGCCATTGTCAGACCGATCTGCTTTGTAGCCCCATGTATCTCTCATAGGAAGGAAGCCGGTTTTAATCTGAGGATATTTTCTTCGTCGGTAGTACCTCGCGAGCACAATGGCTCCCACTGCAACTCCAACAGCGGCCAGGACACCTATCGATATTCCAGCAACTTGCTCGGTAGAGAGTTTGTTTGAATCATCATTATCCTCATCCTTACTCGCACCACCAGCACCGCCTGATACTTCTGTAGTAGTTTCCGTTTCTGAACTTGAAGTGTATGTTGTCGTCGTGGTTTCAAACGTCGTGGAACTGGTGAACGGGGGTTCGGTAATCGAAATTATCTCTGGAGAAGTAGTAGCTTCGTCAGGCGAGTCGGTTGAAGAATCCCCCCTCGTTGTTGATCGTATCCTCGTTTTCGTCGATGGTCTGGGAATAATAGGGGGTGATGATGTATCGACGACTAGGGTTGTTGGCAATGTTTGAATGGTGCTCGATGTCTCCAGGCTCGAAGTTTCTGGGCTCGAGGTTGTCCTCGTTGTGGTGAGAGGGGGGAATGTGACGACTCCTCTTCCTGAAGGATCCAAAACTAACGTTGCTGTGATAGTGAGATGGGTTGGGCGAGCTGCATTCGGCCTCTCATTGCAGATAGCATAAGCTCGCTCGACAACGCGTTCTACATTTGTGTAAGTGACGACGATCGATTCCCAGGCGGCTAGGAATACATACCATTTGCTTCGACTGAAGAACAGAACCCAACGGACCGCTCAGCTGATATGCATTGCATCGCACCTTCACCTAAGGTAAAGCCCAAAGCGCCTCTTCGAGAACACAGACAGTCCAACAGGGGCCTCCCCGTGCAGGCATCAAGAACATAGTTGACATTTAGGAAAGAGGCGAAGCATTCCGAAGCACAGCTGGGAATGAAGCTGGAGAATTCGCCCGGGATATTAGCTGCCAGTACAGCGGTAACACAAAAGATCAACCATGAAGGCTCAAAGGAAAATGGCCTACTGGCCATTCTACAACGAAACATCTGAGGATTCGAAGGTTAGTCCCACCTTGGGGCCGCATGTCTTGAGCAAACTTCTCACCTATAAAGAAGGGTATTCTATTAAAGGAGATGACCAGCATCTCAACGAAATGTATTCATGAGCAGTCGTGACAAAAGAACAAAGGGAAAAGAGATCAGAAAGGGGGAATTAGACGTGAGTGGTGGTACAGACAATCACAGATAACAGAGGAAAAGAGAAAAGGGAAATACGAAACACGGTCACATCGGATGGATAAGGTAGGAAGCAAGGGGACATATGAGGACTGCATTCTCAGCAGCCGCCGTCTTTTTTCGCTATAGCACGAGAGCTCATGATGACACCGACAAAGATAGTGAGAGTGAGACCAGCAAAGGCCCAGCGCTTGCTAGCCAAGTTGGGACGCTGTAAATCCTGCAAGACCAAGCCTCTTGTTCAGCTCAAAGGGTCCTCAAGGGCCATAGAGCCGCCGGAGCGGGCCCTCTCACTCCTCTCTGCGTCATTAGGGAAGAGGCTGGATCCGAAAGAGGCTGCTGCAAGGAGCTATTTTTGCCTGGAGAGATATATCAGTCGATACGAAACTCGACCCCACGGCCTCGATGTTTGCTGCGGCGGTTAGAGGTGGTGACATGACTGGTTGACGTTGACCGAACCGCCGATAGACGCGGGAGGGTCCTTTTGGGCGTCAACGGCTGACAGCCAACCAGCCAACAGGAAACACTGTGACTAGTCACGTGAAAGCATCATGGTCCAATTACAGTGTTGGTATAACCCTCAGCCAGGCCTACCAAGTATAGGCCCATCTATTGCAGATCGACAACCTTTATTGACGAGGTTAACGTTAATGTGATGTGATGACTCTACCTCTATACAGCATTCTAAGTCTTGGCTGGTTTCGAAGTGGGCTAGCTGGGCTTCGTGAACTTCTCTCAGCGAATTCTTTTTGAAACGGTCACATGTAGGCCGGCTGAAAAGAGCACATAGCGTCACTTCGTGTTGAATCTACTTAAACATCTCGGTTCGTTGCGAGGAATTAAGAACAGGGATGGGGCTGACCAAAGAGACTGCCCTTGTTTCAGTCATTCAGTCGCTACCCGTAGTCTACTTTGTATGGGTCAATCAATAAATGATTTGGCCCACACCATCTTGGCTTGCTTCAGATCTTAGTAACCAAAGAAGCCAAGCACTTTCACGGTTCGCGATCCATGTCTTACCCTTATTAGCCATGCCAAAGATTTGGTACCGGGTCTGTCAATCTGGTATGCAATGGAACATTAGTAACCAACCTTTTTCACGGTATCACTTTACCAAAGTCTTCGGTGCCTCCCCATTAATCCCGTTGATCTTGGTCAGGACGCTTCGTTGTCAAAATTTACTGGATATATTCGCATTGAAATCTAGACTCTCTGCCACTCCAGGCTTACCAACCATCGTATAGACAAAGTGTTTGATCAAGCGATACCCTTGCATCATATGACCGTCAACAGTATCTTCCGTAAGGTCAGCGGCGCAATGCTCAAGCCAAATTCCTGGGCAAAAGATGGAAATGGTTTCTTAAACGAAAAAGGGTCAACAGCCTCAGACGCCGACGCCGACAAAACACCCACAATAGAACAACAAATCCGTCAGGGTTCAAGAAACTCGGAATACCATCCGCCAGCTGTCTCTTTTCTGATATAAAAGACGCGGCAGATGGTGCAGCTTCACCCTAGGTTCCAACCAACTAAATGCTATGCAATCGTCAAATTCCTCTATTGGTAACCTCACATGGCCATCTCGGCCTGCAGTTTCCGAAGCTCGGCTTCTTCGTCGTCCTCCTCTACGGCCTTATTCTTGCTCGATACAGCTGCAACATGTTAGTCTCCCGAAGTGATACGATGTGGCCAAAGTACATACGCTCAGCAGAAGCCGGCGTCGGCAGCTTGTGTACAGCATCCGACACAGGAACTGTGCCTGTCTTGAGCATCTGCTCATCAAGTTGCTCCTGTTGTAGCTCATCCAACTCGTTCTCCAATTCGTCGTCATCGATGGCCTCGCCCATGGGGGTTTGAGTTATAGCGTTGACGATCTCGTCGCTCATGGCGTTCTGCTCTCGCAACTCGTCCCTACAACAATATTAGTACGTGCACAACTGCCAGAGCATCATATATGACACAAGGCGAGGACATACATAATCGCGTCCACCTTATCCGCCGTAAGACCCTTGTGGATATGTTTCATTGCCGCGTTAGCATCGCTCATCGCAGCCAAGGTCTCCTTGTTGATGTTGGCCGACTCGATAGCGTTGATCTGCTGCTCCAAAGTACCGATTTGCGACACGGTTTGGTCCAGCGAGTGCTCGTGTGTCTTCTTGCGCCTCAAGGCCGCCTTAGCCGCTATCATCTAGATCAGTATCTCTGCCCCGCATTACCCTGACCGCTGAGATAACCGCATACCGTTCTTGTTTGTGCTCACGTTCTTGCGTGCGATGCCATCCTGCTCATCGATCTGGTTTTGAAGATGTCTCTCGCGCTTCTGCAGCATATCAAGTTGCGCTCGCAGCCCAAGGATCGCATTCTTGGGAGTATCCTTGCGCTTCTGGGCCGCGGCGCCACCGAACCAACCCCACATGTCTACGGTTGCTGATCACTAAAGTTGATGGGTGGAAAGAGTAAAGTAGATGAGGATAAGGAGTATCCGTCCTGTTCCTCTTATAGAATCGTTCTCGTTTGATGTTGTTGAAGTACGAAAATAGCGTAGCGAGCCTCGAGTCAACGTCGGGTAGTGGGGTCAGGCTGAAAGAGGGTTACGGTTCACAGGATCACCTAGGATATAAAGGGCTATCGGACTAGATGAAAGCGAACAATTTGATGCTCTGACTTCTTCGTTTGGAATCGTCAGCGTCGTCAGCGTCGTCGTCTTAGGTAGTGTTATGTTAAAGGTAGCCTGCGGGACTCTTATCGTTGCCTGTGTGATGACGGCACGCTTCCTTGCCCGCCATTTCCTCTTAATTGCATAATGTGGGGATAGCCACTCATATTGCAAGAGGGAAGAAACTTCGCTCAGGTGCACGGGCTCCATGTGACGCAATATTCACATGGCCAATTCCCGAAGTAGAAAGTCATTCGTGCTAACGCCTATCTCAGGAACCCAACATGAGGTTATTCGCAGAATTACCATATATGTACTGAACAGATAGGTGCTGCCTTAGCAGTCAATAGGCAGCTGTCTACATCCACCTCTATTAGTCTCATTTTACTACATTCAGACTTTCGTCAATTCCTTCGGAAGAACTCATATCAAAGTCTTACCCGGGAGATATTCAGCGTAGTCCATGTGCTCGCTTTGATGGGACTACCATGAGCCTTCAGTCAGAGCTGACCACGGATCGTATATTTGATCAAGTTTGGTATTATAAGTGGTCCACTGCCCAGTCTCCTATAACCAACTTGTGCTTTGCTGCAGCTACATATCCCTCCCCCTGTACCGATTTGCTTGGAGACCTGATTCCCCTATTGATACACAAATTAAGCTGGATGACACAATGCATCTCCCAGATGATAACCAGAAGCCAATACCCAAATATTACACTAGAATTTGCGTCGTATCAAACCCATCCATCATTAAGTTCCAAAAGCGCCAACACAGACCGTACTAAAAGTGCAATAGATTGGTTAAGGGTGTAGCAGGATACCTGCAGTTAAAATAATATTCTGTAGAGTGTGCCAGGTTTGATAGCTGGCATCAAAGCAGTTGCATGAATGTTGGAAACGTTAACAGGCGTAACGTCATAAGTCTGCACATATGGTTGAGATAGTCCAAAAGGGGTGGAATACGCTCAAGGTGGTGCGTATACAAAACCCAAGCTTCAAGCCTGCTTTTCACAGGTTACCACCCTTTTCTTGTGTATCGTAGTGCCAGACAATATAGTTGGGAAGACCGATAACTTGGTAACCGGCTCGTTTGGCCATCTTGGCAAAGCCTTCAGTCTCGGCCTGGTTCTCGAAAGCGTAAGCTGGAAAGTTGATGCCTAGAGATGTTAGTTGCGAGTTATGACCCATATCGTTTTGAGACACACCTGATCGATGAACATCTGCCTTGACGAGAATGTTGACACCGCCAATACCATCGAGTTGAAGTTCAACATCCTTGTTCTCCCGCCAATCGCCCATTCTGCACATATATTCACGCCCTGTATCGAACTCTTTGTAGCCTTCTACGATGATGGTGTCTTTTGGCAGACTATTGGCCAGTTTTCGACCCTTGTCCGACTCTATCCACGAGTTGTAGTCGACTGCGACTGAATGTCAGCAACCTTGTGATCAACATATGCCAGACACACTTGTACTTACATCGACCCTCAATATCGACCCCCTTCTCGAATCTATGGAACCAAATATCTCGGAATTGTCAGTGTCGTGTTTGAGAATGTGATTTCTTCCCGACTTACTGGGTACAAGAATATCTCTGTCGTGGGCAATGAAGTCTTCCAAAATCTTTTTGGGCGCCTCTTCAATATCAACATCACGCCAATACACCCATGAATGCTCCGGCTTCAGAGCTGTAGCTAACAGGTAGTTCCTCGCCTTAGCCATAGCTCTGCGACGCGGCGCCTGTACCTCAAACCCATGTCTCTGCTTCGCATCTTGGCTAAGATGGAAATGGAAATTCTTCTCGACAATAGTGATACTGTTGAACGGAACCCCATCTTTTCGCTTTTGCAGGTGATCCAGTTCGGAAGCAAGTACAGCAAGTGTGTCGTCCTTTGAATCGGATACTAAAAACGCAAGATCGATCAGGCGATGCGGATATGTAAGCTCGGCGATAAGCTTAAAGTAATTCTTCAGGAAGGGAGCGGCGTCTTTCAGTGGCGTTAGAATCAATATTCGTTCGTTCCGGATGATAGCTTGGGGGCTTGAAGTGATCGGGTTCAAATCGACATGCTGAATTGAGGGAGATTCAACTTTCAGAGGCTTGTGGTGGTTGAAGAGGACGGGTGTTTGCATATGCGCATTCCACAAGGCATGTTCGTTTGGTGTCATTTCCATGGGTGACTTATTCGGGCCCCAGCATCGAACACTGTACAGTCGTCAGCCATTGTACGGTCTTGATTGTGGTTGTGAGTGTAAGTACTTTTGTGGTCCAGGAGGTGTTGCTCGAAGACTACGGTATAATAACATCACGATGCCAGTCAAACCCAGGAGGAGAAGCAACCGAGATCGGGTCATGTTGTTGCGCAACACTCTGCTCTGGGGCATCTGTGCCCTTGCGGCCTTCCAATTGAGCCCACCATTAGAAAGAAGCATGGCAAATTCCTCAAGTGGTCGTCCCGACCATGCAGTCGTCTATAATCGTCTGTCGCAAGTTCGATACCGGAGCTGGCCACAGCCCTTCACACGTTGTCGTCAGCAGGTAGATGATGAGAACTGCCTCTTTTGGTTTCGGTACGTTCGATGTCGTCAATTGCGCTGCAGTACTTCGTTGCCGTACCACAGAGCTTCGGTGAGGTTTAGATCGGCCCTCGCGTTATCGGTCGTGGTTGTGGGCAGAGGAGACCCTGATATGCTCGTACAGGGGTTTCGCTAGACGCTTTGAAGCTGTTGCTGTTTGCGCAAAGACTCTAGTGTATCCAAAGTAGCCACTTGGGATTCGATAATACTCGCATTGATCGAGGTCCGACGGTGAAACCAGAAACGAGTGTGGTGGCTATCAATAAGAAATGTGTTCAAGTGAACTGACGTGGGATGTGAATAAGCCAGGTCAGGTAAATAAAACAAACCAGTATGGATAGATGACATTACGTTGCCACAGCTCACTTCCACAAGGTGCAGTACAGCAGCCACAGGTGTTACACAGGGCAGGGATGTGCTTTGCAGGTTTCCGGCGGGAGCCTTTTAGTGCTTCCGGAAGCCATCCATTTCTCCAGTGGATTTAGCTGTCAGGTCCGTTGTACTGTGCCTGATATACCTCGTGCCTCTCATCCTTATTAAGAGTGGGTATGTACTTACCCGGTAGCATCCAGAATAAAATGATTCGACAACGGATCCTTCAGTCCTTGGTTAATCGATCGATGGATTTTATGTTGTGCTGTTAAGATAAGAGCACAAGAGCTATTGGATTTAATATCTGTGGTTCTATCATAACCCAACACATAGCCTTATACCAAGTTAAACTGTTCCGATGTGGAACCCGTTGTGAAACAGTAACGAATTGTAGCCATTCGCATAAGATAGGATCAGATGGATAAAGCACACACAGGTAGGAGCAAGTAACTTAAACTCTATCGATATATGGGCATATCCGCCTGTTTTGAAATCAAATGTCAGGACAGGTGCTGTTGATATGGATATCAACCTTACAACAATAGCGCAATTGTCCATTTAATGATCGTTTATTTATTACGTGAGTGACTATACCATGCCAACCTTCCATTGATCTGCATTCGAATAGACGAATGATCAGACGCTTATACTGCATATTTAGCTAGGCATCTGGCACCTAACAAATATATATTGTTTACATGAGGTGGGTAGCATCCCATCTGGTACCTATGATTGGATCTTCATCCGCTGACGTCTTGTGTTCCAGAAGCGCCAAGAAGATCGACCAATGACATAGGCAGGGCGCACTTGCCACAACTATACTTCCTTCTGACAAACGTGAAGTAGAGCAAGAAGACTTCATTTACGATTAGACATAGTCGACGAATTTTATGAAACGAATGACCAAAATCTGTCAAAGACACCGAGCATAGCGGGGTATTGCGTCAACTCATTTATTTCATGCGCGCTGTGCTCTTACGACACTGTCACTCTTTTGTCGCACAGCTATTCACATTACAATCACGACCATTTAAGACGAAGATAAGATCAAGTCACATCATGGCTGTCACAAGGCGCTCTTCACGCATCAGCACCATAGCTGCGACGAAGGCAGAAATGCCTACCAAAACGACATCGAACACTACTAATCGAAAGCGCAAAGTTGCCAGTCTCCACGACGAGGCACGAGCACCTGCTACACCTCCAAGAAAGCGTGCACAAGGCAAGCCTGCCACTCCAGCAGCTCCGCCACCAGTGACACCGACGCCGGCTGCTGCAAGAGCTTTTGCTGATCCTACAAGTTCGAGCAAGAAACCTCGCAGTGCGGCGGTTACACGACTTGCGGACCCAAAGCTGACAAATGCGACGCTCCTCTCACCGGAGACATCAAGGCTTGTCGCTTCACGAGATCTTGAGACTGTCTCGCCCAGCAAGGCTCCTCAGGTCAAAACGACAACGGAGAACCTGCTGAAGGAGGCCTGTGATTATCTTATCAACGTCGATGCTCGCATGAGGCCTTTGGTCGAGAGCCATCACTGTCGAGCCTTTTCACCGGAGGGACTAGCAGAGAAGATTGACCCGTTTGAAAGTCTGTCGAGTTCCATAATAGGACAGCAAGTGTCAGGAGCGGCAGCGAAGTCAATCAAAAACAAGTTCATTGCGTTGTTTGAGCAACAGCCTAGTGTACGGTTCCCCCATCCATCACAAGTGGCCGTGAAATCAATCGAGGAACTGCGGACAGCAGGGCTATCACAGCGCAAAGCTGAGTATATCAAGGGGCTTGCGGAAAAGTTCGTCAACGGAGACCTGAGTGCACAGATGCTTCATGATGCTTCGGACGAGGAAGTTATGGAAAAGTTGATTGCAGTCAGGGGTCTCGGAAAATGGTCTGTCGAAATGTTCGCGTGCTTTGCCCTCAAAAGGATGGACGTCTTCTCGCTCGGTGATCTGGGCGTTCAGAGAGGAATGGCCGCCTTCGTCGGACGTGATATCGCCAAACTCAAGGCCAAGGGCGGTAAATGGAAGTATATGTCGGAACAGGATATGATCGAACTGTCCAATAAGTTCTCGCCATATCGGAGTCTCTTCATGTGGTACATGTGGCGAGTCGAAGAGACAGACATTAGCATCATGGAGTAATCAAGTTACGTTACCAGGTTGGCGATGGCGCCTGTGTCTGTTATCTTGGTGCTATTCATATGTTGTTGACTGCATATGCTTCCACAAGCACCGTTACATCGAATGGTGATGTCACGACATCGACTCTCATGCAAGTTAATATTCAATGGTCTAGACCCGGGAAAATGAGCTCGGGATACGCGTTTAACTCTGGTTATATACTGTAGTGGTATTCTTTGTCCAAACGCATTGACACGGTTGAGAATGTTTTCTCCTCTACAAAAGTGCATGGTAGTCTTCATTGGTGCAAAAGTATCTGGCTTAGTTTCATGAAGACATGATTCGTCATTGGCGATTGGCCCCAGGGGAGGCCTTCTTTTGTGGATTGGCCCGCGAGAGACTATCTAGAACAGTACCTAGCAGAAAATTAAATAATTATTTGACTTCCCCACATTCTCTTCCTCACACATACAACTCAAAGTACATGTTTCGTCGCTACTTTGTTACAATGGCCGAATCAGCAGCTAAGCGCGTCAAGACCTCAGGCAATGGCCCTCTCATCGGCACTCACAATGGCCACTTCCACGCTGATGAGGCCCTCGCCGTCCACATGCTCCGCCGTCTTCCTGCCTACCGTGACGCCGACCTCGTCCGTACCCGCGACCCTGCTGTCCTAGCTACCTGCCACACCGTCGTCGATGTCGGCGGAGAGTACGACGCTGAGAAGCGCCGCTTCGATCACCACCAGCGCGGCTTCACCACCACTTTCCCCGGTCGCCCTACAAAGCTCTCCAGTGCTGGTCTGGTTTTCCTACACTTCGGCCGTGCTATCGTTGCTGATCGCCTCGGACTTCCTGAGGATTCTTCCGATGTCGAGTTGATCTATAACAAGTTGTACGAGAACTTCGTCGAGGCTCTGGATGCCCACGACAACGGTATCTCTCTCTATGACCCTGCTGCCATTGCCGCTGCTGGTATTGAGAAGCGCTTCAGCAACGGCGCCTTCGGTCTCGGTGCCATGGTCGGACGTCTGAACCCCAACTGGAACGACCCTACTCCCTCTGACCCCGCTGAGGCTCAGGCCGCTGAGGACGCCAAGTTCAACGAGGCCAGCAGCCGTATCGGTGAGGAGTTTGACCGCGATCTTGACGGCTACGCTGCTTCTTGGCTACCTGCCCGCACTATTGTCCAGGAGGCATTCAACAAGCGAACACAGTACGACGAGCAAGGCCGCATTCTTGTTCTCGAGGGCCAGTCTGTCCCTTGGAAGGATCATCTGTACACTCTTGAGGATGGCACCCCCTCAGTTCTCTACGTTTTGTACGCTGAGAAGCCTGAGCCTGGTGCCAAGTGGCGTATTCAGTGCGTGCCTGAGAGCAAGGACTCATTTGTGAGCCGAAAGCCACTTCCTGAGGCTTGGAGAGGTTTCAGGGATGCTGAGCTCGATGGCATCAGTGGTATTCCTGGCTGCGTGTTTGTCCACGCCGCTGGTTTCATCGGTGGAAACAAGACCTTCGAAGGTGCCAAGGAGATGGCGACCAAGGCCCTGGATGCTTAAGCTACGAGTTTCGCGATTGAGATTCGATTTGGATGACGGATTTATTCTACGAGGACATGGACAAAAAAGTGAGCTCTGGGAAAATACTACATGTGAACATGAGGAAAAAGGGAAATAGAAAAGGAGCTCTGGGGAAATACTAGATGTGAACATGAAGAAAAAAGGAAATAGAAAGGCTGCTTCGGAAACCGAAGCATGTAGCTAAAATACCAATGAACATGATGACTCTATGCGCGGAGAGGGGGCCAACTGAATAGTGAATGAGCAGGTTTGAAACCAAGACCAATATTGGAAACCTTGGGACGCTCATTGGAGGTTTTGGGAATAAGTCAGCAAATAACGTCGTCTGGCGTATAAGCGAATGGGACTCTTGTCTCTTTCGCATTCAATTACCATTGTCTTGGACTCTAGGTACTATATGTCGGCCACGTTTTCGTCTTACTGTGTTCATGTCCGGCCACCTGAAGAGAGAACCCCTCGAATATCACGTTATCAAGTCCTCGTCTCAGCTTGATGGACTTGGTCGTGTTGGGGCGTTTTGCATGGCGGATCATGGAGCAATGCAGGTTAGAGAGGATCCGGCTCCTGCAACGGCGTGAAGACGGTTGCGCCACGAATCGGACTCAAGACGCCCTTGCCGGACTGCGGCGGGCCTCGATGCATCTACAACGCAGAGGTTGCGAGAGACAAAGAAGAGCAAGATGGGTTTTTGCAACAAATCAGTCACATGGATACGTGTTCAAGATTAGCCCTAGCTCATCCATCCGGCTAGAATAACAGTTTAATGGCTCAAACCGAAAAGCCAAAGACGATTAGCCTCCGGAAAGAAAACCTTGATCTACATTCTGCGACCACTTCGCAAATCGCGAACTCGCTGGGTGTCTCCTTGGCACTGGATGCGGGATGTGGGACAGACTTGGCCAGCTTGGCTAGCTAGCGATAACTGGCTGGGAACGAACGATATGGAAAAATCATCCCGGCCATTTGCCATCCCACACAAAGCTGCAGGCTTGGCTGCGTGTGGAGAGCACAACGCGTTGAGGAGGTGGACGGGTATGCTTGGTTTACACGCGGTAATGGAATGGAGGCGCAGACTCGAGGCTCTTGGTCGTTAGATAGCGGGAAGATTCGGCCGAGCAGCCAACGGGAACAAATCCACGCATTTACACTAATAAACTAGTTCAGCGTTGTCTGTCATGTCGACGACTTTTCTCAGTCAGCCAAAGGTTTCTGGTGAAAAGACATTCAGGGTTGACTGGCAATGTGAAGTGAGACGAGGAACCTTGAAAAGCCCTTGTCTGAGATAGAAGGTACGCAGGGGAAAATTGCTTTGTCGATTGGCTTTAATTACTTGGTTGATTATGATCATGATTATGATGATCCTCGATTGAATCAAGGACTTTTTTTTTCTGAAAGTGAAACCAAGATGATAACAAGTTTATGGGTTCTCGAGGCCTGGCAACAAAACAAACCAGGGGCGAATTTGGGTTAGAGGGTGGTGTGAGAGAAAAGTGCTTTTTTAGAATCGCAACACTGGATCTATCCGTAGCATGCCCCAGTCTGATGAGTGACTTCTCTCATTATCCACAGCGATATACGGATAGGAGTGGCCAGGATTAATACAAGATGATCGCCTAGAAAGAGTGAGACTCATGTTGAATCCGTAAAGCACGTGGGTTCAGTGACAGGCGGGCTGCAGATTAAGCTATCAGTCAGGCAATGTCTTTTTCAAGCCGCATGATATAAAGGACTCAGATAGCAAATGAAAGCCAATACTATAAGATTGGACAAAGGCGAGGAATGATGATGCGAAGAAAGGGAGAAGCTTTGGGCATCCTTGGTTCGTATCCCTGAAGCTTCCGGAAGCCCTGTTGCCGACTTAGATACATATTTAGTATTGTATCGTATTGGCAATATCAAATCTCAATGTCATTAATGCTTAGCGCTTCCAATTCTCAATGGAGATCAAGCAGATCAGTCAATGCATCACAGATTTATCGACTGCACGGATATACCGACCTGTGTTAGTTTACTGGGCAGTGGAGGTATGGTTGGACAGCTTTTCGTGTCAGTATTGTAACTATACCTTGTGCGCAGCATGCTGTAGTGCGCCTCGGTCTTGACAGATCAGTCGTGTTACAATTGCCACAAACAAGTATCATGATAAGTGAGGCTGAGTTCTTGTCTTATAGAAATAATGACGTCTTGGTGGGAGAAGGGGAACTGAAGCTTCTGATTCCAGACCCAGGCTGGATCGCAAGCGGATACGGGCGAAACATGAGAGGCAAATGGAACAAGACGAATTTGACCGGGAATGCGGTGAATTGCCTCCGTCTGTTAGCAGATACTTCAATCAATGCTTGGCGAAAGGCCTGAGACGAGGCGAAGACCAAAGGTCTTGGAAGTTCCTCGCTATCGTGGCTCGATTTACCTTCTGGGGACATGGGGATGATAACCCCTGCAAGTGGATATGCAAAGCGGATACATGAAGCAGCGCCCATAGCTGAAATGGGGTGCAAATCTCGCCTGCATGCGATGCGCTGGAATTAGACGTCCAGAGATGAATTGGTAGCTAATTTAGGGAACAAGTGCCTGGGAATATCTTGTAGGAAAGCCTCGTCGGCAGATAAACATGAAGAGACTCACATCTTTCAAAAGGGATGTATTGTCCCGTTAAGCAAGGTTACGAATTACTTTAGACGTGAATTCAAGAGTAAATGTAGAGTCTAGTGGTAGGTACCGATGATTCGGGTGCTGCGGCGGCCAGAGATGCGGTACCTGATTAGACGCCGCTAATGCACCTGTAACGACTCTAGTTAAAGTCAAAGATTGGGTGCGGACACCCGCGGCCTAACCTGTAACGGACTGGACCTGTTGATTGTTTTGGCCTGAATCGATACTGGCCAAAAAGCCTGAAGCAAAGTGTTGTCATGACTGTTGCATCTCGGGCTGCTGACGCGGCCGTTAAGCATAAGATCCTGTCAATGCAGTCGGGAGAGTATGAGTGCTGTGGGTGTATATCAGACCTTGGCTAGAGTAATAAGTAGCAAAAAGAACATACACATCCAATGTAGTTTACCCACTTTCGTCCGTAGTATGTCGCCAACCGAGGCAGGAAGAGAGGAAAGGGAAAAAGTCAATGATTCGCTGCCTAGGTACCTAGTGTCTTGATAGTCACTCAATGGTTGTCGATGGACAATAATTTGGTGATGGATCGTGGATTGTACTGACTGAGGCAGACGTGGGTCCATCCATCTACCCACATGTCTCTTAGCCATTTAGTGGGAAATTAGTGCATGCCACCCAAATGGAGATATTTCTCACACCAGGCTCATGGGCCGCCACACCCGTTCGCACCTTGACCTCGCCCTGGCATCTCCTCGAGCCGGTCACTGGCCTCTTTCGGGTCTTGTTGTCTGAGAGCCCCTGGATTGATGGAGCCGAAACTGGCCTGTTGGTGCCCTGCTCTGTCACTTTGCCATCCAACTTGGAACCCACCTAGTTTCCAAGCCACCCTGGTTAGCCATTGCCATCCTAGCTTAGCCAACCCCCATGTAGGCGACGCCGAATTCCCACCGTGCACTCATCTCGGTCGACATCTTTCATCACCTCCCTCCCATCACCTCCTCCTCTTTTTCTTCCCCTTCGTCGAACTCTTACTTCCTCTCATTGTCGGTAATATTCTCGTCCAGTTTTTCTCTTCACGCCACTCGTTTCCTGTCAGGCTCAACTGTGACTTTCTGTCCATACGCCAGACTTTTATCTACCTAATTCAAAGAATATCTGTACGATTATTCCCTGCTGCATATCTCGATCCGTCGCCGAGAAACCACCCAAGGATTTTAAATAAACACCATCCACAAAATCGCAGGATCTTTTCCAATTACAAAATAGGTACGTATTGAATTGGACGATCGAGTCGCTCGGTCGACTACTCCAGCTCCAGCTCGCCGAGACGCGAATTCACTTGGCTTGTGCTTGTGCTTGATTGGTTTCAACCGACCCGTTCCGTGTCTCCTACCTTCTGTTTTCTTTTCCTTCTCCCTCACCTGCCTCGAACAACCTACTTCATTACACCGTCTTCCTTCTCCATATTCTCAGCGTCTTGGGTCGTTTCTATTCTTTAGATCTGACTTTTACGCTTCCTTTCTTTTCTTCCTCCCTCCTTCCTCCCTCATCTATCTCACATCTCCTAATAGGTTAGTAACCTCTAAAACACTCCTTTCCACCAAAAGGGGGTACACCAAAACATCAACATCTTCACACACAAACCTGTCTTGCCATTTCGCACTGCAGTATCACATTTTTCGAGACGATTACATCTTGGAGCGACATTCATACGAATAATCGCTACCAGCACCAAACCTTCGCACAATCGCTTTTAGTCGACAATATCTAATTGTGCTTATCTAGATCATAATGCATTCCGTTAAGGTTCTTTCTGCCATTGCGGCACTCGGTGTCTCCGCGGTTTCCGGTACGTTCTATATATCAATACTTTTGCGCTGGAACATGACTGACGATTATCTGCAGCTGCCTCCACTTGCACCAGCAACATCAAGGTTTCCGAGCCCACCCCCAGCATTGACTGTGACGTTGTCGATGGCGATATTACTATCGACAAGAGCGTTGCTGGTACCGTTGTCATCAACGGCCCCAAGCAGATCAAGGGTGACTTCATTGCCAAGGGTGCTGGCGACCTCATCTCTATTTCCAGTACCTCTATCAACGCCATTGGCGGCAAGTTCGAGCTCAACAACCTTGAGGCTCTTAGCAGCCTCGAGTTCTCCTCTCTCACCAGCCTGGGCGAGCTTAACTTCATCAAGCTTCCCCGTCTTGGTGAGCTGAACTTTGGTACCGAGGGTGTTACTAAGATCAAGACCATTCAAATCACCGATACCTTCATTAGCGACTTGAGCGGTCTTAGCGTTGCCACCGTCGAGAAGTTCCAGATCGACAACAACCGCAAGATGAACACTTTCAACTCTGACCTCGTCAACATCACTTCCGAGCTCAAGATCTTCGACAACGGAAACGATATCATGGAGATCACCATGAACAAGCTTGAGACCGCTGCTGAGATCCAGATCTCCAGCGCCAAGACTTTCATGGTCCCCGCTCTCAAGGAGGTTACCAAGAGCTTGAAGCTTAGCGCCAACCCCGAGCTCAAGTCTTTCAGCGCTCCCAACCTGACTGTCATCGAGGAGACTCTTTCTCTGATTGACATGAAGAAGCTCACCAACGTCTCTTTCCCTGAGCTCGAGACGATTGGTGGCGGTTTCACTATCCAGAACAACACCAAACTCCTGGCCATCGATGATTTCCCCAAGCTTGAGAAGGTCACTGGTGGTATCGCTCTCCGAGGCAGCTTCGAGAAGTAAGTTGAAATCCTGAATGTCTACCAACCTTTCTAACGTAAACTTTCACAGGGTCAAGCTCCCCAAGCTTGAGCAGGTTAGCGGCAGTGTCGTCGTTTCTTCCACTACCGATATCGAGGAGTTCTGCAAGTTTTTCGACGACATGAAGAAGGACAACAAGATCGATGGTAAGAAGGAGTGCTCTTTCAACAACAAGAACGCCAACAAGGGTGAGGACGGTGGCCAGAAGAGCGATGGTTCCGGTTCTTCCCAAAGCAACGAGGACGATGACAGTGCCGCCGGCAGCGTCAGCATCAACATGGCTGTCCTTGCCCTTGCTGGTGTCGCTGCTGTTGCCCAGCTCTTCTAAGCATAGATGAGGCAAAACTGTTAGCTTTCCTTTTAAAGGCGTCATTCTTTGTCGTCATTATGTTTTCCGACTTCTCTTTACGACATATTGTGCTTGGTCATCCTTCATGGGGCACAAATTGCTTTTCATGGGGGCGGTAACTGCGTGTAAAGGATAACCCGTTAGAGCTTAATAATCGATTGCATTTTGGACTTTGAACGTTTCCTTTTTGACTTTGTACCTGTGATTCGTAGAATGTTACTACCTAAGTAACCTTCCGCCCTGCTGCTTATCAAAAACTTAGCTTTAATTTCACTATGCTCGTCTTGTGTTCTGCTCAGTTGTTCCTGTGCAGGGGGACTGTTCTCGCTGTACCGGTAACAAGTTCAATGATTAAGAGTGCATAAGTTGGACACTACGTATAACGATTATCCAGTTCCTGGTGTTCCTAGGAGGGCCCTCCAGTATCGATAGCCCCTGGCATCTCATACTGGCAATATTGTGGAGAGAAGTTTGAGTACAGGGGAATTTCACATCAACAAGAATGCGTTATCGGATATTCCTTCGTTGCTACAGCGCCTGACCGCCAACTCCTCCACAATTGGCCTTCTGGGTATCGTTGATTCCAAATACTGGGAATGATTTGTTCATCTCTTCTCATCTTCTGCCATGAAAGCTCTATTTAGTTATAGATCCCTTGTTCAAACTTCTCCGTATCATAGAATTCTGGTATGATCGTATTGCCATTAAACACACGACCGTCTAATTCGTTCACAGCCTGTGCGATGTGGTTAGCTGACTGAATCATAATCAGGTAA
This sequence comes from Fusarium sp. MBC 181, assembly GCA_030772735.1. Taxonomy (NCBI): domain Eukaryota; kingdom Fungi; phylum Ascomycota; class Sordariomycetes; order Hypocreales; family Nectriaceae; genus Fusarium; species Fusarium sp. MBC 181. Next base: position 70,284 of record JAPHDB010000166.1, on the reverse strand, counting down.
GAGAAGAAAACTTACTCTGAGTGCCGAAACCTGGTTTGTGAATTTGATGAAGACCTTGCGGCTCTCCTGGTCGATGTATAATCTCTCCACGCGTCCGTACTGTACCATCACCGTCAGTCTCAAAGCATAACATGACTTCAAGTCGATACCAACATACCTTTTCTCCACACTCCTCTCCAATCTCTTGTCCTAGACCTCCCGCAATCTCTTCCTGCAAATTAGGCATATTCTCCAGCATGTCTCGTAGTACTATAACATCGCTCATAGTGCCAAATTTGCCAGCATTCTCCTCCTTGCGTTTACCTCCGATGATTTTGCCCTTGCTGCCAGGCTCAGCCCAGCCTCCGCCATCGGCATCTGCCTTCTTCCGTCGTTTCTCGACCTGTACGCGGAGAGGGTTGATGATTCCCGACTCATCGGCGCCTAAACCACTGCCTTTAGTCCACCCATACTTGCTCATGAGTCGCTGTGCGAAACCCGTCTGTCCTGGGCGACTTGACCGAAGTTGTAGATCATCGTCGGCTTGTGAAGGAGAACCAGCACCGAGGGCCGGGGGCGGTGAGTAGCCATCATCTTCTGCATCGCCTCCTGCTGTTTCCCGCTCATTCTGAGTTTGAGTATATCTCACAGGAGCACGTGATATCGTGGCTGAATTCGAAGTCACAGGGGGTGACGGTGGTGGAGCTGGTTGAGCCTGAGAAAGAGCTTGACGGCGAGCAAAGGCGTCGTCTCCAGTCGCATCGTCCGGAGGAGGTACCGGGGCTGCCGCAGGAGGCGATTGAGGCGGTGGCGGTGGTACAAAGGAGTAGGAGGAGGGCGGTGCGAATTGATCTGATGCTTAGTTAGAAGCGGAACACCTGGGCAATGGTGATTGTGCTCACTTGAAGGTACCGGTCGGGCGTCTTCATCCTCATCTGAAAGGTCGCTCTCATCGCGTTTTCGTCGGTGTCTATAAAGCAAAGCTTTCCATTCTCTGACCTCTTGGACCTTCTCATCGCTATGGAGATATTCTTCCACGTTGGTTGGCCTCGTAGGATCGTAAATGTCATCCCAATTGGTCTCTATATCTTCCTGTTGTCTTCTTTTCTTCTTCTTGCGCCCACCGCGCTGCCGTTTCTCGCCCATCCCATACATCCACTCATCTTCTTCAGTAGCGGCCCAGTCGGCCAATGTGGTCTTTGCTTGTGCAGGAGCTGAAGGAGCAATGGTAGGTATCTGCTTGGAAGCAACGGCTTTAGGAAATGCTGGTTTCGGCTTTGTCTGTTTAACTTGTGGGCGGCGTATAGGTTGAAAGCGAAGGGCGGGATCAATGGGCTTTTTGGCAGTCGCTTCTGTCGATGCGCTGTCTGCCTGATTATAAAGAACAGGCGCCGATGAGATTGTGGCTGACGCTGTAGAGGTTTCGTTGGGATCGAGGAGATTTTCGTAGAGTGAGAGCCCTCCCTGGGGAGGCGGCGGAGGAGGAGGAGGAGCTGCCATTGTTGTAGATAGTCCAGGATGATGTAAGGTGTGTAGAGTTGGAGGGTGTTTCAATTCAATGCGCTTTGTTCTTTTATTTCCTTAGCCCATGAGTAAGTTCTGCAAGGTTTCTCTATTCTTTCGTAACAGGAAACCGGGTGTCAGTATTCGCATATCGTTTTTATGTGAAGTATTGGAGACTGAGAGTATTGATTGATGCGACGGAGCGAATGCGCCGGGTAAATAACGGGAGCCAACAGGTACCTGCAGAGCTTAGATGCCCGCCCAAGCCTGCCCGAGCACCTAGCAGCCACTGACCTACTAGACAGTAGCGGGCACCTGCCTGCCTGCCCCTCCAATGATTCACGTAGGTAGACCCCACCAAAACTTTGGAAGCTCCCACTCATCCTACTAAGGCACTTATGGTGACTACGGTTTCATGGATGGCATGTCCTTAGAGCCCAAGTGATTTTAGGTTCTGCTTTATTTCTTTATTTCTTTTTCTCATTTACATCTTGCCACTGTATTACTGCGAGTATCCGCGCATTACAAAAGCTTACAGCTGCTTCTAGCAGGCAGTTAAAGCTTGTTTCCTAGCGCAGATAAAGGAAGTGCTCTATTTCGAGGTGAAAATCGTCACTGGTCACCACCGCCTCCCCCCACCATACCGACCTTTCTTCTTCACCCTGCGACCGAACTACTCTCCCACAACACCACACATTGCCCACCATGGCCGACCTTGCGAGCCGCATTACGAAACCCGAAGAGGGCGCCACCGAGACCCCCGCTGAGAATGCTCCCGCTGAGAGTGCTCCCACTGAGAATGCTCCCGCTGCTTCTGGCGAGCTTGGCCAAGTCGACGGCAATGTTGAAGACTTGGGCGGCTCTGGCCTCCAGGAGCCTGAATGGGATGTCGAAGTCTCCCTGAGCGAGCTCCAAAACAATGAAGCCACACCATTCCACTCTGCCACCACCTGGCAGGACCTCGGCCTGTAAGTGGAAGTCCATTTGCTGTACGAGCCTCACTCACATATCTATTACAGTCGTGAAGACCTCCTAAAGGGCCTCCTATCCCTCAACTTCTTGAAGCCCTCCAAGGTCCAGGGCAAGTCCCTTCCCCTGATGCTCAGTGACCCTCCACGAAACATGCTGGCTCAGTCACAGTCTGGAACTGGAAAGACCGCTGCCTTTGTCACGGCGATATTGTCGCGTGTCGACTTCAGCAAGCCTGACCAGCCCCAAGCCTTGGCTCTTGCGCCCAGTCGAGAGCTTGCCCGACAGATCGAAGGAGTCATCAACGCCATCGGGCGCTTCGTTGAGAACAAAAAGGTTGCTGCTGCTATTCCCGGCGTGCTTCCTCGTGGAGAACCCGTCAGAGCTAGTGTCATTGTCGGTACTCCTGGCACAGTGATGGACATTATTCGACGCCGACAGCTAGATATTTCCCAGCTCCGTGTTCTCGTACTTGACGAGGCCGATAACATGCTGGACCAGCAAGGCCTGGGCGATCAGTGCCTACGAGTCAAGAAGTAAGAAATTGCAGAAAGGATCCATACTTGATTGACATGTTGCTGACGAGTTTTGCAGCATGCTGCCTAACCATATCCAGGTGCTTCTTTTCTCTGCTACCTTCCCTGAGAACGTCATGAAGTATGCCACCAAGTTCGCTCCCAACGCGCACAGCCTCAAGTTGCAGCGCAGTGAGCTTACTGTGAAGGGCATCTCTCAGATGTTCATTGACTGTCCTGATGACAACATGAAGTATGACATTCTGTGCAAACTCTATGGTTTAATGACTATCGGCCAGTCTGTCATCTTTGTCAAGGTACGTGCCAGTTTGTATCGTCGAACTACAAAATGCTAACTTGGCCACAGACCCGAGAAAGCGCAAACGAGATTCAGAGACGAATGGTCGCAGATGGTCACAAGGTTTCTGCCCTTCACGCCGCCTTTGATGGATCCGAGCGAGACAACCTTTTGACAAAGTTCCGCCAAGGCGAGAACAAGGTTCTCATTACCACCAATGTGCTGGCTCGTGGTATCGATGTTTCCAGTGTGTCCATGGTAATCAATTATGACATCCCCATGAAGGGACGAGGTGACTCAGAACCCGATGCCGAGACCTACCTTCACCGTATTGGCCGAACTGGACGATTTGGCCGTGTCGGTGTCAGCATCAGCTTCGTTTACGATAAGAAAAGTTTCGATGCCTTGAGCAAGATTGCCGAGATGTACGGTATTGATTTGGTCAAGCTTGATACCGAGGACTGGGATGAGGCCGAGGAACGTGTGAAGGAGGTCATCAAGAAGAACAGAGCTCAGGCTTCTTACGCCCCCAGTGCGACCGAACCTAAGGCCGCCGAAGGTGCTTAGTATACACCCGCGCCACAAGGACACCGTGCTGGTTACATGAACTACAGCACTCCTAACTTTAACGGCGCATTTCACGGCATGGATCACAATGGAATGGCCGACAACGCCATGACTTATTAGGGCTACATGGACCGCGATGAAATAATTTGCTGCGCCATGCAGTCGAGGCGAATATGTCGCTATCATTGATCAACCAACTTTGATTTGGTTGTGCTGGCGCAGTGTTGAGATGAAGTATGATGACGGGCCAAATCTAGCTACCCTGTACATGTAGCATTTCGTGCGGGCTCTGAGATACCAAAGACAGAAAATCATTCATTCCTATGTCTTAACTTTCACCTGTTTCTTTCTTCTTCTGTGCCGCGATGTATTATGTAAATGGTATATACGTACTAAGTCTTCTAGTTTCCAAGATTTAGTCTGTATCACGGACTGATAAGTGCCAGCCTTGAACATTGTTGAAAGATTGGGAAGGTGATTGTGATCCCGGTCTGACGGTTGATCAGCCCGAATTCTAAGAATAGACCACCAGCATAATTGAAGACGCAATGCGTGCTATTCCCGTATATCTTAGAAGGGCATCGTTGGTTGCAATAACGCAAGATTCGGATTGCGGTCTGTGTTGGAATTGATGCGCCGCTATCCATAGATGGATGGCTGACCTTTAGACTACTAGTAACACGTTTTACAAATTTACAGGTTCAGGGTAGAGCTTATGCCAGCACAATAACATAGATGAAAGAGTAGTGTAAAGCTGAACAAACCATGCGTTGAGTATGCCCTTTTTTCTTTTTTTCCATCTCTGAACTGCAGATTTAGACTCCTTTCATGCAGTGTTTTTACAGCTCTATGAATCCAATGAGAGTAAAACTTGGAACGATAACTAAGAGATGGAGATCATAAATGACAACAAGTTCGTTCTTGGTCGAAGATCAATATATGTAGCTAAGTAATCCTTAATATGATATTTGTAAAAGAGGTTCCTTCACGTGCTTGTGTGTAGACCGTTAGTTACAGATTCCAACTTACAAACTACTAAATTCTTGGCAGACCCAACCTTCACGATCCAGCCTCTTCATTTCTGACAGCCTCACTCACCGCTCTGCCAGAGTATACCGCTCATGGCGCTACTGCCAGGAACAAATTTTGTTCGTGTTACAAAGCAAGAAATACGACTTGCGGTGGAAGCTGTGGAGGCTCCTAAGTCACGACTCTAGAGATGGATGCATGTAATGATCATAACGGAGACGCAAAAACATGAGATCCGTGCCGTGCAGTGGACCTTTGTTTGAGATACTTACGCAGGTGTTAATGCTATCGTACATCCTTGGGTCTGTACTCTGCAACTCAGCTCGCGCGACGCACGTAACCTCAATTGCGGTCGCTCGTTACCAATAACGATGGCGAAGCGAGCGGACGACAGGATGTTATCAGGCTCGACCAACCTCTTTTTGAGCCAGCCAACAGCAAGCCTGGAATAAGTCAGGCGTCGTTTCATCGAGGGGGATGCGTTGTAACGGGATATACCTGTGAGAGAGTATCGCATCTATGTATGTATACATTGGATATCAACCATGATTGTCATCATTGACGACCCTACCCCACCGAAGGGGAAATGACCTACCTAATCTGAGGCCCGAGAGCTTCTGTGTCTGATATCGAGATGCATAATGGGTCTGCCGGAAGAAGCTTCAGAGGCGAGCCACGTTGCACGTCTGGAGCAACTAAACCGCTCAGTTGCAGCTATCCACCACCGATCGACCTGTCGAGTCGTCCAAGGTTTCGAGATGTCGTCCTCCACCCGGGACGTACTAGCGAGGCCCGTACCGGGATCCGCCTGCAAGGAGCGGTGTTTGGCGTGGGGATGGCGGGACGAGACGACTTGATCAACCACCGATATTGATTGAATATTGAAGTCGACTCGGATAAGTCTGCAGTTGGCAGTGGACCAGTTACGTATAACGACCCTGTAGCCTGTCTAGCATGACTTGAGGCTCAATCAATTATTACCACGCCTCTAAACGAAGTCCTGCGACACTAAAAGTTTCTGCATTGGGCATTATCGCTCAAAAGGCTATTCATGGTCTATTTACAGTCAGTAGACTACCTCATGGCTGTCACCATGTTGACTACTGTACCTACGCTTGGTTCAAAATCGCTTAATTGTCATGCTGGCAGCGGGCCGTCTCATGCAGGTCCGTACTGATTCTGCTATCAAGAGACGAGTCTTATTGGGCCGCGATAGGCCTCATCGACACTTGGCTTGACCTGATGATTCAATGCATCATTGTTCAACCTCGTCGAGTCTCCGTCAGGCTCGCCTTACTGTTAGGTGCTGTGCTCTACATGGAACCCAACCCAACCGCCCCAGCGACGTGGCGCCAGCCAGCGTCGGTCCTGCATGGGCCAATTGCGCATAGGCACGATGCAGCACTCGCGGGCTGTAATCCATGGGGACCTTGGGCGTCTGTGGCCCATGGCAAGCAGGGGACTGGGCATTGGACCAGGCTTTGTCAGGCCTGCATACTTTTTTTCTCCAGCAGTAGGGAAAGCGAAGAAATGGACCCATCCAACGTTCGCCTCAAGAATACCCTCTCGTGAATGACCTCTCCGGACCTCCCACCCGTTAGGTTCGCCCGTTATGATCCGAGCCTTGCATCTTGCAAATCAACGTTACTGACCTCACAACCCTTTCGATTTTTGTCTTACCGTCCAATAGACGTTTTTACTGTTGTTTTTTTCCTGCTGTGCTGTCGCCTGCAGTACGCCGCATGATACCCCAACCCAACGCCTATCCACCCCCATCCGTCCAACACCCATTTGCGACACACAGACTAACTTAACTTTCTGTTGTACCGTATACGCTACAATTATTACGGGTACTTCCCAATACGTTAGGTAGGTAGGTACGAGGCTTGATAGCTTCAGGATCTGGAAGCTCTGACACTCGGTGCCCTACTGCAGCTACCCGATTGCCTAACTGGCTTGCTGCGTGCTGCAAGAAGCAAGATAATAGACTTGTTCCCCAGGTTTTTTCTTGTTGAGATTCTTTTTTCATAATGTCAGACGTTGACACAGAAGAGAAAGTATGAGTTACGGCTACGGCTACGACTATTACCCTGGCCCCGGTGGTAGGACACAAATTGATTGGAGCAATGTACAGTTTTCCAATTTCTCGAACGTTCAATACTCAAGACCCGAGTTTTCAGATGCGGAGGATGATGCTGAGAATCAATACCAAGGTGAGTTGATTTAATATTTTTACAGCATTTTTGTTCTATTTGTATACTGAAACATCCGCAGGCGGAGATGGGTACACACAACCACTCACAAGAGTGCCTTCATCACCACTATCAAAGAAGGATAAGAAGAGGTTGAAGAAGCAGCAGGAGAAAGCAGCGGCAGCACAAGCCGCCTTTATTCCACATCCACCCCCATCACAAGAACCTCCAGCACCTCCAGTACAAGATGAGCCTCCACCATCCCCATCCTCCAGTAAGAAGAAGAGCAAGAAGAGTAAGAAGAAAGACAAAGAGTCAAAGTCCCTGCCACCAGCTCCTTTAGTACCAGTTCTCCCAACTCCAACTGCTGAGGCAAGCAAGGAGCCGGAGAAGGCAGAAGAGGTGAAGGAGGCAGAGGCAAAGACTGACGAACCTGAACCGGCCGGAACACAGGACGAAGCCGACACTGAGGATACACCAGCCACGGGGGACAAGGCTACTGATGAAGAGATACCCAAAGCCGAGACAGCGCCCAAGGAGGACGGACCCACTGAAGACACCAAAGATGACGAAAGTCACAAGGAGGTAACACCCGTCGAAGAGACATCTGTAGAGGAAGATGCACCTTCGAACGAGACGCCCACTACCGAAGCGGGCAAGGAGACCACTGAAGAGCCAGCTCCAGCTCAAGACGGCACAATCGACAAGGGGGATGTACCCCAAGACGAAGTTACCCCAGACGATAAGCCTACAGATGATGCACCCAAGGAAGAAGCTGCCTCAGATGAGAAGCCTGTGGATGAAGCCCCCGCGGCAGAGGCACCTTCAGTTGAAGGACCTGAAGAGACTTCAGTGGTAGAGGAGACATCATCCAAAGCTAATGATGATGCACCTGTTGCAAAGGAGACACCCGCTAGCGAAGAGTCTCTTCCCACGGATGAGAAGGCAGCTGAACCAGAGCAAGCTGAGACTTCAGAAAAGGTAGATGATGGTGATGATGGGCCTGCAGCAGCAGCTGAAGTCAAATCGAGCAAGAGCCAGAAGAAGAAGAAGAAGGACAAGGAGAAGGAAAAGAAAGAGAAGGAAAAGAAGGAGAAAGAGGAGAAGGACAGGAAGAAAGCAGCTGCAAAGGCCGATAAATCTCACCATCACAAATCGAAACACTCGCATTCTTCATCAAAGGAGATTGGCTCATCCAAAAACAAGGCACTCGAACCGCTCCCTGTTGCTGAGGACAAACCAGACGAGGTGACGGCGCCGGCTGAACCTGCCACCGAGGACGTCAAAGCTACTGAACCTGAAGTAGAGGCTCAGCCCGTGGAAAATACTTCACCTCCTCCAGAAGAGCCCTTGCCCTCAAAGGAAGAGGAGCATTCGGAAGAGACAAAACCTAATGAAGAGCCCAAGGCTGTGGAGGAGCCCTCATCAGAGGAGGTGAAACCTGCAGAGGATCCAAAGCCGGTCGAGGAGTCAAAGCCTTCAGAAGAGACCAATCCTGTCGAAGAGCCAGAGCCTGCCGAAAGGGCAGAGCCTACCCAAGAGGTAATGAACGAGGAGGATCCTGTGATAGAAGGAGTGAAATCCGCAGAAGAACCGAGCACTGTAGAGGAATCTCCAGCGAACGACAAGCCCGACGAAGCCGAAGCTGAACCCAAGCCTACGGAAGAGACAGGACCTCCGCCAGAAGCTCCAGCTCCAACTCCAACCGATGAACCTGACTCAACAAACGAAGCCCTGGCTAAGGAGAAACAAGCAGAAGAGCCCTCACCTGCCCCTGTCGTAGCGGAGCCGTCACCCGAGACTGCTGAGGCAGAAGATGATAGCAAAGCGCCACAAGCTACGGAAGAACCCCAACCTGCAGATGACTCCAAACTCGATGTAGGCAAAGCCTTGGTAGCGGATGAAGCATCTTCCTCGGAAGCCGCACCAGAACCCGAGAAGGAGCCCGAAAACGAATCTCCTGCAGCTGGAGAGGAGGAGAAGCCTTCTGGAAACGATAATGAGGACCCCCCGGAGTCGGAAAATAAGTTGGAGCCGGCAGACGGAACCCCTGCGTCGACGGAGAACGTTAATGCCACCGAGAATATATCCGCCAAGGATGCGGAAGGCGAATTAGAATCCAAGCCAGTCGCAGAAGAGGCCCCATCAACTTCAGAAGAACCCCTTCCCTCAGAAGATAAGGCTGATGAGAAGAAATCTGCCGAAGTTGAGGAATCTAGCGAGCCCGAGAAAACAGATGCCGAAGTCAAGAACAACGCTGATGTAACCGCACCCCCTGACGTCGAGGACAAAGGCGTGGAAGATGAGGCACCAGCTGTTCTCCCCGATGAGAATGATTCCGCCAACGACAAAGAGCCTCCTTCTACAGAAGAAGCCGACGATGCGCCATCCGTGAAAGAAACAGCAGTTTCAGATGAGCAGCCTTCAGAAGCAGATAAAGCAGCTGGCGATGAGACAGCTGGAGAACAGGAACCGAAATCGGTGACAGAACCACTAAAGGAAGACGCTACTCTCGAGGAAGAGGTTCCCAAGGAAGAGGCTCCCTCAACGGACGCCACTCAGGTAGAAGATACAACCGCCTCGACAGCAAAGAAGAACAAGAAGAAAAAGAAGAAGAAGGGCAGCAAGAGTGGTATCGAAACACCTCAGCTTGGAGCGGAAACTGAGCCAGCGGTTGTTGCTACTGATCAGGCGACAGCCGAGGTCACGTCCGAGCCCGCTGCCGAATCTGAAGCAGTTAAGCCAGAAGTTGCGGCCGAGCCTGAAGCTGCTGAGCCTGTCGTGGAGCCTGAAGCCGCTGCCCAGCCTGCTTCCGAGCCTGCCGCTGAAGCCACGACTCAGCCTGAAGCTACTACTGAGCCTGAAGTTGCTGCTGAGCCTGAAGTTGCTGCTGACCCTGTTGCTGTTGCTGAGCCTGCTGCTGAGCCTGCTGCTAAAGCTATTGTGGAGCCTGTCGCTGAAGCTGCTACTGAGCCTGAGCCTGCTGCTGAGCCTGCTGCTGAAGCTGCTATTGCAGAGGAGCCTGAAGCTGCCGCTGAGCCTGTCGCTGAGCCTGTCGCTGAGCCTGCTGCTGAAGCTACTACCGAGCCTGAAGCTATTGAGAAACCTGAAGCTACTACTGAGCCTGAGCCTGCTGCTGAGCCTGTTGCTGAGCCTGTTGCTGAAGCTGCTATTGCAGAGGAGCCCGAAGCTGCCGCTGAGCCTGCCGCTGAAGCCACGACTCAGCCTGAAGCTACTACTGAGCCTGAAGTTGCTGCTGAGCCTGAAGTTGCTGCTGAGCCTGAAGTTGCTGCTGAGCCTGTTGCTGCTGCTGAGCCTGCTGCTGAAGCTATTGCGGAGCCTGTTACTGAAGCTGCTATTGAGCCTGAAGCTACTGCTAAGCCTAAAGCTACTACCGAGCCTGAGCCTGCTGCTGAGCCTGTTGCTGAAGCTGCCGCTGGGCCTGTTGCTGAGCCTGCTGCTGAAGCTATTGTGGAGCCTGTTGCTGAAGCTGCTATTGAGCCTGAAGCTACTGCTGAGCCTGAGCCTGCTGTCGAGCCCGCTGCCGATCATCAATCTGTCAAGCCCGCCGAAACCTCTGCGGATGAGCCTGTCACTGAACCCCAGCCTACCGCCGATAAGATGGCCGTTGAAGCTGCCGCTGAGCCTGCTTCCAAGCCTGCTGCTACTGAGTGTGAACCTCTTGTCGAATCTCAGGTAGATGAGCCCGAAATTGCCGAAAAGGCTGGCTCCGATGAGCCAACTTCGGATCCTGAAGCTATTGCTGAGCCGGTTCAAAAGTCAACTGCCGAAACTGCGGCGAAGGAGCCAGCCGCCGAGCCGGAACCTGTCGACAAGTCTCGCCTCCATGAATCAACTCCGAAACCCGAGACAGCTGCCAACCCTGGATCTGATGTGGAAGATACCTCGGATGAATCATCTGAGGATGAGCTTACGTCTGACCCTCCCACAACTGAGTCTCCTACTGTTAAATCTGAGCCTGCGACCCAACAAGTTATAGAGTCTAAGCCAGCCTCCGGGCCCGCCGACTTCTCTGAAGCAGACTCTGATGAAACTGCCTCGGACCCAGACCTTGATGGACCCTCTACAGCGACTGAGCCACCCAAAGCTACTGAGGAGGCTGTCTCCAATGAGTCACCTTCCGAGCCCGGACCTGTCCCTGACAAGCCAGCAGCCGAGACCAAGGTTACTGCTGAACCCGGAGAAGAATCTACATCCGAATCAGAATCCGAATCCGAGTCTGAGTCTGAGTCTGAGTCTGAAGCTGCTCCTGAACCATTGAAAGATACTACCGAGGTTATTGCCAACACAGAACAAAACCTGGAGTCTGAAAACGTGTCTACGTCCAAAGTCGATCTTTCTCCTGCACATGAGGACTCATCCGATGACGAATCAGACATTGAGCCAGACAAGATCACCCTCGCAGAAGATGGCGATAACAAGGAGTCTGAGAGTTCGGAAGGCAAATCGACTGAACTTGCTACAACTGCTGACACCACTGTGAAGACTGCCGAACCACCGACAAAGGAAGTTCCAGAGGTAGCCAAGGAAGAGGCATCACTATTGGAAGAGAAGGATAACTCCGAAGAGGCTCCAAAAGAGCCCGAAGTATCTGATCTAGCCGTCGAGTCTCAGCAAGAAGATACTACGAAGGGACCCGAACCGAAACCTGCAGCCACTGAGGATAAAGACAACACAGTGGTGGCGGAAATGAGCGATTCAGAAGCTACATCTGACAGTGAAGACGACGAAGACAGCGCTTCCGATTCTGAACACCCCCAGACAGAGAACGCTGCAGCGGCAGGAACGGAGCTGCCTGTCGAGACTGCAAAACAAGAACCAGTAACTACCGCGAAGGATGAACCTGAACTCACAGAGCCATACGTCGAGCAGAAGGATGAGCCCTCATCTCCTGAGGCTACTGCCGAGACTGTTGATATGCCTGCTGCCCCTGACGATGGAGAAGTTGAGAAATCACCAACAACAACGACCCATGCTATCGAAGCAGACGGGCCGACTGGCTCTGTCGACAAGATGGAGCCAGGATCCACAGGAGAGCTGGTTGATACACCTCAGGTGATGCCAGAATCTACGGATGAAACTGCAGCCACAGCAGAAACAGGACCTGTCGAGAGAGCTGCTCCTAACGATACTGATCTTGGACCTACTGCGTGTGAAACTACTGCGTCTACTACGGACAAGGTTGGCGATGCAGAGGCACCAGAGCAGTCTACCAAGCCGGGAGATGACTCACCAGTGGAAGACGACAAAACTTCCCAAGCTTCTGATGCTTCCGATACAGATGAGGCAAAGCTCAAGGCTACCAGCGACGTGAACAAGGAAGTAGCTGTCAACGTCGAGGCAGCTGTGCCGGAGTCTCTTGAGGAGGCGGTGCAGGACAAAGCCGTACTCAACGAAGAAACAACAAAAGAAGTCGAGAAAGATGACAAACTTTCACTCGAAGATGAAGCTGAAGAGGCGAACGAGTCAATGGCCCATGAAGCAGATGACAACAAACCAGACAAAAACCCTCCTGTTCCTGTGGAAGCAACGACAGCGCCAGATGAACCTGCTGTTGAGGACGAAGATAAGCAGCCTGTCGAAGAGGCGACAAATCTGGAAGAGAAACCAGAGAACGAACCATCACCCTCGAAAGACAAGTCAGCGGACGGGGTGACTACCTCGGACGACAAAGAATCGGAGTTACAGCCTGTTCAACAGCCAGCCGAAGACCGTAGCCCTTCGGAAGAAGCTCCTATTGATGAAGTTCCTGCAGTCGATGACAAGAAAGAGACAACGGATGAGTCTCTACCTAGCAAGCCAGAGGAAGTAGGAGATCCGACGTCGGAAGAGAAACCAGTCGTTGAGACACCTGTAGTCCCCGAAGATCCACAAGAAGTTGTTGAATCTTCCGAGGAGAAGCCTACAGCACCAGAGATGACGGCAGAGGCCAGCGAGAAGCCCGAGGATGGCACAACAGATCCTAAGGAGAACACAGAGGAAGTACTTGCAGCGACTGATGATTTGGGAGAAGACAAGGCTTCAAGCGTTGTACCTGATATCGCAGTCGAGTCTGACAACAAACCTGAAGAAGCAGTTCAGCCTGATGATGAGTCGAAACAAACGGTGGTCGAGCCTGCTGATGAGAAATCGACCATCGAAGCTCCTGCACCCCAAGACGATCAACCCAAGGAAGTAGACAACACCGCCGACAAGGAGCCGACTGCAGAGCTACCAACAACTGAAGACAAACCGGAGGAAGTCACTGAGGCATCTAACGACGAGCCCAAAGAGGTGGATATCCAGGAAGTTGCACAGGCAGACGAAACCCCTGTACTTGATGATTCGAAGGAAGTCGAGGTTTCTGAAGCTGAGCCAGCTGTGCCGGTTCCGCCACAAGACAACGACTTAGATACAGGGGCAAAGGTTGAGCCGGCCGATGAGCAACCGGTCCCTGAGGTGAAAATGGCTGAGGAAGAACTGACAACTCAAGCCCAAGAAGAGCCAAAGGGAGATTCCGAACCGGCTGACAAGATTCCAGAAGAGGAGGATAAGCCTGTCGAAGAGGAGCGCATTGAGACTCCTGCAGCTTCTGACGATAAGGCAAGTGAAGATGCCAAACCAGCAGAAGAGCCACCCGCCCCTACGCCCGTAGCCGAAGATGAGCTCAACCAGTCACCCGCCGCTGCACAGGAAGAATCCAAGGAAGTCGCTGCAGCCGACGAAGCTACGGAAGAGGCACCAGTCACAGAAGTCATACCTACTTCCGAGGAGCCTCCGGCCGGTGATGCAGTCTCTACTGACGACAAGGCAGCTGATGACCCCAAGAATCTTGAAGAAATCGCGACACCAACAGCGCAGGAACCTTCTCCGCCAGAAGGGGAGGGAGAAGTGAAACCCGCAGAAGAAGCAGCAGCCCCGGATCCTGAGGACACCACTACCAAACCTGTTGATGACTCTGCTGATGCACCTCCTGCTGAAGCAGAAAAGAGAGAAGACGAACCAACCAAAGCCACTACCAAGGAAGATACGAGGGCGAAAGAAGATGAAGAAAGCAAGGACACTCTCGGACCAATTCCAAGGACTAAGAGGCCAGCCAAGAAAGGTGAGGAAAACGGTTCATTACAAAACATTTCTTTTGATTTTACACAAGAGTCGGGGGATTTCATGGAGTTGCTTTCAGACGATACCCAGAAACTTCAAGAAACACAAGGCTACGAGGAGAACACAGAACTCGAAGGAAACGCTCACTGCCCGAGCCAGTCGTCAGCGACTGAAGTACCGGGCGAACCGAATAACCATACTATTACAGAAATCATGATGCCAGGACTACAAAAGGAGATCAATGCAGCAGCGGATCAAAACTCCGCACCTCTGGAATCTGTGGAGGACGCCGAAGATCTTGATCTTGATCTTGATCTACATGGTAGCGATCTGGTCGAGAACGAGAACCCCCCAGCCACCACCACCACCAGCGCTAGAGCCCCCACAACACGCGCTCCACAGGAACAGGGGACTCCGGACCAATCAGCAGGCATCATCAGGGAAATTGTTGCTGAGGACTCTACTGCTACTGCAACCCCCCAGCCTCTGCAGTCGGAGACTGAGACACTTGCTGGGGACCCAGAGCCAGAGCCATCTTACAATACTCATGATGGCAATGAGAAATCTGATAGAATGGAATCAGATTTACCAGCCGCATATGCTCGTAGCACATCTTCAGCCTCAGCTTCGGCAATTTCTGATGATGATTCAGAAACTTCAGCGCCTTCGCACATAGCAGCTGAGAAACCCCGAATACACCCTCTCAATGACAGAGACAGCATCAGTCATGTCGAAGCAGATACCAACAAGTCATTTTCAGGCCTATTACAGCCTATTGATACACTGGAAATCGCCCACCAACCCAGGATTTTGGAAACCGACTTCGGCAACGTACTGCCGACTTCTCGAGAACTGCCTCAGGAGTCTCAGGCGAGCCTCATAGGTCCTGATAAGGAGGACACAAATTCCAATCTCTCGGATGATGAATCCATTGATGATGATGATGATGATGAAAAGTCGGAATCAGAGGAGCCATTACAGAAATCCCAGGTCCCAAGCCATACTCAAAATCTGGAACAGCTGCAGGCCACAGAGTCAGCCAAAACTCAAGAACTCGACACGATCCTGGATGATGACCCCAAGCATGAGGGCTTTGGTCAAACGAGAGAAACTGTTCTCGAGGAAACGAAGAGTGATATTGCCTCCAACGTCAGTTCACTAGATGATTCTGAAGATGATGACCATGAAGCGTCCAAGTCTATCGTGGACAGACTCTCTCCTGCAGCCGCCAGCCCTGCCGCTCCTTATCAGAAAAGTTTTCAAGATGCCGACTCAGATGACGATACAGACGATGATGTCAGTAAGATTGACCGGCAGAGTGCATCCTCACGACGTTCCTCAATTGACCACTCCTCTGAATTTGCTACTAAACGGGATCTAAAAGTTCAGGAAGACGGCATTTCCTCTCAATTACACGAACCTGCTCCAAGACAAGACGAACTTGCTGAAATTGTTGGTGAGACTGGTCAACTCAACGATACCGACTCTGAGGATGACTCAGACGACGAACAATCTGAAGCTGGCCCTGAAGTTGAGACAACAAGCGACCTTAAGAAACCAGGTGATTCGAGCCAGGAGTTGAATCGAAGTGTTGCCTACGGACACGCTCCACCAGTTGAGGCTGTATCGGCGGCTGTTGATGAAGACGATTCTGCGTCAGATAAAGACAACGAATCGGATTCCGAGCATGCTTCAGACGAGCCAAGTCTCCCATACAGCAACAGATCTTTGCATGCCCTACAAGCTGGAGCATTCGAGGTAGCTCTTGAGGACAGCGATGATGACGATGACGATGATGATCTATCCAATGCATATCAAGGCCAAAGTATTAACAGAGGAACCTCGACTGCCCCGGAGCCAACACTTACTTCAAAGGCTTCTGACGCCGACTATCGATCTCAACCAAGTGACGAAGCCTCAAAGGCTCCGCTTGAGTTCCCTGCACCCGCTTCGCCGGTTGTAGACCAAACAAAGCTCTCAGAAATGGCGGAGCACGTCGCAGTTGAAACCGAGGAGCTTGAACTATCCGACTCTGCTTCGTCCGTGTCCCAGGAATCAGGTGCATTAGGGAAAGACATCTCAAATCTTCGGCCTCAATCGTATTCCCCGAATCCTAAGCTATTGCGTTCTACGCCGGAGACTGTTTTGCCGGAACATCCACTCCCTACACAAATTGAAGCCATCACAGCACCTGAAGTCTTTCATGCTATATCTAGGTCTTCGTCACCTGAAGTTGTAGTAGAGAAACAGCTCCACGAGGCACCAGCCCCTATCACATTGCAGGAGCTGTCTGATTCAGACAGCGAGTCTGAGGCCGAAGAAGAGAACGAAGTTCAAGTCCGAGCTCCATCCCCACATTCTATCGTCCTCGAAGAAGACCATGAATCGGATTCTGAATCTGACGATGAATCGGAACACGATGAGCCAAAAGCTTCTGTACTCCCGAAAGCCCCGACTCCTGATATCGGACCAGTCTCTGAGGAATTGGCAGTGCCTGGTGCCCTTAGAGATTCTGCAGCTCTGGAAGACAATGAATCCTTGCAAAAGGAGCCGGAAGATGAGGCCTCAGAAGTGCCTGACGCCGAAGTCGATTTTAGAAATGGGCACGTTGCTGGCTTTGCAGAAAACGATGTGGACCAGAGGCATGCAGAAGAAACTACAACTGTGTCTGACGACGAAAGTGACGACGACACTCATGTTTCCAGAGATGTCTCTCCGATCGGCATTGGCAGGATTGTAGCACCGCGCAATTTCGAGCAAACGACTTCAGCACAGACAACTCAAGGTCCTGAATGGAGCGAAGACAACTCTGAGAATGACCAACCAATGCATGACGCCAAGGGCGAGGGACTATCAGCTATTCAACTTCCTGAAGCATCTTCGGAGGTAACTGGGACAATCGGTGATGAGGATCGTGGTCTAAATGACAATGGATTGGGCACTGGTCACTCTCAAGACCAACAAATTCCGTCATCGGACCAGCCTTTATATGAGGTCAAGACCCCAGACACAGACGACACCCAGCTTTCAGAACCGCAGCCTGCACAAACGGCTGAACTGAAGCCAATGAAACTCAATCGGCCTGAACATGTAGCCGTTAAGGTTGTCGACATCCCCTCGCGTGATAAAGGCAAGGCGGTTGCTACTGTGCCCGAGAGCCCAAAGAGATCCAGTTCTAGATCACGTTCAACACGCTCCTCCCGCACTGAACCTCCCCGGACCTTTTTGACGCAACAGCAGCGACCACGAAGATCACTAAGAGTCCGTCCGGTGACCGAAATCTACACCAAAGACCCCATTTTCGTGCCTGCCGTGAGCCGGCCGAGTGATGCCAGACCTACAGAACGGCCTCAGCCCCCTCGTGCTGAAAGCGAACCGGCCAAAGTGCCGGTACGTCCCCCACTTGGCCGCCCTTCTTTGGAGACACAAGGTGAATCTTCAAAGTCAGCATCACAGATAGGAGTTGCTCCCAGACCTCATTCGTTCCAAGCCGACGGCGAGTCGTCCAGAGCTGCTGCAAAACATGGTCTCAGGCATGCGACGGTGGCTGTTGATGAAGGGCTTAGAGATGCTGCACTTCGAACTCGTGCTTCAACTGATTCGCTCGAAGAATCAGAGACTCAGAGGGCACCCAGTCCTGGCATCGTGATTCCTGATGCAGACATGATTGATCTACAGCGATCTCGCACGTTGAGGCGAACACGGAAGAAGTCGATTCAACGTGCTGAGGATACTTTGGCAGCAGCTGTAGTCATTTATGCCACCGCTGAGGCGCTGAGTCCTCCTGGTAGCCCATCACCCTTTGATCAAATAAGGGATAGAAATCTACCTAATCTGGAGTATCAGATGAATACGGAACCTAATGACTACAACTTTCCAGTTGTTTCTACACCACGGGGGAGCTTTGAGGATGAACTCGATGAGTTTCACAAGTCTAATGCTGACTTGTTTGCAGACGACAGGAGCAGAGAATCTGACTCGTCGCGCAGCGATAGAGATAAAGACAGACATCGCAGGCGCCGACAATCGCACCATTCACAGCGTTCTGACGGTAGCCGCGGTGAAGAAGACCGAGAGCATAGATATCGCACCGAGGACGAAAGGCGAGCTCATCGATCTCGAGATGGAGACGAGAGTCGCCGCCGAAGGCATTCTCATCGCGACGACGAATCTCGCCATCGTCGCCACCGCGACGAAGAAGAAATGCCGTCCCGTGACTCACGTGGTGAAGCCGATGCGAAGTCTAGAAGTTCTCGTGGATCTGAAGAATCGAGAACCAAGGGCTATCGCCGTGACGAAGATTTGCGACCGCGCGAATCCCGTAGAGTTGAAGAACCTGCTTCGCGTAGCCTCCCCCAGGAAGACGAGGGCAGGGAGCGTAGAAGGCGATCCTCTGGTACTCATCACAGGCGCCACCGCGCTGATACGGCCGAGTCAGGCCCACCCGGCACACCTCCCAGAACACCCAGACGAGATAGCGGTTTCTCTGCCGACAACAGTTCTGGAAGTTCTGGTCGCAAATGCCGAACAGCAGATGAACAAGCCGCGCACGATAGACGCAAATCAGAAAGGCCAGAGCGACGAATGCGGGAGGAATCTGACCGAAGACGCGAACCTTCGCGCTACCGTGAGTCACGACAGGAGGAGAAGGAGAGGGAGAGACGAAGCAAGGGCAAAGAGCCCGAACGTCAGCCCGAACGTCAGCCAGAGCCCGAGCCGGAACCACAGCCGGAACCCGAGGTGGAACGTCATCACCGCTCACGTCGACAAAGCCACTCTAGCAGGCCCCGGCATGAGGAACCCAAAGAGCGCCTACGAGAAGAGTCAGTTCCGCCTGAGGCGAAATTTTCAGCCACCAAGAACTCTGAGGACGTCTTTGATGACGATCCACCACCTCGCGAGGAGCCTCCAGCTGCAGAGCCAGTAAGAGAACGAACAAGAGATCTCCCGCTAGAGGACTCACCTAGACGGACCTCGACACGACATAGACGCACCCGTCCTTCCACTGACGAGCCACGTCCTCGATCATCACGCCGTCCACGTGATGACCCTCCCCCTGAACCCCCGCGAGACAAGGACAGAGACAGGGAAAGAGTCAGGGAGAAGGAGAGGACGAGAGACAAAGAGCAAGAACCTCGGCCTGTCAAGCACGTCAGAATGGATACAGAGGATACGCGCCGCAAAGCGAGACACGAAGAGCGACGCAGGGCACAGATTAAGGAGGAAGACAGGAAGCCATCGGGCATTAAGGGGGCGTTCAAGAAACTTTTCAGCAAGTCTTGAACGTGAGAAGAATGGGAAAGAGGACCGATTGCCTTTAAGTTGGCTATAAGTCCTGACGAGAATTGCTGTAATGTGCGTATATGTAACGATAGGGAAGGGGATTGGGTTTCATTTTGGGTTTGTTGACATGATGATTTTGTTCTGAAGTTACGAACGACATGCTTGCTTTACGCCACAATTGCTATATAGATTGACGACAATTGATGATTCTAGTTTAATGAATTTACTTTCCAGGTCGGATTTGTCTGCAAGATAGTTTTGTGGCTGTGGTATATCCTACGCCTCGTACGATCTCCTGTGTAGAGGTTGGTCCCAGCATGCTCATTTGACATTTGTATGATACTGCATATCCATGAAACTCCGCTTTGGTGTGAGGGCCTTGAATCCAATCATGCCGGACCCTCAACCATGATTGAGGCAAAGGAGCGGCGATATTCTGATATTATTGGCGAATACGCTGTCCATGAAGTAGATGGCTTCACTCTGGGGCACGAGATCTAGTCCCTCCGTGGTGTATAAAATGTCGGTCATCTCCTCCTGCTCCCCTCAGTTATGAGATTAGTCTTTTGGTCCTCAAACAAATTTTCCAATTCGATTTGGCCATCACAATGCATTCAAGTTTGGTTCTTTTGGCAGCCCTTGCTGGGCGTGCCATTGCCACCCCTTGCCCACCCTGGATGGGCGTACATCGTTCGTCATGGGTATCGGCTTCCACCAGACTGGATTCTGTTCTCGCTGGGATGCCGAAGACCATGTATCCCGGGGGGTTGACAGTTCCTCCTAATGGCGCTCCAGCTCCCGCTCCTGCTGCCACCGGCACTGGGAAAGGGACTGCTGCAGCCTCACCAGCTACTGTTGACGCCGACAAGGAGTCAACGACCGAGGCGGCCTCTTCTTCTACAACCTCGGCCTCCCCAGCTAGTGTCTCCTCAACAGAAGATGTGTCGGTGACGCAGACTACTACAACTATCACCGTAACTCCCACCGCCACTCCTTCTACATCGACCACTGTTCCTAAATCGGCCGCTGCTGCATCTACCGATGAGACCACTGACGACGATACAAGCCTGGAACGCCGTGACGAGGATGATGAGAACTCTGAAAAGCAGGTCGATGAAAAGGAAGACCTGAAGAAAAGCTCTAAAGAGGCGGCCCTCGAGCTGGAGGAGGCGTACGACCTGCAGGACGCCTTCGAAAAAGCCGTCCTCAAATGGGCTGAAGCTCAAAAGGAGCACGAGAGGCAGCGCAAGGTTCTGCGAAAAATCGAGGCTGAAGTCAAACGCAGGATAAACGGTGCCCTTGATTTGGTGGGAAAGATCAAGGACAAGGAAGATTCTGCGACGTCAAAGGAGGAGCAGGCGAAGACAGCGGAGGCAAAACCTAAGAACATGATCAAGCGCGATGAGGGAGATGGTGGCGGATGTGGATGCGGACACAATACCAAGCGCGGGGAAGCGCAAGATGAGAGAGATGGTCGCGGATGCGGACGCAAAACCAAGCGCGGAATCTACGGATATCCTTCGCGCGTCGAGCAGGATATCAGAGGTCCCAAGTATGAACAAGCGGAGGACGAAATATATGACAGTATTGGAAAGCAGCTCGAGAAAGGTCTTGCAAAGAAGGAGAAGAGTGACAGGCCAATATACCTGATCACTGAATCGATGAAGGTCTACAAATGCTCCAGACCCAATGGATGCGACCTGTACGATTTCCAAAATATCGACGTGGAAGCCGACGACAGACATCATTTCAAGCAAGTCGGCAAGGAGACCCAAACAGGCAAGGAAGAAAAGCTATCTGAGAAGGGGGTAAAGGAAAAGAAGAAAGACGAACAGAAGCATGAACCTGAGTCTGATAGCCTCATGCTTGCTGGTGGAGACGAGAAGAAACAATACGAGCGCATCTCAGCACTCTACATGCAATACCGCGGCATGCTTGTCAAGCCCATCCAGAAGGATCTCGATCCTATCCTCAAGAGCTCCAAGTACAAGGAAGACAAGGACATGGCGGCGCAGTACCAAAAGGGCAACGAGCGAGAGCAGCGTAAGCGACTGACTCGACTCTACATGGACTATCGCTACATGCTTGTGTCCAAGTGGCAGAAGGCACTTGATCCTATTCTTCATGATGGATCTTCCGATTAGTTGAGGGGGTGGATTTGTACTAGGCCCTGAGTTGGCAAGATTGACAGAGAACTGGTAGTAATTAAAAATATTTGCTTTCATTTTTTAATGTGTTTCATGAAGGATCATATCAGGATTTAGCCAGGATAGGATGCATCAAGTTGCCGAAAGTTTGCATGCTTCAGGGGCTGTATGCTTACCTCAGGTATGAACTCGGTGTGGAAAACATCCTGTAAAGCGTATTTCTTGTCGTAACTCGTAGATTATACCTGATCGGTAGGAACGGCCGAGTACGTG
This sequence comes from Fusarium sp. MBC 181, assembly GCA_030772735.1. Taxonomy (NCBI): domain Eukaryota; kingdom Fungi; phylum Ascomycota; class Sordariomycetes; order Hypocreales; family Nectriaceae; genus Fusarium; species Fusarium sp. MBC 181. The sequence continues at coordinate 48,425 of JAPHDB010000166.1, read as the reverse complement.
ACGGTGAGAAAGATGGATCAGCGTGTTCAGAATGGAGGGTGAAGCAGATGTCAAGGGGCTAGAGAACCAAGTAGAAAGTCACTCGAAAATCTGAAGGAGAAAGCGGCACTTCTGAACGGCAATTCTGTCTTGTCAAGACACAGTCGGGTCAATAATGGGCGTGGAAGTGAACTTTATGTAGCAAGGATCAAGTTGACTGAGGAAGAATCAAGCAACACTCAACTGTATGGAGCATGTTTCACACTCTTACAGTGTGCTTAACACTTTATGAATCGTCTCCTGTTCTTGATAAAAAGATTTAACAACTTGAAGGGACCCAATTATGTCAAAGAAGATGCACGTCTCGTCTAGAATGTCAAAACTTGACCACAAAAATTCAAACTCAGTCAGGGTACTCGCCAGTAGCAGGGACATAATTGTACACTAAGGATCACATCGATGTTAAGGAAGCAGTTGAAGTGTACAACTTATCCACAAAAGACCATAACATAATACATGTACGTCGAGGTTTGACGGCACGGGAGCCGGTAGCAAGGATGACAGGAGCCTGGATAGTAATTGCACACCATTCCGGTATGCGACAGCATCCAGAAACGTAAAGAAACCCCTCAATGGAGAAGTTTGAATCGGAAAGACGGACAATATGACGATGCCGAGTCAAATGGAGGAAATAGATGCTTCAAGGTAGTAGAGGTAGAGGTAGAGAGATAGGCTCTGCAGGATGGAATGTCGTTGACGGAGTCGAGGCTTAGCTTCATGCACGATTCGTATAGCATACCCTGGTCAGGTGCGTAAGACGGTTAGGGCGATATCCGTACAAGCGAGCGATGAGGCTCAAAGGTGAAGGCATAGATTGTCTGGGGGAATGGGGATGTTTGAAATTTGGTGTCCAACATCAAGATGACATCCCTGTCAAATCGCTATACGAATCGTGCATTAGCGTGGAACTCTATGATTGGTGCGTAGAATTATCTGGGGCTGAGAGTGCTGAGTACCTGATAATCTGGTGATATCCCACCAGGATTTAAGGTACCTCAATTTCCATCTGCATGGATCGGCTCCTTTGCCTGTCAAGCCTTGACGCTGATAGGCTGTATCCCCTGAGGGAAATTGGCCCGGAGGCGCAAAGAGTGAGCGCGCCAATCGTACAACACGTTTTCTTATTCGGATTCTCCATCGCGAGAATTGAATTTAGTTGCCTTCCATTGCAGTATGGCTTCGGGTTGGTTGGCCATCGCACACCCCTCCACTAATTTTCCATTCTAATTAATTACTGTCGGGTACTGTTTTTTCCCTCCCCTGATCCTCCAGAAAAGAACAAGATCTTGATATATCATCATTTTCAAAGATTGTCCACTGCGGATACTCAGCCTGATCGGGGATATTTTCTTCACTGCCCTAGTCCTCCATTGGAGGTCGCCGTCACCGCTCGCTCCTCTTCGTGGTCCACCCCCTACACTAGGTAACTATTTGTTTTGTTTGCTTCCGAGGGAGGGACCACGTCTGCATTCGCATCTGCATCTTTTGTCAACCCAAAGTGCAACCGAGGCGCCCAATTGCTTCTCTTGTCTCTGCTTTATGCGCGCACTGTGAGACAAGGTCAAGCACAGTCTATTGTCAAAGCCTGATTGACAATCGGGCTCCCATCTCTTTCCTAGCCACCTTTGCAAATATATATAGGTTCTCTTGAACCCCGTTATTCAAGATGTCGTCAAGATATTCTCTACGTCAAACGCCTAGGTTTGTCTACCTTCATTAAACTCGACTACACCATAGACTAACATTGCGTTTACAGGAAGAAGGAACTCTTCGAGGGCATGGTAGAGACTCCTACTCGTCGTTCACGTTCAGCGCGCCGCCAGACTTCTCAACCCCTTTCAGACGTCGAGACCGACTCCCCTGTTGAACCAGTGCCCCAACCCATACGCCGACGAACCGCCAGATTTACAGAGGAACTCGACGACGAGACAGATTCTGACAACATGGGAGCTGTCAACAGAGCTATCAACGGCAAGACCAATGGCCATGCCAATGGCAATGGCAATGGCTATACTAATGGAGACGCGACCAATGGCCATGCCACCAATGGTCATGCTACTAATGGCCATGCTACTAATGGCCATGCCACTAATGGTCATGCTACATCCAACGACGCTTCTGGCGCGGCCCCTGTCCAGGCCGTCATGGAGAAGACCGAGGGCGTCTCTCACGATCCTCATGTTGTCGATGGTTGGAGACCTGGCCAGGACGCCAAGATCGACTACTCCGGAGAGTTCGAATTTGGTGGTTCTCTCGGTACTGCTGCCATGATGACTCTCTTCCCCGTTCTCATGTGGTATATGTGGATTGGTGCTACCTACTACGACGGCAAGTTTCCCACCAGGGCAGAAGGTCAGTCTTGGGGCGAGTTCGGCGCTCATCTTGCCAACCTTGTCTACACTGGCGCATATCCTCGTCTTCAGGTCTGGGCTTGGTACTGGTCCTATCTCATTGTTGAAGGTGCTTTCTACTGCCTTCTCCCTGGTGTTTGGGGCTACGGTAAGCCTCTCCCTCACGAGGGAGGCAAGCAACTGCCTTACTACTGCAACGCTTACTGGAGTCTCTACACCACCCTGGCCTGCCTTGCTGGTCTGCACTTCTCCGGTCTCTGGCCTTTGTACAACGCCATTGATGAGTTTGGCCCTCTCCTGTCCGTCGCTATTCTGAGTGGCTTCCTTGTCAGCATTGTCGCCTACTTTTCTGCTCTCTGGCGTGGCAAGCAGCACCGCATGACTGGCTACCCCATCTACGATTTCTTTATGGGTGCCGAGCTGAACCCCCGTATGTTTGGCATTCTTGACTTCAAGATGTTCTTCGAGGTTCGCATGCCCTGGTACATCCTCCTCATCCTCAGTCTTGGCACTGCCGCTCGGCAGTACGAGCAGTACGGCTACGTTTCTGGTGAGGTTTGGTTCCTTGTCATGGCTCACTTCCTCTACGCCAACGCCTGTGCCAAGGGTGAGGAGCTCATCATCACCACTTGGGACATGTACTACGAGAAGTGGGGTTTCATGCTCATCTTCTGGAACCTGGCTGGTGTTCCCCTGTCCTACTGCCACTGCACCATCTACCTCGCTAACCACCACCCCGATGTGTACCGCTGGAACCGTGGTATCCTCGCCGCCATGTACGTTGGCTACCTTTTCTGGTACTGGGTCTGGGACAGCTGCAACAGCCAGAAGAACCGCTTCCGTGCCATGGAGAAGGGCAAGCTTGTCCTGCGCAACACCTTTCCCCAGGTTCCTTGGCAAACCCTTCACAACCCCAAGACCATCGTCACACCCCAGGGAACTATCCTAGTTGACGGTTGGTACGGCCTTGCTCGCAAGATTCACTACACTGCCGATGTGTGGTTTGCTGTTTCTTGGGGTCTGATTACTGGTTTTGAGAGCCCCTTCCCCTGGTTCTATCCGGTCTTCTTTTGCTGCATGATCGCTCACCGAGCCGCTCGTGACATTCACCGCTGCCGTCGCAAGTATGGTGATGCCTGGCTCGAGTATGAGCGACGTGTTCCTTACCTCTTCATTCCTGTAAGTCTATTTGCCAAAATCCTTTTTTTTCCGAACTCGTTTCTAACATTTCTCAGTACGTTATCTAAGGAATTGTCGAAATTTGCATTGAGCCTATCAAAACTTATTTCTTAAGGACCATATTCGCATCCATTATTATCACCAATTGGCTCTTATTGCCATCAATGGTGTTTTGTCGAACGGACAAATGTGCAATGGACTCAAGCACGGGACGCCGCATGATGAACAAAAGGGGTAATCTACGCATGAAGAGACGAAGAGACGTAATACAAGAGGAGGTTTGAAGGCTGGACATGAGGTTCCAATGATTTTGGAAACGATCGGACTTCCTTCGGGGGTTCTTAGACCTTGTAATTATTATACTTGTTTATATACTTGCTATCATTAGTTTTGGTTAGAAAAAAATAATGTTTCAATCATTCCAAATCAACAGTCACAAGTTGAGGTAACAATACTACTGACACCAAGCAAGTATTGACGCGTATCAGTGGTCGATGCAGCGTTACGTTGACGTTCATAGCTCAACAGTAAATAATAACAAATGCAATGCGAGAAACAATTAGCAATAGCATACACTGATTACTCGAGTTCCCTTCACCGTCTATGATGAGAAGCCACCCAGAGAATAACACGCGCATTGACAGTATTTTACAGAAACCATACTCATTGCGTACCAGCCCCCCTCTTCTTCCTAATAAAAACATAACAAGAGCTCGAGTCCATTATCCCATTTCCATGCGCAAAAAGGGCAGATGCAAGATCAACCCTGACCATGCGCCCACGTCTCCGATTCCCTGCTCCTAGATCCTGATCTAGAACAGGAAGCAGGGAAAGTTGTAACGCCATATATGATCTCATTCATTTATGCCATGCCATGCCAAAGAACAGCTCGTGTCTTTGAGTGCGTTCTTGTCAAGCTGAGTTCCAAGCAGGCGTTGTCGTGTTGGTCCTCTAGCAGACAGCGTCGACGTTGGCCTTGGAGTTCATGAGCAGAGCGACAATAAGACCGTAAAGACCTGCGAAAGAATGTTAGACAACTGGAGGCTTTCGAGCAAGCAGAACAAAAGGACGTACCGAGGACTTCAGCGAAAATGAGAATCAGAATCATTCCGACGAAGAGACGGGGCTGTTGGGCAGTTCCTCGGACACCAGCATCACCGACAATACCAATGGCGAAGCCAGCAGCGAGACCTGCAAGACCGACGGAGAGACCAGCACCGAACTGAATGAAGCTAGTGAACAAGGGAAGATCCTGCTTGAGACCATCGGAGATAAGAACGGAGACGACAAGACCGTAGATACCGATAATACCAGCCATAATGACGGGAACAATGTCTGTAAGAGTTAGTATTGGACGGTTCCTAAAATGGCGATGCTGAAGGGTTGCGTACTCTTGACGATCAGGTCGGGGCGGAGGACACCCATAGCGGCGATACCGACACCAGACTTGGCGGTACCGTAAGAGGCACCAAGGCAGGTGAAGACAATGGCGCAGGTGCAGCCCATGGCACCGAAGAAGGGCTAGATGAAGGTCAGTCATATGCATTTCGATGGTAAACCGATATTGTCGACCGCCTCACGATGCGAGGTTAGGCGTCGCGAGGTGACGTCGACGGTACGGATGACGTGGTGGACTAACCGAGTAAACGGGGCTACAAAGGCGCGCATGTTAGCTTCAATCATCAATAATAATGCTATGCGAGGCCATGTCGATAGTTTTTCGCGTTGGACGATGATGCCAGAAGCTCCGTGTGATGCATAGGTAGCTTGGTGATGACGGGGGCAAGGAGGCGCGCAAGCACATACCAAAGTTCGCTAACCATCTTGACTGTTGTTACGCGAAATGGAGCAGATGTCAATCGGAGAAAGTCTTAGAAGAAAAAGGCGTAAGATGCGTAGAAACGACGGACGAGCTGAGTTATCGGGAGATGGATTCGTTGAACGACGGGCCGGTTGCTTGAGACGAAGATGTCGAGGTAAGGTGTGCTTGTTAAGGTCTCATTCCAGGTTGGCGTCTGGTTGGCGGCAAGTTTTGCTGTACTCTGGTAGGAGGGAGAGCACGGGGAACCTTACATAAGACGCCACGGGGCTCCAGGTGTTTCGGATTAAAGATAGACCATACGCTAGTTACTACCTGGTGGATCGGTGAGTCCAGTGGATTCTGAAAGCCTCGCATGCACCAGCCACACAAGGCTCGCCGCCACAAGTGAAATTTTCCGCCTCGGCGCATATGCTTCTAACTTTTTTTTTTCTCTTCCTCTTCTCTTGACTCTGTCGATACATCTCCAACCCACCATTCCCAACATCAATCTTTAGTCCTCGGGGCGAGCCAACGCAAGGAACCCTGAATTATACCATCTTGTACGTTCGATACAATCACCGCCGACCCGCGAATATCTCAACCGCCTTCCTCAGACCAGCTACTGACCGCCCGTCAATAGAATCTTTCCTCAACGCAAACCTCGGTTTTAAATCTCCAAAATGTCTGAGAGTGCTGCCTGGCCCCTTGCCGATCAGAAGCTCGAGCAGGAGCTTCTTGATCTCGTTCAGTCTTCTCAGCGTAAGTGCCCTTTGAGCTGCTTCATGAGAGATTGTTGCTAACTTCTTGCGCAGATGCTCGCCAGCTGAAGAAGGGTGCTGTAAGTGTTGCCTAGCTTGCAACTACGTCTCAACCCTCACTAACAACGATGTAGAACGAAGCCACCAAGACCCTTAACCGTGGTGTTTCTGAGCTTGTCATCCTCGCTGCTGACACTCAGCCTCTCGCTATTCTCCTCCACCTCCCTCTTCTCTGCGAGGACAAGAACGGTGAGCGCAATTGGTCAATTCATATGTCGATATGTTTCTAACTTGTGTCTGATAGTCCCCTACGTCTACGTCAGCAGCAAGATGCACCTCGGCCGTGCCTGCGGTGTCAGCCGTGCTGTCATCGCTGCCAGCATCACCAGCAACGACGCCAGCGAGCTTGCCGGCCAGATCCGAGCCATGCGTGACAAGGTCGAGCGCCTCGCTATCTAAGATACCCAAGGAGATGAGGAGGAAAGCAAAAGATGGAATTATTTTCGTCTATGGGCAGACGGTTCTGAAAGGCCGTTAGTTGACGCTTAGATCCGTTGCAGACTTTTGATGCTTCGGGCTCATGTATCTGGTGCAATGATTGGTGTGTGAAATTGAGGCCTTCTTTGGGTAAAATAGTAATATCATCAACTGTCTCGACGAAAACGCAATACGAAAACGAGCTAAAGTGGATATGTCAAATTATTTTCTGACGCGAATGCGATTTCGGCGGCTCTTTGGCGCTATATACTGTACAGTGGTCACAGCGAACTGCCAAGTTATGACGTCTCCACTGCCAAAAACGATTAAACTGATGCGGTCATATCTGATTTCTGTCAAGTGAACTGCAGCTTCCATCCATGCCCTGGCTCTTTCTGCCGCTGGTTTGTAACTCAACTTTGTACCTCTTCTTGTTGCTTGATCGTCAATCTCTTACTATCGTTCCCCTGTCGTTGCTTCTGAGTGCCCATTTACCATCGCTAACAAAGTTGCGTGCCCCGCACAATGCCTGCCATCGCTCGCAAGCTCCTCATCTGCGCAGCGATTGATGGGCTTGTAATACAGCCTCTTTCCTCCAAGGGCCAACGACCTTTTCAACCCGTACGAGTTAAATACGGAGACGCGTCAATCTCTCATGTCCCACGCGAACATGTGCCAGACGATTCCAAACCAGATTCGTCGTTCGAAGCTTTCGGAGTGATCGGTATGCGATCTTGTGGCGCTTACGAGCCTGACATATGTCATGTAAGATCCAGACTAATTGTTTTGGAAATTTAGGCCTCATCACTGTATCAAAATTAAGCTACTTGGTGACCATCACCCGGCGCCAGCAGGTCGCACAAATTTGCGGTCATCCCATTTACGTCGTTACCGAAGTCGCCGTCACCCCTTGTACGTCGAAGGGGGGTGCTGAAGAAGCCATAAGGAGAACCTCGGATCACTTATCACGCCAATCAAGAGACTCGGGGAACGAAAGTGATAGCAGCGAAGAAGACGTCGAATTTCCTTCCAGGGCATCAGATGAAGTGGACGACGCCGTTATTGAGGACGGCGATGCGAGGCCCGGTTCGGCCACGAGCCGCGTTGCTGAAGATGTAATTCGCAGAAGGGGAAGCTATGGCCGATTTGCGCAGCGCTGGTTCAGCCGAAGTGGCTGGACTTTGGATCAAAAGAGGAACATGGGCTTGAGCAATGCTCCAAAAGTTCCAGAAACCGGTTCTGCCGCAACTGAGACCTCAGACCAGACTCAAGAGGGCCTTAAACAAATCGCGCCCAGTGAGCCTGAACTTTTGCCAAAATTGCTGCGAACTGCTCAAGTTCTTTTCGGCTCATCCCGAAGTTTTTACTTCTCTTATGATTTTGATCTCACTCGTTCTCTAGACGAGAGATCTGTGCCTCCAAACACTGAGACTCCCTTGCATAATCAGGTCGACGAGGTGTTCTTTTGGAATCGTCACCTCTTACAGCCATTTACATCAAGTGGGCAAGATTGCTTAGCATTACCGTTGATGCAAGGTTTTGTGGGACAGAGGGCCTTTGTCGTGGATAATCAACCTCCTCAAAATGATGACAAGGGCAAAGACTCGGTCGAGCTTTCCGATCTTTCGCCTTCAAAAGAGCACTCGGATTTCCCAGGACTTGGAAGTTCTAGAGCTTCTATTGATCTTCGTCCTTCGGAGAAGAAGTACCTCATAACAGTGATTTCGCGCCGGTCCACGAAAAGGGCTGGTCTACGATACCTACGCCGAGGCATTGACCAGGACGGTTTCGTTGCGAACATGGTAGAGACTGAACAGCTTCTTTCCACGCCTACCTGGGATCCTTCTTCAAACATATACTCATTCTTGCAAGTAAGGGGCAGTATTCCTCTTTTCTTTACACAGTCCCCGTATGCTTTCAAGCCCACCCCCATACAGCAACACTCCAAGGAGGCCAATCAAACTGCATGCCGTAAGCATTTCGAGAGCCTGTCTAGAAATTATGGAAAACTTCAAATAATCAACTTGGTGGAGAAGCATGGAGTCGAATCGATTATTGGTTCTGCATACGAGAAAGCGATAGAAGACGTCAACAAGGGGACAACCCAGGATCACGAGATACCATTCGAGTGGTTTGACTTTCATGCGGCTTGCAAGGGCATGAAGTTCGAAAACGTCAGCATGCTTTTGGATCAGCTAAGAGATAAAATTGAGAGCTTTGGCAGTACCAAACAAAATGATGGTAAGCAACTAGCCCGACAACAAGGCGTCTTCAGAACCAACTGCATGGACTGCCTCGATCGCACCAACGTTTGCCAGAGCTCGTTCGCGAAGCATATGCTTGAAGTCCAGCTCAAGGAGGAAGGATTTGATATGAGTGCACAGACTGACCAGGTCACGGCTTGGTTCAACACCCTCTGGGCAGACAATGGCGATGCAGTTTCAAAACAGTATGCGTCAACAGCGGCGATGAAGGGTGATTATACAAGAACACGGAAGAGGGATTATCGTGGGGCTTTGAATGATCTGGGTCTCGGTCTTGCAAGATACTACAGCGGGTATGTCATGGGCCTCATGTCTTCGGTTTATTGATTGACTGCTAACCAAAACAGCATGGTCAATGACTATTTTAGTCAGGCAGCCATTGATTTCCTCCTTGGAAACGTAACGGAAAGGATTTTCGAAGAGTTTGAAAGCGATATGATGACAAAGGACCCAGCCGTTTCTATCACCAAAATGAGAGAACTGGCTGTCGAGCTGTGCCAGAAACGAGTAATAGCTGATGAGAAGGAAGAGTTCCATGGCGGATGGGTGCTCCTCAGCCCAACCACACCCGACACCATTAGGTCTTGGCCGCTGGAAGAAGTTGTTCTTCTACTTACAGACGCGGCTCTCTATTCGTGTCGTTTTGATTGGAAGTCCGATAAGGTATCGTCCTTCGAGCGTGTTGAACTCGACAGCGTCACGAGTATCAAGTACGGCACTTATATCACCTCCACGATCTCTCTTTCCCACGTCGACGAAATCAAGAATGCCGGCTTTGTGGTGACGTATAGTCCCGGCAAGAGTGATATTCGACGTACCAACACACGGACCCTTTCAAGTCACGGTGCAGTGCCAGGGAAGGAAAACCCAGCAGAGCAAAAGGATGCTAGCTTACCGGCCAGCTTAGCCAACCTGCTCACAAGCAAGACTTCTTCAGCGTCGCCTCTAAGCGTTCGCCGTCTTGTCTTCAAGGCAACCAACATGGATTCATCCGTCGCTGTCTTGGGCGATGACGGACCGAAGCAAACAGAAACCCAGCAGGTATCCACGATCTGTGGTGATATTGAGCGACTGGCGCTGGAAAGACAACCAAGGCATCCGGAAGAAGAGCGAAAGACTCTTGTAGAGACAGGCTCCATCATTTCTCTTGAGGAGGCGAAGAAAAACACAAGTCTGCTGGAGCAACTGGGACACTCACTCAAGAAGATGGTATGGGCATGATTTATCCCATCGCTCGACAGATGACTTAGACGATCGACCAATACATAATAATGGAATAGATAATGCAAGACGTAATACCGATGCATTGCTCGAATGGCATTCTTCATCAAATTAGTTTTTGCAGACGGTACAAGTGCATCTGATAACGCATGTTCTCCAGGGCGATCGGATACGATAAGCCCTCTGAAAGACGGAACCAGATAGAGTCGTTCGATTCTAGCTTGTCCCATGAGTATCCAGGGGTATCGGTTTCAAGAAGAGTGTGGTCGAGTAGCCATTGCATGGGGTATTTCTTTTTCTCTTTGCCCAGGGCTGCTTCGGAGTAGCTGCCCGGACTATCCACGACGAGGACGAGACTACCCGGAGCGAGTACCTGTCCCAAATCTTTTAGAAACTTGGTCGTCTTTCCGATTCCCGCCGTCGTATACAATTCATTGAGTGTGAAGAGCATGGTCAAGAGTATAGGTACCTTGCCGTTGGCGCATTGAGCCGAAAGTGAATCGACTTCAAGGTTCAAGACATCTTTCTGGACGAAACTGAGGGAGAGCTGATCCTTTTCCAGCATTGGAAGGTTAGCAGCTTGACGAGCTGCAGAAGCATACTTGGAAATTGGTGGCGGGTTGATTGTGCTCGATTCTAGGAGAGAGACGACCGGAGCCCAAGGACCCGAATCGAGCAGTGTCAAATGACCATTAATGGACGTGGTTTGAATGTAGGAAGCAAACGCAACGTGCTCAGCAGCACAGCCACCGACAGATAACATATGTAGAGAGGCATTCCGTGTAGTGCTGTCAAGTTTGAGATCCTTGATGGATTCCAACCCACCACCAGTATCGGGTTCCAACTTGTCATTCTCATCCGCAGGAACTTCACCCTGATTCTGGCTAAGCTCTGATTCTTCGCGTGATGGCTCCTTGTTAGGAATCAGAATACCATCAAGGTGGTCCTTGATGCTGAGTAGCACCGTCGTATAGCAAAGGGCTCGTGTGGGGCTCCATCGAGCAGCATAGGCTTCAAGATAATCCTCCCTCCCAAAAGCGGTAGCAAACTCCCTGTTGAACAAAGCCTGCTTTATTTCCTGGAGCAATATTGTGAAGTCATCCGAGGTGAGTGTCTTGCTGAAAGCGCTTGAGAAGATATCTAGAAGTCGCTGCTGCTCTTCCTCGCTTTGAAGAGCTGGTGAAGAGACTTCTGCTGGCGGGGCATTTGACTTTTTGCTGCTCTGCTTCGAAGGCTTGGACGAAGGAGCAGCCTTCTTAGTTGGGCCTGTTTTCTTGACCATTTCTTCCTCTAAATTTTGATATGTCTGATTTTTGTTTTAGTTCATTAGTTGGGCTCTCGTTGGTAGGAATCGTCGGTTGCCGGTTGATTTGATATTGGAAGAAAAATCTCGGACATATTTTCCCGATGAAATCGACAACCCCACTTCGATCGAGGACTGCCCTAGAAAGTGAGCTGGCGGTTCTTCGGTGAGAGACAGCGAAACCAACGGTGAGTGTAAGTGAGTACCCGAGATCGCATGGCATAGTGAGGTAGGTAACCTTAGCAATCAATTGTGAATATTACCACATCATATCTTGTTTCCCGTTTACAATTTGTCACGAGTTGCAGGCGGCCGCGAAAGTTCTGATCGGGGGACTGGAAGCTCTTACATAGAAATGTCATATCATTCATCAGCAGTTACGGCATCATTGATAAACATTGGCGTAGTTTATCCTTTACCGTGTTGGGCTGAAAGTCGCTGCATGTAGGTACCACACCTTGACATCTTGGCTGCTCCGTCTTGTCTTGTCTCGTCTCATCCTTTGTTTCTTCAGCACCGGTATCGCTCCCCATCAATTTTCCAATCCCAGCCTCAAATACAATAAAAGCGTTAGCTTACTCAACCAGTTGCGGCTGTGACATATAACATTAGCCGCACCTGTAGAACAGCCAGTATACGGCATTGTATCCGACTCAATAGGAGCAGTCGGAGTTGCCCCTCTTGTCCTCTGAACCCCTCCATCGTGGGGGGTCAAGTTTTAGGCGTACCAATTCAAAACTCGTTGGAGTTTCTAGATCACCCATTGAATGGGCATTTTTGCCTGTTTCAGCATTTGATTGCCGGGCAATTTAACCAGTAGGCGACAGTTATAGCCGCAGCTTTGGGGTTGAGGGAAATAAAAACAGTCTAGATAGGTTGTACAAAGGCTGAGATATGGGAGGGTGGAATCATCTAGCTAAGCGCGTTTAGTAATATCTGGTGTTTACTTACACCACCGTACCTATGAATGGAAATTTTCATTATCGAGGCCAAGAATCGCCAGCAAAGCATCTAGCTATGCACGGTTCACATGCTGGATATATTATCAAAGAAATGCAATGCAATGACGAAGTGGCCACTCGACGTCACAGCAGCGAGAATTTGTTGCAAGCAAGTGCCGCCGTTATGGAGATCCATGGATATTCATGGATGGATGCTGATGAAAGAGGGTCCACAGCTGTACCTATCTGTAGGTAGAGGCGTGTCTTTGTAAGTGAGACAAGACCCTGAAGTCAACCAGGACCATGCCAAAAGGTCTGTCTTGAGCACGCATTGAAACCGTAGCCTGTGACTGGTACAGAGAAATACTTTCGTCCCATCCAATTTAATCATGCTTTGATAATAACAGCTGTCATGAGAGAAAGGAAACCAAAAAGTAATTAAGGCAAAAGGAGGGGCACTGTTACCCTCCACTGGGTTGTTAGGTTGGCGTCACTGATGATACCCCCCATCTACCTCCAGTACAGGCATCCTATCCCCCACCGGGAGTCTCCACTCGGCGTGTCGCCGGCCACATTGACCTCGCTCGGCGGCGACGGCGGCGGGCTTTGTATTGGATTTTCTGTGTTTGGTGAGCTTGAATCTGAGTTTGGCTGAGGACGAGGACGAGGACTCGACAAATTGAAGCTGTCGGCCTACCCTTTTGGGGGTGGCTGGTTGCTAAGTCACTACAGTAGGTACTCGAATTAGCATTAGATCCGGTTCAATAGGTAGTTCAGGTACTCGGTGCACCTCAAAAGTTTGGAGATATCATGGGACTAATTGACTGCGGTGGGCATCAACATCAACATCTTTATTCACCCTCGACAATTAACTAGGAACAAAATTTCCTAGAATTGCAGCAATTGATCACTTACCGCATAGCTAGAAAACACCATCGTGTCAAGTTGAATAGCAACGGGATATCGCCCGGCCGAATTTTCGACAAGACTGGGAAAACTGGAGACCGCTAACATTTCATGACACTACCGTACCTGTACCCCTCCACCCTTGAGCTGTAGAGCGTGGTAGGTAGACGTCAGACGTGCTCCGTTTTATCTTTCCGTCATTCTACCATCCATACCTACCTTCCTCTCCCTTTTCATTCTTCTTTTCCTTCCTCCTCCTTCTTCTCCTCTTTCTTCCTTTCTTCTTCTTCATATATCCAAATACTCATAAATCAATCAAAATGGGTTACGGCGAGATCGATCAGAAGGCTATCAACACCATCCGTGTCCTCGCGGTAAGCTCCCCTCTCTTTACTTTGTTCTACTTCCCCCTCCCATCGAGCTCACTGGATTGGTTTTTACCCCGCCACGCTTGCCCCGCCGAATCTTCCCATGAGAAATGAGAGATGAGAGACGAGCAACAATGTGGTGAGGGTATTAATCACAGAGACTTCCGTGGTGTGGTCTTTTGGCAGCTTGTAGGATTTAATCGACATGCTCGCTTTGAGCCCGACAGCTCCGCAGGATCTTGAGTGTGAATCGCATGAAAGAATCATGAGAACTAACGAGCTCAACAGGCCGATGCGACCGCTCACAGCAACTCGGGACACCCTGGTGCTCCCATGTGAGTTCACCCATCCTGCGACTGGACGATGAGAATACATACTGACTTCATTTCTACAGGGGAATGGCCCCAGTTGCTCACGTTCTGTTCAACAAGTTCATGAACTTCAACCCCAAGAACCCCGACTGGTTGAACCGTGACCGTTTCGTCCTCTCGTAAGTTTACTTATAGGCCGTGACTCTCCCCATTGACTGACCATTTTGCGCTTCAGTAACGGACACGGCTGCATGCTCCAGTATGCTCTCCTCCACCTCTTCGGTTACGACCTCAGCATCGATGACCTCAAGGCTTTCCGAGTATGTTACCCAAATCTCGTGTTCCCTCCTGTTTGTGCTAACAAATCCCACAGTCAGTTGACAGCCGCACTCCCGGCCACCCCGAGGCTCACGACACCCCCGGAGTCGAAGTCACTACTGGTCCTCTTGGCCAGGGTATCTCCAACGCTGTTGGTCTGGCTATTGCCCAGGCTCACACTGGCGCCGTCTTCAACAAGGACGGTTTCGAGCTTGTTAACAACTACACCTACTCCTTCCTCGGCGATGGCTGCTTGATGGAGGGTGTCTCCAGCGAGGCTTGCTCTCTGGCTGGTCACCTCCAGCTCGGCAACCTCATTGCCATCTGGGACGACAACCAGATCACCATTGACGGTGACACCGCTGTCGCCTTCACCGAGAACGTCCCCAAGCGATACGAGGCTTACGGCTGGCACGTCATCAAGGTCGAGGATGGTGACCACGACCTTGCTGCCATCGAGGCTGCCATCAAGGAGGCCAAGTCCGTCACTGACAAGCCTTCTCTTATCCAGCTCAAGACCACCATTGGTTACGGCTCCAACAACCAGGGCACCCACGGTGTCCACGGTTCTCCCCTCAAGGCTGACGACATCAAGCAGCTGAAGGAGAAGTGGGGCTTCAACCCCGATGAGAGCTTCGCTGTTCCCCAGGAGGTCTACGACTTCTACGGTAAGCGATCCTCCGAGGGTGCCGCCCGTGAGCAGGAGTGGAACCAGCTCCTCGCCAAGTACAAGGAGCAGTACCCCAAGGAGCACGCCGACCTCATCCGCCGACTGAGCGGCGAGCTTCCCGAGGGCTGGGAGAAGAGCCTCCCCGTCTACACTCCCGCCGACCCCGCCATCGCCTCGCGAAAGCTGTCTGAGACCGTCCTTAGCAAGGTCGAGAGCGTCATTCCTGAGCTCTTCGGTGGTTCCGCCGATTTGACTGGCTCCAACCTGACCCGATGGAAGGAGGCTGTCGACTTCCAGCCCAAGTCCACTGGTCTCGGTGACTACTCTGGCCGATACGTCCGATACGGTGTCCGTGAGCACGGTATGGGTGCCATCCTCAACGGTCTGGCTGCCTACGGTACCATCCTCCCCTACTCCGGTACCTTCTTGAACTTCGTTTCTTACGCTGCTGGATCCGTTCGTCTGTCTGCCCTCTCCCGCGTCCGCACCATCTGGGTCGCTACCCACGACTCCATCGGCCTCGGTGAGGATGGTCCTACCCACCAGCCTATCGAGACCCTTGCTCACTTCCGAGCTCTCCCCAACACCATGGTCTGGCGCCCTGCCGACGGTAACGAGACCAGTGGTGCTTACTACGTCTGCTTGACTGCCAAGCACACTCCTAGCATCATTGCTCTGTCTCGTCAGAACCTTCCCCAGCTCGAGGGCTCTACCATCGAGAAGGCCGCCAAGGGTGGTTACGTCTTGCACGAGGTTGAGGGTGCCGACATCACCCTGGTTGCTACCGGTTCCGAGGTTTCCATCGCCGTCGACGCCGCCAAGTACCTCCAGGAGCAGAAGAACATCAAGGCCCGCATTGTCTCCATGCCCTGCTTCGAGGCTTTCGACCTCCAGGACAAGGAGTACCGCCTCTCTGTTCTCCCCGACGGTGTCCCCTCTCTGTCCATTGAGGTCATGAGCACCATGGGCTGGGAGCGTTACACCCACGAGCAGTTCGGTATCAACCGATTCGGTGCTTCTGGTGCCTACAAGGACGTCTACAAGAAGTTCGAGTTCACCCCCGAGGGTATCGCCAAGCGTGCCGTCGCCACCATTGACTTCTGGAAGGACGTCCCCAACGTCCGATCCCCCATCAACCGTGCTTTCCAGCAGATCATCTAGATCAACCATAATGACGAGTAAAAAGAAACGAAATATAAGCGTAAAAACCCGGTACAAAATGAGACCGGACAGAATGATTATGACGATGGGCTATGGAGCAAGGTTTTGTCGATTTCGAGCAAATTAGACGTACTACGAGATGAAATTAAATCTTTTAGAACAAAGAACTGCTATGCTGTACCGTGCTGTGATGACTGCCTGCCACATGATTCTATCGTCTATATATCCGTTCGTGGTAGTTGATTGAAATCATGCCCGCAATCAACATGCGGGTGCGGATGCGCCTCCGACCTGTCTTGGGTTAGGAAATGTGAATTCCTTGTAAACCCAGATGCTCGCGGTTTTGAGCAACATCTCGCATTTCAACTTAAACTTGTCGCATAGGTCGTGCATAATGGTCAAAGCCAGATGACGATCCACCAAAAGGTTTATCTTATTTTCCCCATATACTTCATATCGTTTTCGTATCTCTCCTTCGTGGTATCGCTTGGTATTGCATCGCTTCGTAAACGTAGTTCGTCATGTCATGAAAACGACAAGCATTGCTCAGATCATAGGCATCTCCTCAGCCTGATCACTCTTGCGCATCTTCGTTTGCGCGCTCTTGACTATTCTCGGCAGCCCACTCCTTTTGAATCTCTCTTCCCACGCGCTCCAGTCTTGCCGATGCGCGGCGGGCCTCTCTTGCTTCGTCTGCGGAACCTGCCACGACTACGCCCACAAGCGGCGGAGCCGCATCTTCAGAGCGCGGGTCGTGGTGCGACGTCGGCGCTGGGACTGACCGAGGTGCTCTTGGGTCAGCGCCGTGACTTGAACCAGGCGCCGAGCCGGGTCGGCTCGAGGCGGCCACCGCAGCATTGTTGGTGGTTGTATCGACAGCATCGCGAGGATCAAGATATGAGTGCAGTACGACGGGTCCACGGTCTGGGTACTCGACCATTAGGCGCTGGGGCCGGCCGAGACCAAGTCTTTGAGCGGCTGTCTGTGAAGATAGTGCGCTGGAGGTCAGAGCTGTGAGGGATTCGAGGTGCGATTGCGACGAGGCTGATGTGATGAGCGGGGTGAGAGTGCCGTCGGAGAGGTGGAGGGAGAGGGTGGGGTGTTGCGATGGAAGGCTGGCCATGATGAAGATGGCGAAAGCCCGAGGTATGGCTATGGATGGCTGTCTATAAGATTTGAGAATAATGTATGTCAGAGCTAAAGAGTTCTCGTTGGACAAGATAGAATTTTGGCGCAGTTGGAAAAAGACGAAATATTTGGTGAAGTTGAGTGGAGGAGGGGGCTTGATAATTAGGTCATGGACGGATATGGATGGATGGATGGATGATCTGGAGACTGGTGTTGGAGGGACTGTCCGAATGGCAGACAGGGGAGCTTTTTTTGGCGCCCTCGCTTGGAGCTTGGCTAGGTCCATAGGCTGAACCCCGCTGTGATTCTGTGAGCTCTCGGCTCTGTCACTCCCTTGTCTGTTCTGTGCTGTGCTGTTGTGTTGCAGACTGGGTTCCACATACGATAAATCCAGGGTTGTTTGTTGCAAAGAGGGGAAGCTATTGAGATATCCATTGATATGAAAAGATATCATATCTGGCCAATCTCTCGATTTCCAACGTTACCTAATACTAGAATCTTGAAAACAAATCTTGAGACTTTCGGTCCTGTGACTCTCTACATCCGTTTCTGGAGCGTTATCGGCGAACCTGTGCTTTCTCTTAATAAAAGACCCATTGAATGGCAATCAGCAACTTAAGAAGAGCTCAACGTGCATAACTTACCGTTCCCCCGCCTTTGTTTTCCCCACTGACAGCGATGGTGAATTCGTTAGACAGCCCGCCGAGGCCAAATGAAGCTCAACCTAAGCGACTGAGCCGCCGTTTTCCATCAGCTTCTTCAGCACCTAGACCAGATCTAGATAGGTAGCTCATAGCTAACTCGAGAGCTACGTCAGAGTTTGTGGGGAGAGCCAGCATGCGGAATCCCAATTGTGATTGCGGTGCTTCACTTGATGTGCTGGTTTACCAAGAAGAGAGAGTTGCAATCCATTTTGAGCTTCGAGCTTCTCTCCAGATTGAAACTCACGTACCGTAGAGGGGGGATGGCGTCAGAAAAGTGTTAGACTGCTATGTATCCAAGTAACCACCTTAGGTCCTAAGGTAGCTACTGCTTTTGGTGGTCCAACTAAAAGTCGTGATTGGTTAAGTAGGAGGCTGGACAAATCGTGGGGTACAGGAATGATTACCAGGGTTTTTGACAACGGTTTGCTTGGCTACAGCTCCCAATTATATTAGTGTGGATGTGATAAGTTTCGAAAGAGGGGGTCGAGAAGATAACATATGCCTCACTTATGTGATTCAAATATTATTTTTCGTGACCATATTATTGATAAGGACACGATGTCTGGTTGGAAAGACAAAATTCGTTGTAAAGTTGACAGTGGGTGTTAAACCTAGACTGTGGATGACTTATGCTGAGGCGGTCAACCCAATGACAGGAACCGGGGATGATCCAAATATAGGTTATGATTGAAGGGTAGGTACCTATAATGACATGGATGGAGTCATGCATCAAGATATTGAGCTGGTTCGTACCTATTGAGCGGCCTGTTTCGAGATGAGACGCTTGCCACAACTCTCGAGAGAGATATACTCCAAAGTGCTAGATCAAACTTAGATGAATTATGAGATTGTTGAGTACAATCGAAGGCTCACAGTTCGGTGGATCCCAAAAAGTGTCTTTCTGCTGGGAAGTCAGTCTGAGTTCATGAAACTATCATTGTTAAGCTCACGGATCCGAGAACCAAGAATCGAGCCAACATGATGGTGATTATCTACCACAGCTCCATACACGAATACAAGTTATACATTACAAATTCGGTCTTATATATAACAGTTCATGGACAGCAAACGTGTCGTGATGCTTCATAGTTGACTCGCTCAGTTCTGTCCAGACTCTCAAGGCCATTGCCAACCCAGGTGAAGCATTGCCTATACATACACATCTAATGACAACTCCCATATTCAGAAGCACTACTTCATGATCCGGAATTCTATCCGTTAGAAGCACATCCGCATATCTAATGAACCTCGGTGAGTCAATGGTTTCTTATATGCTTGTGGAGAGAGATTGGTGGCTTGCATGTTGACTTTGTTCAGCAGCTTGCCAGAACCATCTAGTGATTAACAAGTTATATCAATACGCAACACTTCAAAGCCACTGTATTATATGAGAACCTAAAAGACGGTGTTCGTTGTTATTCATCTCTTTAATAGGAGAACTTGAGAATAAGAATTCCGCGCGATGGAAGCTTAGCTACAGCCATTAATGCATAAGTTTGAATTTTAATACAGACGGCAATATACAATTGGCAGCAATTAGACCTTGACCTGTACACAACTCCACACGTACAAAGTAACATTTTACGAGGCCACGAGATCTGCTTACAGTCAAAGAACTGTAACTATTATTCCATACCGGCTTGCTTAGAAATTGCTCTCAGTGAATTCACCCTCCTACCCTAGGGAGCATGGGCTCGAAGTATATTTTGGTCTGCATGCTGCTTGAATTTTACACCGCAAAATTAGCAGCTATCACCGTTCGGTGAACAGCACAGCACGTATGCATGCTATACTTACCAATTTCAAGATATTACATACCCTATAGGCCGAAGATGCACCCAAGTAGGTCGCAATCCAGAAATCCAGCAGCTGGGCTTACCCGGGAGTATTTTGCATCTTTTTAAGGCTGAAAGATATATGAACTCGAGCTTAACTAACGACAATGCTCAGTGTAGCACGGGAATAGAGATATGTAGAATATTGCTAATGCTATTTTCAACCTGGCTGAATCTGTAACTGGATAGAAAATGAAGGTTTCATTTGGAAGTGTGCTGTACATTTACCCAACGTCTTGTTCAGTCATCATGATATAAGGTCATGTAAGAGTTTTATCGATATGCCAATGTCGATATGGATGATGACTAGAAAGGTGAGGAGCTGTACAGTAGCAGGTGGGTCAAAGAAAAACCAAGACGTAGTTAAGGGTGTCATAAAGATTAGGATAGTCTACCCTGAGCTTTAGTGCCTAAGCACCCTAAATCATTTTGTCAGTAGGCTTCTGTATCCTAGCTATTTTTCGGACCGCCTGAGTAAGGTAGGTAGGTATCTCAAGAGCTTGCGTGGGTCATCGTAGATAGCACCTAAAGCTACCGTTGGCGGATGTATGGGACGTCCGATGAGGCAATGTGGCCAATAAAGGTCAGATAAGACAGAATCATAATGCATTAAACTGTAATTATAAGAGGCTAATCGGTCACGGTACGAGTATGCACATTCACAGTCATCATACGTTAGTTATCCATGCTTGTTTATGGTTCTGTGTGGTGCATCAGTAGGTTCGTGTCGTGAGTCGCGCAATGCTTTGAGCCTCTCTCGACCAGTCGTTAATAAAGCGGGACAAGCAAGACAAGGCAACAGAGCTGAAGCAGTGCGTTGGTACTGTAGTGGTGGTGATCTTTTTGGTGTGTTGCGCGGCGCAACCCAAGTGTCGACATTGAGGTCGGAATGAGCAGAAGCTGCATTCAGTCGGCTTGCCTTGAGATTTCGGATGCAACTAGTTGAGCTGGTGCTGGGGTGATGTGAATCAAGCTCATCAGCGTTGGATGGACAATTTATTGTTAGCATGGAGCCGACAGTGGAGAACCATCAGTCTGGGCAGCCATAGGCAGCTCCCGTCACCTCACCTCACCTCAATGTTTCTGGCCCGGGCTGCTAGCTGTTGGTGGGGTTTCTGGAAACAGGCTCTGTTTGACAAGTCACCGCGCACCACATATCTGCGCATGTGGTACTTCGGCTTTTGTATGCCCGCCCAAGCTCAGTAACATCCATATCCATCCCATCCAACGCACATGGGGCTGGGCCTCATCGGCCGGGGACCCAGCAGCTTTCTGGCGATCCGATTTACAGCAGCTGTAGCAAGTACTAACCTTAGTAGACTACTAACCTACCTAGAAAGTAACGTAGAGTCGAGCCCGGAGAGCTTACCTAGCAAATCTTCTCTTGGACAGGACCCGAAACCATCACCACGGAACCACCATTTAGGTTATCCATACCTACCCATCCCATCTTCTAAATTTACACTTCTTCTTCCCACTTCTCTTTTCCTCTCCTCTTCCTCTTTCTCCCTCTTCCATCTCCACAAGCCGCCTCCTCCTCCTCGCCAGGCTTCAAGTCCCTCGCCTTCCTCGCCTTGATCTCCAACTGGGCCAGTGTTGCAGTTTTTTACAACTGCACCTATTCGCGGCTGAGAGCTGACAACGAGCCTTCTCCCTTCCCCTTTCCCCCTCTTGTTTCGATCGATTTTCTCGTCTAGCGGCTGTTTGTTGGTTACTCTTTTGACTTCACGATATACTTCCATTGATTATTTGTCTTTTGGCTCGTTTCCGTCTTTTACCGCCGGCCGGTCCTGGCTCCCATCGGCACTCCAACTACCCATCGTTTCGTCATCTCTTCGATTCCATCGCTTTCCTTCTCCGGCCTCCGCCGCCGTATGACCTGCGAACCCCGTCGCATCTCAGCTATCGAGTCTCCGAAGCCCCCTCTGTCGGTCCCTACGTCTTTTTAACTGCTGCGCAATCATGGCTTCTGCTGCCCCTCGCCGTAGAAAGCTTATCGGCCAACGTCGCCGTGTTGAGGACGAGGGTGAGGACGAGGGTGGCCCGGAGGGCCTCGACCTCGATGACGACTCAATCACCGACGGATCTTTAACCGACGACAACGATCCCGCTGACGATAGCGATACAAGCAATATTGACGAAGCCTCCCCTACGTCCCCGAATGCGAGAAGGAAGGTCAATGGCGCTACTAAGCATGCTGGCCATGGCCACAAGTCGGTGCCCGGCTCCGGCTCCGGCCAGAATGGCAAGCCTGTGACGGACACGGATATAATGCTACATGGATTGTCCATTGCAGACGAGGCACCTCCCGTTCAGGAGATGCACTTTGATGAAGTCGTCGCTCCATCGCCTAACAAATCACCCGCTGCTCCTATAGTTGTCAGCTCTGCCTCCGCTAGGGCACCCGCCGCTCCTGGGAATCGACGTCGACAAGAGCATGAGGACTACAAGAAAAAGAGGGATGAGGATCCAGCCTTCGTCCCCAACCGAGGCGCTTTTTTCATGCATGATCACAGACACGCTGGCCCTGCAGCAAATGGCTTTCGTCCCTTTGGAAGAGGTAGAGGTAGAGGCGGCCGTGGTGGCATCGGGGGCCCGTTTGCTCCTATCAAGTAAGTCGTTGTTCGTCAGCTCTTCTGCTTCTATATGCTAATCTTCCCAGTCAATTGCACCAACCGGGAGATCCTACGACCAATTCTCCATGGACACATGACATGCATGAGACGGTTGTAGAACCACCGCTGCCAGTACGATCCCGTCATCTGGCAGAGGAGGAGGGTCCTGCCAACGGAAATGGTTTCATTCCAACTTGTGATCCGAACCCGACGCCCATCAACCGGACTCTATCCACCGAGAAACACATTGGCAACGCCCAGGTCCGAGTATCTCTTCCCGATATGAAGGCCCCAGTCATTATTCCACGCCTTGCTGTAAAGCAATACACCAAGCTGCCCGACCATCGACCACCTCTGCGTAGGGACAAGCCAGTCCGTATCTCGCTCCCTGACAACAATCCTCGATATATCTACCCCGCTGCTGATAGGTCCTTCATCTTCATCCCCAGGGCAATGCGACCTAACCAGCAGCGTATGCGAGGAAAGCCTCGCCCTGGTTTTGGCTCTATGGGCGGTTTCTCGAGACGAACAAGTGTATTCGGTGGCAGTTATTACGGGAGCGTTTATTCGCCTAGTGTGGCTATGAGCAGACGGTCTTCTATCGTGGATCGTGATTATATGTTCTCTCCTACAGGTTCTGTCATCTCACGACCACCAATCCCGGTCGAGAATTCCCGGCCTATTGTTCGACTGCCTCCTGCTCCTCGACTGGATATGCCTTTGAACGCAATGGCTTCTCCTATGGCTCCTCCAGGTCCCGGTTATGGTCCAGTTGATCCTGCTTATGCGGTCGAGAGACCCCCAGTCCTGGATGCATCGATTAACGATCTGCCTCCCCCTCAGACGTTCCCCCTCCCACAGAAACCTGCTTTCCAGGAGAACCGGCCCACATCGGCGCTGCCCATGCATCAACCCCGTCCTCAGAAGAACATATCTGTTGCCGATATTGAGTCTCCAACCTTGACACAAGGTCCTCAAGCTTATCAGCAAGCTTTCCATCAGCAAGTGCCTATCCAGATGGCCAATGGCCTATCCCAAGAGCCACATGCCCGTCAGCCGTCATATCCGTCCCAGCACTCTACTGGGACACCACTCTCTCAAATTCCGGAAAGAGCCATTCATGCTGCACCATTTCAGCCCAATACATATGGCCAGCAGTCCTTTTATAACCAACAGCCTTACCAGGCGCAGCCTCAACAGGGATATTACTATCCGCCCAACTACAACAATCCTGGTATGGGACCAGCAAGTGCAGGACCAGCTTTCGTGCCCGGCCAGCCAGGCCCTCCTGGCAGTTTCACTCCCCAGAATCAGCCAGAGCAGCCTGTTATGCCCAGCAATGGACCACCTCCACCAGGCTCCAATTTGGTAGCACAAGAGGTGAACGGAATGGTCTACTACTACGACGCCTCCCAGTTGCCCCCTGTTAACAACTATCCTGCGTACTCTGCGCCTCAGAGCTACCAGCCTAGTGTGATGGGCATGGGCGGCATGGTCACACCCAGCCCAGATGGTTTTTACTACCCCCAACAAGCATCCGGCATGGTCTACTATCCTCAGTAGAATTGGGACATGTCCGATTATACCACTTTCACTTACCCCAATGCCTTCTACTCCTATCCGATTTAATAGCTACAATTACGACTTTATACCTGAAAAAAAAAAAACCACAAAAGCACCTGCTACTTTAACACAAAAGCCCCCTACGGGCAAACAAGAGAGAAAGGGAAGACGAAAATTACCCTTTGATGTGAATCCATTCTTCGGTTGGGCTACCTATGCCTTTTAGGAATGGTTTAATTTGCACTTGGATGGTTAGGTGGATGCATTCTTATCTTATACAACTACGAACTCGACATCATTACCTGGGATGGATTAGCAGAAGGGAGTTGAGTGGACAGGAGTATCCTGACTGGTTGGTATCTTTTATCATCGGAGGGAGGCGGAGTTTTCCTTGGTCAGGATTATTGGGAATGGGGTTGACGAGAAGTGGAAGTTAAGAGGGCGTTGAATTGCTACGGGTTCTTATTTCTGCCTTAGCAATCCATCTATTTTATCCTCCAAAATTTCGTACTGTGTTCTGGATAGTCGAGGGTGTTGTTCTTTCATGGCAATGGCGCTTGGTGTCTGGGGCATATATTATACCTGTTTCCGCGTATGGGTAGTCCTGATGAATCCATATAATTGTCTAACAACAGCGAAAGCCATGCTATGCTGTTCTTGTGAGCATGTCCGGGTATTCAATGTAAGTGCCACAATCGATCGTCAAGATGTCGGCTTTGCTACTGCCTGTCCGCTTCTTGGTTTCCCCAAATTTCTGGTCACTTCCTAAGTCAGCGAGAACTCGAAGTGCCTCAGACTGTTACGTTTGCGTTTCCAGCTGAAGAGCTGGTGTTAACTGAGACCAGTTCGTAGATCGGACCAGCCCGAGAACCAGTACCAGCTCTTTAAGCTTCCCGATAGCAACACATGTTGCTTCATCATATATGCCCCATGTGTGCAAGGATTTTGACGAAGTGAATTAGCGTTTGGGGCATGGCGTGCGGAGATGGAGTGGAAATAACTAGATGAAACGCGGGGACAAAGATGGAGAAATGAAGTCACGAGTTAGCAATGGATGCATAGCTAGTGCAGCTTCCCTCCCGTTGCTTCTTGGTAAGTGCTGTAGCTTGGCAAGCTTCTTCGAACGGGGAGGTTCCCCGGTGCTAAGTATGTACATCGCAGAAGAGATCATTTATACGAGTCTCACGTGTGATCAACGAACAAAATGGTGTACTGTACTGTACCCGGCCAGCAGGATATAATCTGCTACCGCATAGCTGGGTAAGCTGCATGGAGCTCTCACTTAGTTTGGTCTCCGAGATCTGCGTAAGACAGCCATGGTTTGGAGTGGCGGGGGAGACAAGAGGAAATCCAATGGATCGTTCGAGGAACCCTGTGAAGACTGTTGAAAACCAAACACACAGCCGATCAATCTCAAGGACACGTCAAAGCCTTGACCAAAACCTTTGATGCGCAAAGTCCTTGACAAAGCTCATGCTCAATCTTGGTGGATCAAATGCACGTACAAGTATATACGTAGTAGCAGGGATGTTTCTTAATCCCCGTATGCTCGCTTCGGCCGTACATAACCAGGCTGCCAGGTTATGCTGGCTGTTTCGAATACAGAAGAATCAAATATGAAGAAGTTGACTCCTTCTCCAGGTGTTGGCGAGGGCGACAAATACGTTAGGCGACAGGGAGCACGCGTCCAAGAACTCTTTCTGAGACCAGGTGCAGATACACCCCCTCTGCCTAGGACAGCCAGCAATGGAGGCGATAGATGTGCCACTGCACCGATAACATGTTTGGTCCAGAACCCGGCAAACAAGACAGGCTGACCGAGCTTGTTTGGCCGTGATCTCTCTCGAAGGTTTGGGTGTTTTGACTGACCCGGGTTGGTGGTTCTCTTATGGTCCTCGCATTGTGATACGGAACCAAGACAGGAGAGTACGTATCGGCATAGGCCGAGAGAAGACCGACCGATATCTAGACATCCAATGGCATGACTTGAATCTAAACTGTACGCGGGCACAACTTGACTTGGAAGCGGGGAGGATGGCTCCAAAGTCCAGGACTCCTCTAGGTCTCCAGGGCCATCGTGGCCTTGGCCGTGACCACGACCCTGAGTCTGTGACCTTTTGGAACATCCAATAGTTCAGATGGAGGGCGGCATCGGTGAGGTGAAAACGGCGTCGCGTTGCGTATGGGTGTGTTTGCCGTCATGTGGTACCTGGCCGCAGATAGCGTCTGGAGTTTCGACAGGGCGTTGACGAGGCTCTTGTCCTATCGTAGGTCAAGTCGCAGAATTCGGCCCCTCTTCACTTCACTTTCAAGCCACGACACTCCACAGGCAAAGAATGGAAAGGTAAGATCCACTCTCCACTCTTTTCAATCCGGGGGAGTTTCAAGAGCCAAGTGGATGGTATGGGGACTAGACCTAACCCGACCTGACCTGATAGAATGTTTGTTGTAGCTACCTACCTAGACACGATGGTGAGTGAGCCCCAGGCTGTTTTGATATAAATTTGTCGGCAGCAGACCACCTATATATTCTGGTGTTTCTGGGCCGATTAACGAGGCTTCGTGTTGCTGTACCATTCATTGACTTCTCGGCGAAACCCTATGAAGCGTGTCAAAGTTAGATACAGTAGACTTGGTTGATACATTAGTCGTGCTCTGTTTGCTTCCGCCCAATAGAGGCTCTATACTGGATCAAACCAGCCCGCTCCACCCCATGGATGTTATGGAAATGATCACAAGTCACAGGACACTGTAAGCAGAAGTCCTTACACCTGGGTACCCTTTTTTATGTATCAACCAATCGTTTGCCAAATCACCCAGTTGCCCATATCCGAAGACTCGTGGTAACACAGTCAGAGACAAGACAGGCAGTAGATTAATCCAGTTTCTGTAGTGCTCTGTGTTCAATCAATCACCTAATGAATGAATGAATGAATGGAACAAGCTGGACTTGACCAGAAAACTCAATGCTCCAGGTACATAAGGTACCACGGTACGACTCAGCTAGACTTCGTCATCATCAGTATTGCCTGCATCTTTTACCTTTTGCCCCATGGTTGCGTTTATCGCCATCCGTCCATTGACGAAGCGCGTCTGTCAGTACAAGAGCTCACATCATCCTTGATAGGTGACTCTAGTCCCGCACTAAGACTGAAAAAGTGCCCCGATCGACCGACCCCCTCAGTACCGAAGGCAACCCATGCCAAGCCCCAGCCCGGACCATCCCCCGGCCGTCACCTGGTGCAGGGAGATTTCACTTCAACAAGTACATCCGATTGCTACAAGTTACTTGGAGCTGTCCTTTACAGTTACAGCGGATACAGCCACGCTACTTTAACTTTCGCGTAATCTTCACAGTCGAGTCTGGCCCTGGTCTTGTAGCTTTAAGTACCTCTGCTCTCTGACGTGACACGGAGTCGGCGGGATTCACAGCACAGTAACCTGAGGTACTCAGGTAAATTGCAGCGCAGTGCGTCCCAGCCCAGGCTACAGCCCGGTTACAGGCAGCTCAAGCCCGTGTACAGCGGAAGCTTCTATTGCATTACTACTTCTTCTACCTACTCCCGCCTCATCCATCTTCTTCTCTTCTCCTCCATCAACTTTCTCCTCTTCTGCCATCAAAAAGCCTTCTTTCTTTGTCAACCCAATATTTGATCTCATTTCCCTGCATTAATTCCTTCCATTCGCAGAGCGTGCTATCACAGGAGAATTAACGACGGCCGACGGTCGCGCTGTCACCGCTGATTGCTTATCTCGACCGCCGATAACAGCACTCAGGTCGTCACCGCCCCAGACTCAGACTGTAGACTGCTTGTAAGACCCAGACTCCACCATCCCCAATCGTCATTCTTCCCTTTATCATCCTCGCCCATCGCGGATCGAGGCACGAATAGAGCTTGTTTTTAATCGTTTTCTTCAAGGCAGTCGTATCAGGCCGTCGCGAAAATGGCTTCCACAGCACACACCTCAGGTCTCGATCATAATGTCACCGTAAAGGTGATGTTCGAGGGCATCACCCGCCGTACCAAGATGCCTCTTCGAGATATGATCCCAGGGACCCTCGAATCTAACGTACGTTGATCAAACTGTTTCTGTCACTGGGCTTACCATTTCTCTTCCGGGGCGATGATGGCTATGTTATTGCTGGTCAATGACTAACATGATATCAGATCCGCAATTTTCTGCATCTATCTCCAGACGTCGAAGTCGCGTTTGAGCGATACTCAGACTCTGCGGCCTCCTTTATTCTTCTCGAGCACGGGAACATTCCCATCTACAAGCAGCTTTACCGCGCCGCCAAGGCGAAGTCTAAGCTTAAGATCCGAGTTACTGCAAAGGAACAAGCCAAGCCCACGGTACCCAAGCCTGTCACTGTCGAGGATGAGCCCGAATCTTCTGCATCGGCCGAGGCTCCTGTCAGTCTAGACGAGCCACCCAAGGAAATTGTTGATGCCGTAGAGAACAGTCCGGCTCCCGCACCCGCCACCGACGCTCCTGCGCCGACTCCAGTACCAGATGTCACACCGCCCGAGACTACGCTTCCTGTTCGCATCAACCCGATGTCCCGTACTTACGATGCGGCTCTCCTTAGCGATGCGGCACGAATTTGCGGGGCATCACAAGCCAGAGGCCAGGAGCTCGAGAGCCGACTTGCTAACTTGATGGAACGAACATCTAGCTTGATGGATCAGACACCAATGTCACACTATGCGCCCCTAGCATTCAGTCCTGACAGTCAGCAATTCCCCTTCTGTCCACCCAAGCCTTCTCCTTTCAGAGGCCCCATCATGGGCCCTGGTGGCACCACCTTCTCCGTGGCCTGCAACAGCTGCGAGAAGAACATCCCTAATATTCATTATCATTGCTCCACCTGCGATGATGGAGACTTTGATCTCTGCCCATCTTGTGTTGACCAAGGAATTACCTGTCACGGCCGGGACCACTGGTTGATTAAGCGTTCAACCGTCGATGGACAACTGGTCCAGAGCACAACTGAGACGATCGCGCCCAAGCCCAAGCCTAAACCTGAGGTCAAGGTCGAAACCATCATTGAGACCAAGGTTGAGCCCAAGATTGATCCCAAGACTCAGCAATTGCCACTACCTAAATCCGTGTTTGAGCCGATCCCCCCTCCTTTCGCACCGCTTGGCATTATGCGAACATGCAACTGCTGTATGCAAGGTATGTGGTCGACTCTTCATTGTCAACAAAATCGAGCTAACACAGCGCCAGAACACCCTGAAGCTGAGTTCCTTCACTGTAGCGTCTGTGAGGACTTTGATCTTTGCCAGTCATGCTTCGCCAAGGACTCTCATGGCCATCATCCTAAGCACGGGTTTGCCCCTGCCGTAAAGGGTACTAAGATGCCTGACCGTATCCATGTCAAGATGAGCCCCGGCCGCAATCGCATGCATCACGCTATCTGTGACGGCTGTGACCAAAGCATTTTTGGTGTTCGTCACAAGTGTCTTGATTGCCCTGATTGGGACTACTGTGCCGACTGCATCAAGGCTGTTAAGAATACTCACCCTGGTCACCGATTTGCGCCTATCTACGAGCCTCTCACCGATGTCCGGTCGCGCGCTCCTGCCGCTGTTCATGTTGGCATCTGCTGTGATGGGCCCCTATGCAATGGAAGCAACGCTTATCCAAGCTATATTCGTGGCACTCGATACAAGTGTGCTATTTGCAACGACTTGGATTTCTGCGCCAATTGCGAGGCCAGCCCTGGTAACACTCACAACAAAACACATCCCTTGATTCAGTTCAAGACTCCCATCCGTGCCGTCAGTGTCACTAGTACTGGCGAGACTCCTGATGGACAGCGCATGCCAGAAATGGGTGATCGACAAACAACTTCCAAGGCTACTGAGACCGTGCCTACTGTTCGCAGCAACTCCATCAACCCTGTGCGCACGATTGTTGATGTCCATCCTTCTGAGACTGCTCCCGTCAAGATGATCGTCAAGACTCCCGAGCCCGAGATCAAGAAGGAAGCCCCTGTTCCAGCGCCTACCCCAGCCCCTAAGGCTGAACTGAAGGGTGTTTTCATACGTGAGACCACTCCTGACGGCACTATTTTGCCCCCCGACCATGTTTTCGAACAGACATGGACCCTCCGCAACGAGGGCAAGGAGAACTGGCCTGCTGGCTGCTCTGTCAGATTTGTCAGTGGCGATTACATGGGACATGTAGACTCTAACCATCCCGCTGGCATCTCTGAGCTTGTGTCCGCTTCTGAGTCTACGGTCTGCTATGCTCCTCTTGGACCTGGCCAAGAATTCCCTTTCACTGTTCTACTTCGAACACCCGCTCGTCCTGGTAAGGTCATTTCTTACTGGCGTCTTACCACTCCCACTGGCGAGAAGTTCGGCCACCGACTGTGGTGCGACGTAAACGTTCGTGTTGTTAAGGAGGAACCCAAGCCTGAGATCAAGAAGGAGACTACACCGGTCGATGAACCCCAGCAGGAAGATGAAAGCCAAGCCTCGAGCCAGATGATTTTCCCCAAGCTGGAGAAGGAGTCACCTGTGGCCAGCATTCACGAGGCCGTCGATCCCGTCTCTGTTGAGCCTAAGGAGCCCGACAGCATCGATGATGAGTGGGACTGTTCCGAAGGTGGTTTCATGACGGATGAGGAGTACGATATCCTAGATGCTTCTGACGAAGAGTATCTCATGGAGCAAAAGAAGAAACTTGACACCAAGTAGGCGCGAAATTGACTTTTTTTCTTTTTTCTTTTTGGGAGGGATACGGGGTTAACGGTTAACGGATCTGATATTTTTGTTTTGGTCAACAATGTGTCGAGTTTCCCTCTTTACACTATGTATTATTTCTTCTTTCTTCTCTCCGTCCGTCATCAGCGACGACAAGATCTACAAAAACAAAATCACACAACAACTCAGCTTTTATAGCCAGTTATTTACGAATCTTCGATTCGAAATTGGCCCATAGGGGCCCACGCTCTTTTTGTAGCCAGGACTAGTCAACAAGGAAGGAAACAATGGGACTTGATTTTTGAGTACTGTACATTTATTCTTAGCGTGAAATGTGCGTGTGCGTATGGTGGTTGTTGGATCGTTTGTGAAGTACATGTAAGGCGTGCATACGCAGTTACAACGTTCGCAGTCTGAGGCTTGAGACCCAACGCTGATACGCCATCAGCTTCGAGAACAAGTGAAGCGGTTTCACCGGAATGAGTAAACCAGACGACGACAATAGCTACTCTTAGGATGTCACGCATCGGAGGAAGTATCCATTTGCATACCAGGCATTCATCGTCCTTCATCATGGTCGGGTTGAATTCACGGTCCCTTTGTACCTGCAAAGAAATCCATGATGTAGACCAGTCACGGGGTGTGCATGCCGCCGACCTCCACTGAGATGCAGCATATGATGTCTTGTTCTGGTCAAAGTGGAAGTGGAAGTGGTTGCAACCGGTTTTTTGGTGCCTGAGAATCTATGGTGAGGGACCTTGTGGCCTGGCAAGACGGGACCTACCACCTCTACAAGTAGCATCTTCCATACCTCCTGTCCTTAGTACCCTACTGTGAACAGTTAAGGAAGTTGGGTGGGTCCACAATTATTTTTTGAAAGAGGGTCAGCAGCTGTTCATTAGCAGTCGCCCCCCCAGCTCAAAGCACGGTCAAAACATCCGTCACCCTCTCGTACAACTCTTCTCATATTTTCGTGACGGTTTCCCAGGGCGACCCCGGGCTTATTAACCTATGCGACTGCGCTGCCATCAACGCCGCATCGCTTATCGACAAGAACAGCTTTTCTAGCTGCATCTTGATTGTTTCTCATCACTTTTCACATCTGTCCTTTGTTATATTCCCTTTTCTTGTCCCAGGTCACGTCACCTGCCAGTCCTCGCGCACGTCGTCGAGTTTTGTGAAAAACGCGACCTTCTGGCCTTGGCCTCCCATCATCACACCCACCCTCTACAAACTTTTCCGTCCACCTCCTTTCATCTACCATCGCGCAAGATGGTTACCTTTTCTATCCCCGGCGACAATGAGGTCGCTGAGGCTGGCAAAAGCACGCCTCGTCCTCGTCCTGCGTTACCTTTTGCCAAGCGCGGCTACGTCTCAACGCCGTTAAGAAACAGCCGTCTCGGAGTTCCTCAGAGTGCGCCGTCGCGAAGGTCGTTGATGCCTCGCGACGACCAGCCTGCAAGCAGTCTCAACCGATCAATCTCCACTGCCCGCAATATCTTCCGGGCCTCTACCACATCCGACAGTACTTTGGTCACTCCTTTTTCTCCGAGTATTCCTCAAAACACCCCAAAGAAGGTGTTCGCTCCCGGCGCTACCCCCGAGCCGAACCGTGTCATTCGAGAGTCGACCGCACAGGCTACCCCTCGGGGCATGGCAGCCAAGACTACTTCCAAAGACCTTTTTCATATGCGTATAGAGGATCCCGATCCTGAGTTGTCTGGAGAGGTTCTTACGAGGAAGATTCCCCAAGACTGGAACAACAAGGGCTCTATCTACGCCGACCAATTCCTCTCACATCTCTGTCCTCCCGAGTTTGACGATGAGCAGCGACGGCAATTCTTCTGTATCCTCGATCTTCGACGACTCAAATACGCAGCCAACGAGATCTTCTCCAAGAAGGATTGGAAGCTCAATGTCATCAATTTTGCAAAGGAGTTTGAGAAGAGCAGGAGCATCATTCTTTTGCGATATGGTCTCTACGAGTTTCAAAATGTCAAGCCCTCAAAGGATGTTCTTAAGAGATGGCGTCGTGAGCATGGTCTTCCTGAGCCAGAGGATGAGAACGACGAGCCCACTCCCACCAAGGTCACTGCACCCAACAAGCGCAAGGCGGATGATGAGATGACCAAGGACACTGAGATGAACGGCGTTTCTAACAATAACAAGCGACGCGCTCCTGAGCCTGAGGAGAATGTCCAGGAGCAGCAAGCGCTGGCGCCAACTCCTGTCCCTGTTCCTGCATCTACCCTGGGTAAGAACAAGCGACGGTCTTCTGTCAGCGATGAAGGCGATAGCCAACCATCCAAGATGCAAAAGGGCACTGCATCTGCTGCCAAGTCGCTTTTTGAGAAGATTGCCAACAAATCATCTACGACCCCTGTCGGCTCTCCTCTAAAGCCTGCTACTAAGTTTGCCGACGACAACGCTGCTGCCAAGCCAAACCCCTTTGCTTTCAACAAAACTAATGGCTCCAGTAGCTCTCTTGCTCGCAGTATTTTCCAGAACCCTAAGCCTACCAGCGCTGCTGGTGCTTCTGGTGGCAACATCTTTGGTTACCTTTCTGATGCAAGCTCAGCCAAGAATAGTGGTGTTGATGCTGATGCCGAGAGTGAGGCTGATTCCGACGCTGATGATAGCCAGGGTGACGAGCCAAGTGCAGCAGCTAGTGGCGCCGACACGGCTTCTCAGGCTGGCAATGGCCTGTTTGGTCAAAAGACTGCTCCTGTGAGCGGTCTAGGTGCTGGGTCTAGTGCTCCTGGTACCAGGGAAAGCACTCCTGGTCGAAGTCTGTTTGACCGTGTCACAAAAGATACTGATGGACAACCCATGCGTGCTGACGATAAGGTCGAGGCAGCAGCTGAGAAGCCTGCCATTAAGCCTGTCGACCAAACCTGGAATCCTAGCACTACTCCCATCAAGTTTGCTCCATCTGCCCCTGCCTCTACAGGCCAGGCTGGTTCTCTCTTTGGAAAGGCTACTACGGCGCCAACAAGCTCTTTGTTCGCCAACAAGCCCACCACTACATCCAACCTGTTCGGTGCCGCCAAGCCTGCCGAGAAGGCATCAACGCCCTCATCGGACCAAGCCGACAAGACTGGAGGCGATGAATCCGACAAGGAGAATGATGAAGCTCCCAAGAAGTCCATGTTTGAGTCCAAGACACCTGCTGCCCAGCCAAGCTTTGGATCCCTTTTCTCTAAGCCTGCTACTGAGCCGGCTAAGACGTCGGAGCCGGCTAAGCCTGTTACCAACTTGTTTGGAGCTAAGCCGGATGAGAAAGCAACCACTACTCCCACTACCAACATCTTTGGTGCTGCAAGCAAACCTGCTGAGTCCAGCGGGCCTGCAATGCAATCATCAACGTTGTTTGGAGCCAAACCCTCTGGTGATGAAAAGCCAGCTACTACCGAAACGCCCAAGACATCGCTGTTCGGTGCCCCTAGTACCTCAGCGACAAGCGGCGAGTCGACAACTACCACCTCCTTGTTTGGTGCAAAGCCCACAAGCACTACTAGCAATCTGTTCGGCAATGCTTCAACGCCTAGTGCTGCGCCTCTATTCGGTGTTCCTAGCTCTGGCGATGCGACCGCGGCCAAGAAGGATGCTCCTGCCGCAGACAAACCCGCAGCAGCCCCTATCTTCAGCTTTGGAGCGGCCTCCAACGGTGCTGATAAGCTGAACGGTGCTGCAAAGCCCCTGTTTGGTGCGCCCCAATCTCCTAAGCCTTCTGGGGCAGCCGGGCTTGATGGTAGTCCCATGAAGCAGGATGAGCCGTCACCGGCTAAGAGAGCGTTCAACGTCAACGGAGGAACTGCATCCGGCGCGTCCGCACCCATCTTCAGCTTCGGCGCTTCAACCACCCCTGCTGCTCCTCCCTCATTTGGCGGTGGTGCTTCAGGCACTTCTACGCCTTTGTTCGGCGGTGCTTCTACGACTCCTGCTGCTAATAACGCAGGCACGTCTTTCGATTCCAACTCATCTGCAGCCGGAAGTTTCGGATTCCAGTTTGGAGGTAACTCCGCTTCTTCTTCATTCAACAACCCCTTCTCGGGTAACAACGGAGGCGACTCGGGTGCTGCCCCATCATCTGGAGGCATGTTCAACTTTGGAGCATCTTCGGCCCCCTCCGGAGGTTCCTCACCTTTCCAATTTGGCGGTGGTAGCAACAACACAGCAGCACCAGCCTTTGGAGCAAACAATACTCCCGCTTTCGGAGGCGCATCTGGAACTTCTGGGGCACCAGGCTTCAGCTTCACCGGAGCCTCACCAGCACAAAACTCGACACCGACATTTGGATCCAACCAGTCTGCTCCGGCCTTTGGCAACAGCAACCTTCAACCGCCTGCTGGTGGTTCTACCACTGGGACCAGTAAGTCTCCTTTTCCACATCGGAAAATCGCCCCACTAAAGCGACGGGTGTAGACACACCGTTCAGTCTTGGGGGAGGCTCTAGCCTGGCGACTACACCAGCTGCCGGGACCCCGGAACCATCCACCCAGGCCGAAGGAACCGCCGGAGGCGATGAAGAAGGCGAGAAGCACGAGCAGGTTAACTTGGCCGAGAACCTGGAGCAGGACGAAGATGTTATGCACGATGTACGAGCAAAGGTGTTGAAGTTTGTGCCGGCCGGCGAGAAGTCGGACGACAAGAAGCCCAAGTCTCAGAGTCCATGGTCTACACAGGGTGTGGGCGCTCTTCGATTGCTCAAGCATAAGGAGACTAATGCTGTACGTCTTCTGTTGCGAGCAGAGCCTCGTGGACATATCGCCATGAACCGAGCTGTTTTGGCCGATATGTCATACACGGCCGACAAGAAGTATGTCAAAATGACTACATCGAATGAGAAGGGAGATGGACTTGAGACATGGATGATTCAGGTTAAGACTGCGGATATGGCTAAGGAGCTTGCAGAGGCATTGGAGAAAAACAAGGTCCATAATAAGAAGTAATGCGGATGGGAATTTGGGGACAGTATATTAGAAGCACACCATAACGTGCTTGTGTAGAAAGGTAAGGTTCAAGGAGCAGCATTGCCGGCGTTGTTAAGCATTCGAGGTTTATACTTTTTTTTTTCGCCGGCTGGGTTCATCTTTTAGAACAACGTGGGAGGAGCTCAAGCAGGCAAAGATTGACTTGACCATTATATGGAATACAATAAAAGTTGCTTTTTGGCACAATGATTTTGAAAACTATTTACTGGGCACTTGAAGCTTTTTGCTGTGATTGGATAGGACTGATCTTCACCATGGAACACTCGATGTACCCAGGTTTGAGTAAATGCTGTAAGAATCTGAACTGTGATAATACAACAAGCGACATTACGTGAGTCGGTTCAAACGAGACTCATTCTGCATCTCTCCAGGGACGTCAACTTCTTGATACCCAGACAAGATAAAGAAGTCATACAGTACTAGCCTAGGTAGGAAGATAAATTTGGTAGCTACCTGCCCATACTCATACTCACTCATACCTACTACCTACTACCTACTACAATCCCCCAATCCAGCGTCTATTAGGTATAGGTACCTAGTTAGGAACTGGTGCCGTTGAGTGCGGGCAGGTGCGACTGATACATGTACCTTTGTACCCAGGTAGAAATCCTATCTCTTTCGTCTTAAACACTGCCTCGCAATGTCACGGGAAGCTTGCACCTTGAGGCTGAAGATGGGAGGCTCATGTGAAACGCGGGGGCGGGGACCAGTAAAGCCGGGAAGCTCAGGGCAGGTGAGGTGTGGCACGCGTCGCGTCAGGTTTCCCCAAGACGATGCATGAACAAAAAAAGATTTGGCCCTAAAACAACAACTTCAGTCGCTGATCGGCCCTTGACAATATGCCCAGGTAATTCAATCTTCTCTACAGGAAACAACTACAATTCGGGAGCTGATTTGCAATCTACAGGGAAATCATCACGATCCAAGCCGGACAGTGCGGCAACAGCAGTCAGTTCTATCTCCCCCGCTACCGTCCCTGTAAATTACATTTGGCCGTGGCTGACTCTCTTCACACGCACAGTTGGAAGCCAGTTCTGGCAGCAGCTTTGCCAGGAACACGGTATTAGCCAAGACGGAAACCTCGAAGACTTTGCGACCGAGGGCGGCGATCGAAAAGATGTGTTCTACTACCAGAGTGACGATACACGATATATTCCTCGAGCAATCCTGATAGATCTGGAACCTAGGGTGCGCCTCTCTAGACCGTGAGAAGGCGGTCGAATGCTAAGCAGCTTTTGCAGGTCATCAACGGTATTCAGACAGGGCCTTACAGAAATATCTACAACCCCGAGAACTTCTACGTTGGTAAAGATGGTGTCGGTGCTGCCAACAACTGGGGCGATGGTTACCAGAGTGGTGAGGCGGTGTACGAGGACATCATGGAGATGATTGACCGGGAGGCTGATGGTAGTGACTCTCTCGAGGTGAGTAATTTCTGATTTGTGTGGAAATCCTCTACTGACTCTCAGTGTGCCAGGGCTTCATGATGCTTCACTCAATTGCCGGCGGAACAGGTTCGGGTCTTGGTTCATTCCTTCTTGAGAGGCTCAATGACCGATTCCCCAAAAAGATCATACAGACATACTCAGTCTTCCCGGACACGACAAACGCAGGCGATGTCGTCGTGCATCCTTACAACAGTATCCTTTCTATGCGAAGATTGGTTCAGAATGCCGATTCAGTCGTCGTTCTAGATAACGGTGCTCTGTCACACATCGCTGCTGACAGGCTACATGTCCAGGAGCCATCTTTTCAACAAACAAACCAACTGGTGAGTCGCTGTGGTAGTATCCGAGTTCTCGAGTAGTAGATGCAAGAGAACACGGATTTCTATTTCTTTAGACGATGGGGGTTAGAACTAATAACTATCAGGTCGCCACTGTCATGTCAGCCAGTACAACAACTCTACGATATCCTGGTTACATGCACAACGATCTTGTCAGCATTCTAGCATCTCTGATCCCAACTCCTAGATGCCATTTCCTTATGACTGCCTACACGCCATTTACTGGTGATCAGGTTGAGCAAGCCAAGACGGTCCGCAAAACGACAGTGCTTGACGTGATGCGACGGCTGCTCCAGCCCAAGAACCGCATGGTGTCAACAGTTCCTGGCAAGAAAAGTTGTTATATCTCCATTCTCAATGTCATTCAGGGTGAGGTCGATCCAACGGATGTTCACAAGAGTTTGCTTCGTATTCGAGAACGACGCCTGGCTACGTTTATCCCTTGGGGACCTGCAAGTATCCAAGTCGCTTTGACGAAGAGAAGTCCATATATCCCCATGAGCCACCGTGTAAGCGGTCTTATGCTTGCCAACCACACGAGCATCGCAACGGTATGCAATTGCTTCCCTTGTAGTACACACATACTAACACATGCACGTGCAGCTTTTTAAGAGAATCCTAAGACAATACGACGGTATGCGCAAGCGCAACGCTTTCATGGAAGGATACAAGAAGACAGCACCATTCTCCGAGAATCTCAACGAGTTCGATGAGGCACGGCAAGTGGTAGCAGACTTGATTGGCGAATACGAAGCTGCTGAAGATGCGGATTATCTCAACCCAGATGCAGGGGAGAAGCCAACGTCTGCGGAGACAGATCGACGAGTAGCGTGAGGGACTACAGAAGTGTAACGGTGAAAGGTCGGAGACCACGTTTGAGATAGCGGGGTTGAGACGTCACGACGGGTTGGATGTCGATATTGCTTGTGAGCGCATTGGAGGCGTTTTGGGCGCCGGGCTCGGTTTTGGTTCGGCTGTACATGCATGTGTACCTGGCTGGCTGGTCTTTATGAGATCTACCCTAGTAGAAAGCACGTTCTTTTTTTGTGACCGGGACCCCATTGAATGCTTGATTGCCTTGGTTAGAGTCGATATGTCGACAGTCGCGTGCTCCCCGCCTCGAGTCAGCCTCAACCAAGGCACTGACTTGGTACCTGGCGATAGCCTTGGTCGAAACCCTTGTAGGACTCCTCTTTGCTGTGAAACGGGTCGATCCGCGATCTGATTTAATGTGATCCGAGTAAGAATTGTGGTACAGAATCTGTCAGAAACATCGTGGAACGTGAGAGATGATGGTCGTTGTGGGGAATAGCCCGGAGCTTTACGTACGGGTGAGGTTATTGTGACGTCAGTGACTCACTGACGTCACGCAAGCAAAGAGCCATCGTGATGTCAATTTCGATGTTTGTTTGGAGGGGAAGAAGTGTGAATTATGGAGAAGAGGTTTGCTGCCTGGGCGCCGAGAAGAGATATTAAAAGGCCTTTGGGGAAGCGTCAGTGTTCATTTATCTACATCATCAACTCTCAAACAACATCATCACAAGACTTCTACACAACCACAGCCACAACCTTCAAACCAGTAAGTTATTCAATATCCAGCTTCATCAGGGTCAATGTTCTAACCAATCCCACAGCAAATTTATCAAGATGACTCAATCCAAGGACCAGAAGATCGCCGAGACCCAGGCCAACCTTCCCCTTCCCGACCAGCCCCCCACTGCCTCTGACTGGCAGTCCGCTGATGCCAGAAACGTCAACGTCGGTTCCGGCAAGCAGGAGGGCCATATCGGCACTGATGCCGCCGCTCAGTCTGGTCTCCGTGAGCCTGCTACCAAGGGCGAGGAGGTCGACCTGAGCAACGTTGGCCGTGAGGGTGTTGAGAAGAACCAGCAATAAATACGCTGCTTGTAACAATATCGAAAGGAATGGAAAGGAAAGGAGAGCGAGACTCGAGGAGGTTAATGATACCTACGTATGATCAATGAAATGAACTACAAGCATTGAATGCTTTGCTATTCTGATGCAACATAAATGCCCCTACTACTCTGGTGATTTGTTCCCTCTTCATCTGACTATTGCCTGACCCTACAACAGCATTTCGATCCTGTTACTGAAGGTTTACCTAGAATCTTTACAAATTTTACTGGTTGGACTACTGCGGTATTGGCCAAGACACATGCTTGGTGAACGGAAGCAGGTGTTTTGCCAAACGATCCTCCCACGAAACGTTACTATTACAGGGCAGGTGGTTCCATATCCTCTACAGGAGGATATTCGAGGCAAAACACAAACCAATCGGCTTGTTTATTGGTATCCTGCTTCACCGACCCAGCCACAATGGCCTACCTGGATATCGCAATCGGTTGCTCGGGGTATATCTGGAGTTAAGCGCAAATATAGGCAGCAATCGGTCTTCCGTGATGAATCACTGACGTGCTTTCACCTCTGCTCTTTGGTCGGCCTGCAACGCCATGGCACTTTCGCTTCTCTGTGGTTGATCGGTGAGGCAGTGTCATAAGCGATTGGTTTACCCGTCAACGACCTTTATCCCAGTATACGTTTGCATGTGCCCAGGAACCTTCACGAGCAGTGTTCCGAATCGTAAGCAGATGGTAATCAGCCCTATTGGCTCGCTCCTTACCTTCAGAGATTTATCCTTCCGGGGCTCTGCTACTTGCAACCCGGTGACCACATCCTTCGTGGCTCTGCCGGGGTGAACCCAACTATACACCGAATCGCAACTCATCATTTATGCTGGCACAGGCTTACCTAAGAGACTCATCGTCGGCTTTTACGTTTCATCGGCCAGATTGGGATTGCTGCAGCACGATGTGGTGGTTGGATTATCAAGTTTCCCATGCAATATAGATGAAACAAACTCCTGGGATACTGCAACCAAGGATTAAAAGATTAATCAAGCAGGTAAATGAACGGCACTCACGGTATTCATCTGCTTAAGGCTAACATACTTAGTTACCCTATATCTTGGCTTCCTGATCTCACGAAACTCAACCAACTGAACCGTTGCATGGAATTCAGAGACAAACATATATCAAGCAAACAAGAGTTTGGTGACACTAAACCATGTCTGTTCATTTCTGTCTACGTGTTTAGACTAGCAAACAACAAACTTGATCATATCATATCATATCATATCATATTGAGAATTGGGGGAACCAGCATGTCCAATCATCGAGTTGAGAGGTACCGAATTGACCTTGCACCTGGGACACAGGACCCGGAAATCTCTACCTACAAGATCAGAAGTACAGACGGGAATATCACTCTCATCTCTATCCTGCAGACTACAGCAGAGTGGCATAGTTAGATGACAGATTTGACAATCGCGATTCAATAAGTGGAGCTAGACTAAAATGAGGAAACGATACCTGGACTGTGCCATCGAGATGTGATATGATATGACATGATATGATACTCCTGTACCACCAACAAATGTGCAGAATTTTCAGTTTTACAGAGCATTATGCTCCGTTTCGCTCGAGACGTAGGAAATACCGATACTATAACTGTATCACGACTAGCATTGCAAAACACCATAGCAAGGAGCGCTCGAGCGCGCTTCAAGGCTCGGCAGCTAATAAAACTATTAGTCAAGCCAGTTTGAAGATGCAGAAACTCAAAGAGGAAGGCATTCCACAGCCCCACGACCGGGCTCTACAACCTGACTTGGCAGTTAATATTCAATTCGAAATAGAAATTCACCGTGGGGTTGTGTTTGACTCGACTTATCTCACAGCCAAGATGCATCTGCATGATTGCAGGGCGAACACGGTATGGCACCTACTCAGCTCGCAAACCATCACCAATTTAGTATGGTGCTGCCCCATAGAGCGGCTGGTGTTCGCCCTAACATCAGCTTCAAGCTATTGGACCCAATACGCTTTGATAGCCTCGATGCCGCACAAGCAATAGGGGCGTGCTTTGATTCTCCCGGAGCAGAGTCAGGAACTTAAGAATTCCCCCGATATGACTGCTTAATCAGAGGACCCTGGATCGGTCACGGAGCCGCTGTCTCATATTCCCACATCATCTCTTCTTGGTCTGGCTAAGGAGCCTTCTAGCGCTGTGACTGACTCCATTTCCTGGAGCAAGGTCAGCGGTGAGCAAACACCAAAGACAACCCCACCCCTTGTCCGTAAGCCAGCTGATGGGGATTTGAGATGGCGCATGAGTCTTTGGCATTGGACTAACTCGCCATTGAGCTGAAAATTAGCCAACCACGGGAGCCCAGGCCTGACGATCGACACAACTACCCGAGAAAAGGGATTTCAGGGTCCTGGGGGCTTGATCTTATGGACGCCATGATCAGTGCCATACCCCAGCTTACCAGCCGGATCGTCAATAGCTCCAGGCGATTTGTGTTGAAAAGAGTATTGTTTTGCTAGATGGACCCATCAACGGCTCTTGCAATGGGCGGAAAGTGAACCGGCGAAAGATCAAGTTGCATGGAGTAGGTATTCTGCCCGTGGCCACATTCTGCCATGAACACTCAGGACGCAAACTTCAGTTTCACGCCCTCAAGCGAGATCCATCATGGCCTCGATACCATCACCTTGAAGGTCCATACAAACACCATGCTATCTCCACAGGGGCCGCATGTCGCAGCCTAAGAGACGGTAGTAGTCTATATCTCCATATCGGTCAATAATGATCAAGTCAGGGTCCAATATGGTCCGTGATCTTGATCATTGAATGCGTTGTCGGGCAAAACCGAGGACCCCTAATAAGACACGCTTTGAGCTTTTTGACCTCCTACCAGAAGCTCCATGATTCATTGAAGCACTATAGGGTTGAACACTGTCAGGGCGATCGCCCTCGAAGCAGAAGGGTTGGCGATGCGAGCGATTTTCTTCGCAAGAAGTTAGCAGCAGGAGAATGAGGCCGTGTATTGATTTCCCATGCAGACAAGAAAGAGAAACAAGTCACCACTGCACCACGATCAACTGACATAACCCGACTAAAGCGCAGCTAGAACAACTCTGAATATGCAAGTTATTGGAGGGCTTGCTGCAGGGGCTAGAAGCCTGTTGTAATGAAGGATGAGAAAGAAACATCTTCTAGAATATTGATTTTGTGGAGACCCCAATGCATTGCGCTCTGACGCTTGACTTGACTCGTGGCCATGTTCAACGTCTCCAGTTGATTTGTGAATGGAAATGACTTGTGCAGGTTGCCTGCGCATGGACATGCAACACTTCGTCCTCAGGTTTCATTTATGCAACGATAGTTGTCTTGTTGTAACGGGACTGTCCTGATTCCAGCGCGGAAGAGAACGCTAGGGAGTCTGTCATAGGCCTCGTGAATAGAATAGTTGCAAATCTCAAGGAATTGCTTACCGGAAGCGCTCAGTTTTATCCGCAGCAAATGTCGCCCTATGAACGATTGAGTCGCGCTTTGCATCAGGAG
The DNA here is from genome assembly GCA_030772735.1 of Fusarium sp. MBC 181. NCBI lineage: Eukaryota > Fungi > Ascomycota > Sordariomycetes > Hypocreales > Nectriaceae > Fusarium > Fusarium sp. MBC 181. The sequence continues at coordinate 5,589 of JAPHDB010000166.1, read as the reverse complement.
CATACCTAGCAAAGCGCCAGTTTCCGGGGTCGTGACAGCCCCGCCACGATGCCGGGGGATGCGATACGATACGATGCGATGCGCTACTGATGAGATGAGATGCGATGCGATGAGATGCGATCCGGTGCGATACGACGAATTGGTTCAAGGCGATGCACGTTTCAAGCCATTTCGTTCGACCGACAGAAATCCCGAGAGAAGAGAAATTCCGCGGGTTTCGTACCGAGGTTCATACCCAGCCACGTCGAACGACTTCCCGTGCCCAGGCTTGCGTAGTCGGAATCGATAGTTGTTCACTATCATCGTGACTGGTCATCCGCCCGGAAGACTAAGATGATATCGGGTCACAAACGAACAAGCTATCCATCATATCGTATGATGAATCACACCAGTTTAGATCAAAGAAGGGGCAAACAAGCCTCTAACAAGCCCAAAAGGGCAAATCATTGGTCGGTCTGGTTAAGCTTGTCTTCTTAGCCAAAGCTAGTAAGGCTGAGACGACAAGTCGGTGCCAGAAGAAGAATACGAAATACTTCATCTCGCACCGAAACTTCCGCGAGAGCGGTCATCAACTGGATCAGTAGGCTAGCATTAGCTTAGGAACATCCCATCGCGCTAACAATGCTATTGAGAGTTCTGGTGCGGAACAGAATCCGAAGCCATCGACGCCAAACTCCACGTCAATGCAGAGCCGCCAAAAGGCCCATGCAACGACTATGTACATAGTGCTGTCGAGTGTCTTCAGTGGCGCCCCTAAGAACTCGGTTAGAGGTTAACTGACAGTTCTATTGGGGATATCATTAAGCCCTAAGGTGTTAGATGAGAGTTGCAGTTACCTGTTTTCTTCTCTCCCTGTATTGCCACTCGAGTCGACGAAAAACGTATCATCAAGTTGTCGATAACAAGGATGCATTTATGTCGCCGCTTATTGTATAACGTTCTACTGTCAGCCTTGTCGCAAACATATTTGGCTCGACGAGGCTGACATACAAGTTGATCGACATTCTCAATCAGTACAGTATTGGCTTGTGACTGAAATTAGCTGTAACATCCACAAGTACCCAACAATGACATTCTTCAACATCAGGCCGCACGATAATGCCAAGGCATTAAAAGACAACCGCGCGGATTGATGAAATGGCTATCCGGTGTGGTGTGGCTTACAGTTGGTATTTCACGCCTTTTGGCAGTGCAGTACGTACAACAAGGCACGCGCAGTAGATACAGGGACCTCAGGCTTTTAGCTTTTTCACCAATCCGAAGAGGCGGACTGTCTGGCCGATCCTTGTCAAGGCTGTCAACATTCGAGCTTGCTACTGACCCAACACGACCAATAACTTACCAATCGTTGATATTTCGCGGCAGAAAACAACTGCAGACTAGGCACCATTAAAGTACCAGACCTTGGTTGTATTTATGGCTATGTTCGGCTCTCATTTTACCTGCAGTTGAGTACGACATCGGTGGGTTGAAGCCGGTACGTACAGTACAGTAGTTGACAGCTCGACGTTTACCAAGACAGGAAGCTCGGTTGTTCCAAGGGTCTCGCTGCATGTTTGACATCTAATGCTGAGCTAATGGCAGCACTTCGATCAACCATTCATGTGTGGGCCCGGATACAAGATTTTGCTTCCCTGAAGGTAGCATTGGCTCATCAGGGATGGACTCGGTGAAGGCTGTTAAATTAAAGAGGTGTCTGCCGAACCAAAATAGTATTGTAGTATTCATGACAAGTACAGTACAGTACTGTACTTTTGAGTCCGTTCTGACCAAGGGGTGTATGAATAGGCTGAAAGCGGTGTGGTGTGTTCGCGGGACGGGCAGGATCTCACTAGCGCACGGCGCACTGGGATCAGACGATCGTGCTGTCGAGCTCGCCCCACATCTAGCCAGATCCCAGGGTTCCCGCCATTCCGTCCTGGCGTAGATGGTCAACGGACCCTTGTCCTTGTTCGTTTCTCCTGAGCTGTTCAATGAGGACTGTTCTGCTGTCTCCTGCCGTCCTGTCAGGCGCTCAGTCACTGTTTTTCTTTTTCTCCGGCTAAACGCGTTTACGCATCTACATGCCTGTACTCTGTCAGATGTGTCCTACTGATTGATGTAGGTCGCTGCATGGTGTCAGTGGCAAACTGGACACATGTTATTTTGCGATAACTGAGTGTTCAATATGATGAACTGCTAACGAGCCTTGACCGAGCAATAGTCTGGCAGTCAGAACAGCCACGAGCAGATCCTAAGTTCTCACCGATCGCACCGACACGACCACCCCTGCCATGGGAAAGTACATATGATTGGGCTTGTGCATTGAAGTTGTGCTGTATCCGTAGACACCTGCATTTGGGTGTGCGTTGAAACTGTTTCCAGGCTACAGTCTCTACTCGATCATTCGAGATGCAGACACGGGAGTAAGCAATCGATCTAAGCGTACAGGACAGCACTCCGCAACCTGTCCGTAGAAGCATAGCCACGTCATTGTACTGTACCGTGATCCGATCGGTTGAAGTTGGCTGAGATGCTTTTTGGGGGCTGTATTACTGTATCCCCGCCTTCTCAAGTATTGTGTTGACGATTGTTTCCAAAGGAACGATCGAATCGTTCAGATGCCGGAAACTATACGTTTGCCAGCTGTCATGGCCTGTGTGGCCGCAACTACCGCAAAGCTTCTTTTCGTGAGATTGCTACGTACTGGCATGGGACGTCGGCAGTTGATGGTCGGGAGAAAACAGACAAAAAAAAAGTTGTCTGTTTGCATGCGCCGTAGCACGCAGAGGATCGTGCGCTTGAGCCATGAAGGCCTCATATGCTTGGTTCTGACATGGAGTGCTTATCCAGCCCAGGATGTGGCCAGTAGTCATATTTGACGTGGTATCTCAGATCGAGTCTGGGGTTTGCGAGACATGGCGCGGGAGAAGAAACGATAACCTTACGATTCGCCGTCATCCATCTATCACTGCTGCTAAGCTTATCGGCGTCTGAAGAAACAACAAAAACGAATGCGCTGTTGAGAACAATTGGCATCCAGCTGAGTCTTGACAAGCATTAATTGTGTGTTGCTTTTTCGAGCGCCGTGCATTATCGAGACCGTTGAATCGAGAAGCTGCAGGGCGGGCACATAACGGATTCATGAGGGGCGGGTGTGTGCGACCAACGTAGCATAGGGACGTGCCGTTAACCAAGCGCTGGGTATTGGTCGTCTTTGCGTTAATTATGTACAGCAGTCGATGGGTTTGCTAACGCCCGTTACATTTTTGGACTCACTTGGCGATGGACTGTAGTATAAGATATGTATAGAACGCGCAGGTGGATAGACTTTCGGCGAATATCAAACGAGGTGTGCCGTCAGGCTCATGCTTGAAGATGCCTGTCAGAACAACTATAGAGTGTCATATACGGATACATGGGGAAGGACAGAGAGGACTCACTGTGTTCAGATGCACTGTACTAACGGGCTCGAACAGTAGGATGGTGCAGATAGGAAATGGCTAACGGTATTCGTCGGGACCAGGATGCTGTCGCATTGGCGTTTTTTGTTGAGCAATCACGGTGAGATGTCGATTTGCGAAGATCGAAAGGGGACCAGCAAATGGCTAAAAAGCCCAGGGTAGAGCTGGCGAAGCCAGGGCCTGAAACCATCAAGCAGGGTGACAGCGCTTGCATGAGATCCATCGGTGATGAATCTCCAAAATGACATTTTAGGTAGCCATGCCGGCAACCATTTTATCGTTTCCGACATTTGCGACGATCGGCGGCGGTTGAGTTGGCGCAGGAAGAAGCGCAGCCATAGGCCATGATCCATCTGGGGTCAATGTGACCAGGCTACTGGGTAACTTAGCAGAGAATTGTCCTTCAAGAGTCAAGGCGCCAGAAACAATTAGCCCAAGGGATGGCCTAAATTCGTCTAGAGTGAACGAGTTATTTCTTTCCCCATGCTCTGAGCGGTCAATCTTGCAATACGTCGAGGAAACCAAAGCCCTCCCAATCCAGGTGATTGCAGTATGCATTGTCTGACCAGGTCAGGTATCAAGATCATCAACCAAATGATCTGATGATATACATCCAATTTTGTGAAGGCGTTTAGTCCTCTCCGTCCGTCCGTCCGTAGGGTCGTAATTGTACTGTAGACCCAAGACTGAGACGACGGCATTTTCCGATAACAGCCCGCTACCAGGATTTGACACGGAGTTCGAGGAAGGTTCAGTGAAGGATTTCGAGAAGCAATGGAAGGTCCAACCAGCCCCTCTTTCCCTTAACATCACTCATCAGTATTAGTACCCTTTAGAGAAATACCTACCTAGGTAGGTACCTAGGTACCTTAGTATCCTGTACAGAGTATGTGCACGGGAAACATCTCGCTTAGGACCCAGAGTTTGTAATTCACTCATTTCGTTTTCTCTGCGGCGTCGAATTTTATCTAGGATGGAAAGAGAACGGTAAGATGAAGCTGTTCGAATTGACAGAGCGCTAATGCTGTAGTGTAAAAAAAAGAAAAGACATGGAAACCCCAGCCTGAGACTGCCCCGGTTTTCTTTCCGTTAACTTCAACGGTGCGCGAGGTGAAAGTGAAAGAGAAACAGAAAGCTCCACCAAAACACGAGGGTCAAGAGCAACCCGCGTGCCTACCTTAGTACCTACCTACCTATCCAGACATGGAACCGTCGCATAAACTCTCTGTAATATCATTGTCACATCAAGATATGAAGTAAAAAGGTAAACGAATGACATGTAAAGAGCAAGAACTCTTGTATACCTACCTAGATAGACAACGGATCGAGCGAGATCTTGGACAGATCTCTGATACCTCAACAACCTAGATTCCAACGCACCAATTATCTCCAGTGGTGACTGACATCCATATCTTCAATGCCTAGGTACCTGGTCCAAGGATATTCGCGGATACAGGACATGATATAACAGTTGGAACCCTGTAAACCCTGAAGAAAGAACATCTTATTGTGGATCTCACCTCATGAGTTGCCAGATTTATACCAGATCTGTATTTCCAGGAATCGGGTAAAAGAACACAACCTTGTTCAGGTCCGAAAAGTAGAATTGGCTGAAAGCCAGGCAATTATTAGCACAGGTGCCCCCCATGCTTTGTTTAGTACGGGGATGGTAGGTAAAAGTAGCATCCAATGTATGTATCGTGTGGCATCTTGATGATCTTGTGCATTGCCTTATTAAGCTCAACTTTGCTTCTCCCGTCATTTTTTTGCATCTGCATCAGCTCCACCATCGAGCATATAAAGTAACTGTACTGTAGTGGCCATAAAATGATCATGCTAACGTGCTCAATGCGAAAGAAAGATGGAATTCTCCCCAAGAGTGTATATTTGTCTTTACGAAGAATGTTATTAGTTGGTGGGATTTAAACGTACGTAGTTCGTCCGCCCTGCATTCAAGGTCCACCACGTGTTTCATTTCTAATGTTCAAGGTAGGCAGGTAAGGTGCTCTTAAATCCAACGCTGATGAAGGATGTTGGTTTACTGAATCCATTTGGCTTCTGAGGGGGGGGGGGGGGGGGGGGGGGGGGGGGGGGGGGGGGGGGGGGGGGGGGGGGGGGGGGGGGGGGGGGGGGGGGGGGGGGGGGG